>JAGTXR010000044.1:1200000-1800000 GCA_022606575.1 Glossosoma conforme
TGCTTTACTCCCACATTGATAGGTGCAATAGTATTTGAAGTGACCTCTGGTGATGGTGATTCTAACGACATCTATGAGACATACAAGGCAAACATGAATACTACTAGACAAAGATTAACAAAATAGTACAATCGATAAAACAGAAGTCTTTTACAAAAGGTTTAGTAATTATCAAGGCCACTTAACGCGTAATGGAGAAGAGGTATCCATGCTTGAAGTGTATCTAATAGATATAATTAAAAACGAAGATATGCAAAGAAAAACTTGCTAAGTGAATGCTACTAAAAGAACAGGCACATTCAAATGGCAATTGGCAAGACATATCTATTAAAGAGATGACGGTCGAAGAAGAAGAAAAACGTTGAAGTAGTACTCAAAGGCTGGCAAATGGAATGATGACCATCGCCTTGCTGGATATACTAACAAATTCGGAAGAATAATAGGAGGGGATTGGTTGCGAAAGACAGAGGATTAATATGAAAGAATACTCATGCGCGAGGCCTTAATTCAATATCAGTTAATGATTACAATACAGTAAAAAAAAACATTTGAAAATATCATTTTTTCATTATATTTCTGATCACAATGGTAAATCGTCTGTAAAACCTTCACACATTGCCGTTAATCATTTTTTTCATATGCGGCCCTTGCGGTATAAAAAAAACTCTTATTAAAAAAGTATCAAGAAATACTTTCGTCACACACGTGAGCACACACACAGCCAAAAAATCACGCATGCGATAAACAAAACACACATGCAGACATTCACACACTGAATCCTGAAAATTTTCATGTAAAAAACGCTTTATTCCGTAATGAGAGGTTCGCGATGAAAAAAGAGACGAGATGAGAATATTTTAAAATATAATGGACGATATTTGAAAATAAAAAGAAACGATAGAAGCACGCGAGATAACAGTATCGTGTTATTTAACAATATATCAAACACTTTATGATGTGTTCGTGTGGTAATTTAGAAATCCCAAAAAATGTTTTTTTTTGTTGCTTTTATTTACGAATATGTTTTAATGAGAGTTATTAAAAAAGACCATTGAATCAACGATACTTAGAATTAATTTCCAGAATATCCAACATAAAACGAGGTGGGAAATATAGTAGCTGATAGAACTCTGTAGTGATATTATATTGATCATGTGCTCTGGATAGGGGAGCGGGCATAGAAATAAAGATGATGATGTTTCAATAGTGAAGTATAAATGATATTTTTTTACTTTAGTATATATTTTAGAAGCGACTAACATCCCTTCTGTCCCTTCACCCCTTCAAAAGGTAATTATTAAGGCACGTGGTGGCAGGATTAGGAGCAGATTAAATAATACTTTTTATTAAATAACACAGACATTTCCAGAAGCACATTGACATATATTTACGATAAAATTTACAAACTTATGGCTTGACCTAGTCACAGAATTCAGGCCGAGCCACAATACAATATGCTCTTGCTGACTGGCGGTACCCAACTGGCTCCGCGCGCTTATCAGCGCAGAGGCTCTTGCCCAGCGCCCGAGTGGCGATGTATATAACTAACACATCCGTGAGCAGACTTGTCCAAAATGCCAATATGGCGACACATAAATGCATGACAAGCGAACAGAAATATGAGACGAAAGATCAATCTTCTTCTTCTTCGTGTCAGCGACGTCAAATTATTTTTTCCCAATATCTGGCAACATCGATAGCTCGTGTGTTGCCCAGCATTAGGTCCTGAGATGTGCAACTTGTTGGGCACATGGAGCAGCATCGTAGGTGTGAGGCGGTCTGCAGGTCTCCACAGTCACACAATAGTGTCTCTCCCTGCCGAAGCATTCCCCACCGCTCGAGGTTGTCGAGCGAAAGATCAATTATTTGTTATCATAACGATCTCATATACATTTGAATAAATTAAACACAACAAGATTTATGTTCCAACAAGGTAAAATAATATGGCGAAGAATTTTGTAATCTCACTGAGGTCCAAAGCAAACGTATAATGGGTTTTGAAAATAGATGTCTGAATAAAATATTAAGGATATAATGACGAGGAATGACGAGATAAGAGAGCGGACATGGAAGCCTTTCATACCACAGATAGTCAAGATACAAAGGTTGATCTGGCTAGGGCATGTACTTTGGATGATTAGTTTTACTTTATGGCGATAATATGTTGTTACATGGCGCAAAAATCTAATATCATGAGAGCAATTTTATAATATTTTTTTTTAAATATTTTTTTTCGATAAAATATTTCAGATATTCATTGATCATTGTTCAAAGGTTACGAATTTACAACTCCGTAAGTAATCTTTTAGTGTGGGAATGTCGGTTTTCATTTGCGAGGCGAGTTTCCCGTTGAGGGATACGACGCTCTGAAGGGTAGCCGCCCCTTCGCGAATTATTTATCTCAAAGTCGGGGATTTTTCAGGAAACTTTTTCAGGAGCTAAATACCTGTAAATAATAAAGGCAAAGAAAAGTGCCCGAAGTTTTTTAAAGTTCAGACGTCTTACGGGAATAAAATATTTTCGTCCCGAAGCGAAAATTGCGTTACGCATACAGTATTCATAACAGCGGAATAAATCCAACACTTGTACGAAGAAAATTTACCGATTGGCGACTTCGAGCATGAAAAAAACGTTTTTCTATTTCCCCAATATACTTTCAAATTTCTAAGTTAATTATTTATTAACTTATTTACTGAGGTACTCGAAACTTCTTTATACATTTTATATTACTACTATTCTCAAACTAACCCTTCTGCACCTCTTCATCAACGTCAAACCATTTTTCAGGCATCCTTACATAATTGACATATTTTTAGTTTGTTATATTTACTTACCAAATATACAGTTGCTACTTATTTTATAATTTTACCAAACATAAATAAAAACATAAAAGCTTATAATAATGCCAGTCATCCTCTCGACTTTATAATTACTTTAAGCTAAGCCACGTAGTTTTTGCGTTATGAAAGTAATTTTTCCTCGTTCTTATATACTATAACATGGTTTTTGTTTATTGATTATTAGTAATTTTATTAAGTATCTCCTATCAAAAGGTGATAATTAAGAAAAAAATGTCTCTAGTTACAACATAAATAACCATTTGAGTGAAATTTAGAAATAATAAAAAATACATTTGATCTATCGACTCAAGAGAAACAGCTTATTCACCTCCATCTAAAGCATCACAAATATGTTATGTAATTCTCTTCCAGCATATGCATTTCACCTCACATACAAACTGAATCATTTAAAATATTAGTTTGGCAAAATCTTCTTCAGCCATATGTTCGTTAGACACATTTTTATCAGTGTTTTCAGCATTCACTTTGTATCCACAATAAATAATTAATATTTATTTATTTACATTGTTTTTAAATATTCTACGTAAGACATGGTCTCTGATAAAAGGGGCTGCAGTTTTGACTGACTCTAAGCTTTTCTCAATCCATTGCTATCAAGAGACAACTGAGCTGCATAGTACTTTGGAAATGGTCGAAATGGTATAAATTGATACACATATAAATCTACATAAAAAATCACATTTTATAACATTTTTATCGTCAATTTTGGAGAAAAAGAAACGAATGATGCTGGGGTTTGAACCACGAACTTTTGTTTTATTGTATACACAGAAGATCAATTCTTTCAACTAAAGACTCCAGAAATGAGCTTAAATTGTTTTCAGTCATGTGACCGACAATTAACATGGTATTCAAAATTCTATGTTTAAATTAAAATAAATAGAAGTATTTGCGTTTTTTTTTTATATTCATCAAATGAATTAGTTTTTGTAGATTCGATATTTATATTTTGTCGTTAATGGAAATAACGTAAATATTCAAATGTTTACATTTCCATCCGTAAATAAATAATCTGCAACCATCGGATCAAAGCAATACAAACAGCATGCAGAAAAACCCTCAGCAATATTTGATGTTTGTTTAGAATCACCGATGGGCAAACATTATCATCCCTTTGTCATATCACGTCGTAAAGGCAAAAGGGATTTCTGTACTGTATTCATATTGAAACACTAATAATATGACGTTTCGCACAAGTTTAGACCTTTGGCAAATATCAGTCTTTGCGGACGGCTATAACTAGGGCCACCAAATACCGATCTTTATTTTTTTTCAAGTTAAACTTGTTTACTTATTTGTTTTACTTTTAAATCTTTTTCAAATGAGTCACATTATGTGTTCTGGAAACTCCATTAGTTGATCATTTATAATCTATGACCTTTTGGATAATTTTTGGTATTATTTCAGTGTTTATTAAATGTTTATTACTCAGTGTGACACATTGCAAAACGAGGTGAAATATCAGCAACTATGTAATAAGCAGAATTTTTTTTTTAACATGATTTAAATTGTAAAAAAAAAATATTTAAACACAAATACTACTGAAAACTTGAAATTTTAGAGGCTTTACTTTCTTATTCGAACGGTTTTTCAAAATATAAAGTAAATAATTTTGCTCCTTAAAAGTCCTGTACTTTTTTTTTTTTTTAAGTTTCAGTGACATAAGTGATGTCTTAAAAAAGTCAAGCTTCCTTACTTTCAGGTGTATGCTTTTTGTAGGGAAACCACGAGAGTTATAGTGTATAATAAATATTTGAGGGACCATGAGTATTTTGATTTTTTTCTCAAAAATGGTTGGTATTTTATGTTCTTTTCAGAACCTCTTCTCTTGACCAAAAAATAACCTTGTGAAGGCATTTTACTAACCAAGCATTGATAATTACTAAGTATTGTAATTTTATTTTTTTATGCTTCTATTCACTTTTTTACCCTTAAAATAAATTATTTTGAGTTTCTTATTGGTTCCCATTTACGAGCTTACTCTTTATACAATGAACATTTTTTACAAACTTACCAATGTACCCAGTTCTGGATTTTCTCGATTTGAATGCCCTAGCTTACGCGTATTTGTACCGTAAATATTAATAGCAAATAAAACAACTCGGACGGCCTATTTGGATAGGTTTACACTAGTGATGGTATATTATACCCTACTGTAGTACATACCCAGTCATAGTATACACACAGCCGTTGAAACTATAAATCAGGCTGTTGTCTGGTGGTGTCATATTTACTCCACCGGTTGATGACAATAAACAGACAATCGTTTATAATATAATAAACCTTTACGTGACATTGAAAATCAAAGCCTCAAGGATTTTAAAGTTTTTTCCGTAAATCAATCTACTATTTTAGTTTTTCTTACGACTTTTTTTTTATGTAAACACATACAGGAGAATACCGACAGATGGTGATAGTAATTCTGAAGTCTCATCTGTGGAATTCTATAACGCTTACCATGGTGTATATGGCTAAACGCTGCATGTGGAGTGTTGATCCGCCAACGTCATAGACTACAGCCCAAAATCCACGCATCATCCTTTATTATTACAGGAATTTACTATAAATCGGTGGTCTTCACGGGACGTCTTTCGTCTACCACCAATTTTAATTAATAGGCTATGACTGACATTTTACGGGTGATGGATCAAATTTACACCAACGGGGGTATTTTAGAGTTTAGAAATCGAATAAAAATACTTTTTTTTTAATCTCCGTTGGGAATTGAACCCACGATTTTTGGCTTGCAAAGCAAACGCTTTGACCATTGAGCTATGACCACCAGGCTTATTCATAATATGCAACAACTGATATTATACATATTAAATTTCGCAATTGGATTTGTTGCAAATATATTGAACTTAATAAATTAGATTAAAAAGAAGTTTTGTATGATTTCGTAATTATAAATGTGTTTCGATTTGAGACAAAGAGAATTTATAAATAGCCTTCTAACTATAATAAAATACATGGTGATGTATTTTCATCTTCTGCTCCGTTTTGTTTACAAAACAACAGAAAAATACACGAACGAAAGACAGCAAAGCGTGAAAAATCCCAAATATTAAATTAAATTCTGAAAAATGACAGCAGTGATGTAGCTTTGCTACTATAGTGCTGAAAATCTCTGAAAAAAATTAATATATCATTATACTTCGTATAAGTAGTCCATAAATCACCAATCTGAGGTTTTCGAGTCAAATTTGTTACTTTAAATGTCTATCGAACTATATTGAGTACAAATGAGTTTCTCTTAGCAAGTTAATTAAAATATAAATATATTTTGAATTCGCTGTGTATTACGTATATCACACATTTCAGTTTTTTTCATATATTTATTTTTATATTTATTTTACTATAATTTTTTAATATATTCTTAAATATTTTATTTATTATAGTATTTTATGTAAGGCCACAATAATATATCTCCCAAAAACTATATCAACTTTGTATCGCAATTATTTACTTTTTATGATATCGACTATTATAATTCAAAATTATTTAACCAGGTTATATATGAATTATTTTAAGTATTGTTTATTCAAATACTGTAAAACTGCAGTTTTGCTTTAAATTTAAGCTTCAACAGGGTCATATCATACTTGTTGAACACCCATAAGCGGTTAATGTACATCGACCAAGAATAAGCAGATCTAAAATTCATTTCTTAAATCACCGATTATCAATGAAATGATTTTATAATATCGCCGTTCCCTTAGTCGTACATTTGGATCTTTAAAGAAAAAACAATATAAGCTTAAAATCTTTTCAAAAACAACAAATATTTTTGTAAACAGCACCCAATTGTCCTAGTTCAGCGTTTTATAGTCGACTTGTTTACAAACTGGCTGTGCTTTCCTACGTGCGCTTGTTAAAAAACTGTTATTTTTGATAAGGTGACTGTAAGGTTGGACTTATCTTTGGAATTGATTTGACGGTGAGTCGCGAAGTTACGTCAGTAGCTTGACATTGAAGATCGGACATTAATTGAGCACAATGATCTAGCAAGCGGCAGCCTAAGGTTGTAAAGTGCTGTTGACGATGCGTAGAAAAAGGGCTGATCCAAGGTGGTTCTCTTCCTTATAATAGGGGCCGCTCACTTTCACAAGGCAACGTTTGTTATGATTAGTCGACATATATGGAACATATAATACAAACATCATTAGCGAGTCATAAATAACATAAAGTGTAAAATCGATCAATCCAACAGAAACTTATCTTATTCAGACCGGTCCACAGTATCATTAAGCGTAGTGCAAGAGACCGTATGATCAGTTTTACGCTACAAAATGTTATATTTTGAATTTATAATAAGTTATTTTACGAAAAAGGTTGACGTACTCTGATATAGACAGTTGACAGCCCAGATGTGTCTCTGACATGACAGCAGCGACAGGCTGTGGAGATAACTTATTTGACAGCGCTGTTATTTTGTCACACAGGTACATAATGTATATCTATAATGTACACGTGGATTCAGCTAGAGCTTCTACACTGGCGCACCTCCACCATAGTGCTGTCTTAACACAAAAAAATTCATTCTAAATAATATTAGTAAAGTTATAAGCTCAAAACCATGTGTTTTTATGCAAAAATTATGAAAAACTTATTCTCAGTTGCATGATCAGTTAAAATAAGGGTTTTTTTTTTTTCAGCAAAAAACCAATAAGTTTTATGATATTTGATATACAGTCTTCCTATAGTCAAAAAAAGAATTCCTAAACCTTTTCTTTACGGCTCGGTGGAATACAAATTATACTGTCAATATGGTGTAAATTTTTCAAACCACTTTTTTTGCTTACAACTAGTATTTAAAGCATAAATGTACTTATTTGACCTATTTTCATATATCACATTAGTTGTTGTATCCTTTAGCTATCAGGTGATGCATACAAAACTATTATATTTAACAAACGTTCAATGTATAACTTCATACATGTGGTGGCATTGACACATGTGGTCTATAGAAAAATCGCTGTGACGAAACCTAACGATATTTATTTACTGATGCGAAAGTGTTATTAATTCATCCACATGTTAGCCTCAAATAATTACTTACATTATAAAATTAATTTGGTTATAAAGTACACTTCAAATATTAAAACAGTCATTTTGAAACATTTATTTTAGGTTAGATATATTTATTTTTTACGATAGTCTTATTATTCGGTTAATCGATACAAAACTAAGTCAATTCATTTACATAAAAATTTAGTAGTAAATACGATTATAAAAGTCATTTTTATTTCTATTATTCAGAGATAAATAAAGTATTGAAGATTCGAATATGAATTTCAATAAATCATTCAAATTTAAGTGATCTAGTATATTTAAAAACTTTTTTCAAATTTATTTTGACAAATATAAAGTTTTTTTGTCATATTATTATGAATTTATTATTACTTAGTTTAAGTTAAAATAATTTAACTTAACATTTAAGATTCATCACATTTTTTCTTATAAATTTAAATATAAAAATATCTTACCAACTACGTAATACTGTTGTATATTTTGACTTAATATTTTATTTTTCAAGCCAAGTTAAGTCTGTTTGTAATAAAAATGGCATAATTTTAGAATGTACCAAGAAACGAATAAAATTTCATTGACACAGAAAGCATTGCCAAAAATACCACAAATAGCCAGCTGACTTGTCAGAAATTTGGCAAAACTTAATTTGAGCTTGTAAATTGAGTATCCGAAATGCTGACCTCAAAAATAAATGTGATACAATTGAATAAATAAATTATTTCGCACTAGAGTTTCATATATTTTGATAGATATATTGTCAATCAATATACTGAACTAATTTGTCGGCGGGTATAGCTCAATGGGCAAAGCGTTTGCTTTGCAATCCAAATGTTGTGGTTTCGATCACTGACGGTGATCGAATATCTAAAATACCCCCAGCTGGTGTGAATTTGATCCCTCACCCGTAAAATAAGTCAAAGCCTATTAATTAAAATTTCTGGTAGACGAACGTCATCCCGTGAAGACCACCCATTCAAAGTAAATTCTTGTAATAATAAGAATGAAGAGTGAATCTCGGGCTGTAGTTGAGGACTTTGGCGGATCAATCACTCCAAATGCAGCGCTTAGCCATATGAACCATGGTAAGCGTCATAGAATTCCACAGATAAGACTTCAGAATTACTATCACCGTCTGTCGGTATTCTCCTGTATGTGTTTACATAAAAAAATCTAAATTTAAAGTGAAATGAATAATGGATCGCTTACTTGTACTTCATGTTACATAAAAACGAATATTTAATTACGCACAGATCAATTAAAATTGAAAAATCGAGCTTTTTACTACATAAAACATACTTTTTAGGATTATTCAGCGTATACTGAAGTGAAATGTCAGTGTACTACAATATAAAAAATCACTACTAACATGATTTTCGATCTTATTTTTTTATCAAAGCTCACATTAATATTTCTATAGCTAACTCAATATCATTTTTTTTATTTATTTATGAAAATATTGAAATTAAAATGTGATATTTTTTACTTCAAAATTTTTCAAAAATCGAAGTAAATTCATAAAATTAATAGTACCTTTGTTGAAGCGGTTTACTGAAGCTGCGTTTGTTTTCATGTACATAATATATGTATGTAATGTGTGATCACTTCGATGTTCCTGAAAATTTGAAGTGTATCAAATCCCGAGTTCCCGAAACTTATCATTTCCATTAAGCTTCCGTAGGAAGCAGCCTTTCCCGACATCAAAGCCGCTGAAAAAACTTTATTTTGTTCCACGTTAGAGTACATCTGTCGCGCTCTGAAAACGTTACAGGAAAACTCCAATTTTTAGTTGGACAAAAGGAATGTTAAAACACACGGAAAAATACATTTGAAAATATATTTTTAAAACCATTTTTGTGAGCGTTTTTCTTCGATAATCGTTAACTTCTAATATTCATTTTCATACCATTTGAAATAGAATGACAAAAAGGATATTTGTTTATATAATTATATTAAAATAGATTATCATTACGAAACTGTATAAATAAAAAATATATTTTCTTAAATTAAAAAAAAAAAAAAAAAAAAAAAAACAATAAACTGTAATCAATTATTACTTAAATGTACATATACTATACATAAAATACTTTTTTCAACGCGTCAATCCAAGCACAAAAATAACGGCAGAAGCGGGATGCGAACCGCGGACCTTGGAAACCAACTATGCCCAGGTATTCATACCGCTCGGCCAACTGCGCCATTACTATGCCTAGACTGACTCGCGTTGAAACTAGTATTTATATCATTATTATCATCGTACAATAGATGTCGCCATAGTATATATTCAAAGTATGTATATTTTTATTATTATTCAATCAGTCTTCATTTATTCACAAGCTTAATATTATTACTTTCCGACAGTCTATTTATTTTTAGTTTGGTTCGAGACCCGAGTGGTACTTACTAAAAATAAATAGACTGTCGGAAAGTAATAATATTAAGCTTGTGAATAAATGAAGACTGATTGAATAATAATAAAAATATACATACTTTGAATATATACTATGGCGACATCTATTGTACGATGATAACAATGATATAAATACTAGTTTCAACGCGAGTCAATCTAGGCATAGTAATGGCGCAGTTGGCCGAGCGGTATGAATACCTGGGCAAAGTTGGTTTCCAAGGTCCGCGGTTCGCATCCCGCTTCTGCCGTTATTTTTGTGCTTGGATTGACGCGTTGAAAAAAGAATTTTATGTATAGTATATGTATATTTAAGTAATAATAATATTGTAATATAGTCAATGATCTATAAAAGTAGATTAGAATATTGAAATAATAAAATAATATTCTAATAAAAATTAAAAAAAAATCATATGTAATCAATTACTTGTGTGTACATTAATTTTCATGAATATTGACACATCGTTAGCTCGGGTCTGATTATATTATCGAAGGAAAGCTACATTGGAAGCAGACCACAATTTTCATGGGTGATCGTCTATTGCTTTACCGCATGCTGCTGGTAGAGTTAATCCGCTAATCAGAATCAATTAGTTCAGATCTAGGAAACGTCAAGCTTATCATCTGACCTCTTTAAAAAATAATGCGATTAACAAATCATACAAAATATGCCACAAATGCTACAGCTACGCAACTTTAAGTTTTCGGGGAATATGCCTTAGGGAGCGTTGGAAAATATACATTTTTCCAATTGAACTTTCGGGTGCAGAGATGTCTGGAGATTAAATATAAACAGTACATCTAACCTGCAATAAATAGAACACAGGTGTAAGATTGGTTCACATAGTCTTTTCTACTGTTATAACCACGGTCGCTGCTCTTCGGAACCTCAAGAACTAATTCCTCCAGCACCCACCCACAACCGACAAACTCGTCTTACGCTTGCCGAACATCTTTCAAGAACTTGTAGTTTCCAAAGTTCCTTCCTTATTTCCACTGGTAAGCTCTTTCAGCGTCTGTGTTTCCTCCTTCCTACAATCAGGATCTCTTCAAGAAACACATAAATATACACTTGAAATCTCCCCAACCCACACATAAACACGAACACAACACACGTTTCCAGCATGCAACGTCCAGCCTCCCTGGCTGAGCGTCATAGAGTGGCAGCAATTTTTAAATCCATATGTTCTACAAATGGAACGGATATGAAAAGCATTCAAAAAATATAGATAAAATAATGCATTTAAATGGCAATATATTTTTTGTTTATGACGTTATGGTATGATACAGTATCGCATCGTTTTTTTTTTAAAAGAAGGCACATTACTCTTAAAAATAATTTAAATTCATCGTAAGTTTCCATTTTAAAATGATCTCATTAATTATTAAAAAATATACATCAATTTTATAATATCTGCTCTAAATAATTAATACGAAACATAACATCTTTATTCTATCATGTTATTTAAAGTTCATTTGGAACAATTTTCTAAAGCTTGAATGTTCGTTATTTAATATTTTATATTTATTACGTCTAGAGAATAAAATTGTATATTTTCATCACCTAACTATTGAGATTTAAATATTTAGTAAATAAATTGTGTTGCGCGCACGCGAAAACATAAAACTTTACTGGAAAGATACGAGTTACTTAAAAACTTAAAGTGCCCATTAAAAATGCTCAAGTATGCATTTAAGAGCACTTTACACTTATTTTAAACTAAATAAATCACAGTTTCGGAGTAGTAAATTTAAAAATATAACCTAGCGAAAAATAGTTTTACGCAAAGAAATTTAAGCAATATTTTTGCTTTGTTGAAACATGGTTATGTGTACTTTCAATTTTATTAAATCGAAATTTTATAAAAAAAACAACATTTTTAAATCGAGAAACTGCAGTTTTCCGTCAAGTGAAACAATGGTCAGTGTGATCCATGTTAAAACAACGTTTGATAATTTTATCTATTTATTATTAAAATGGATCAAAGTAAATTCTAAAAATTTTAATGACATAAAAAATAGTATAAGTAATTAAATATACACATACTATAATGCAACAAATTCATTAACGCATCAATTCGTTTAGAAAAAAAATCGGCAGAGGCGGGATGCGAACCAGCGAACCATGGAACCAACCAAGGTTCGCTGGTTCCCATCCCGCCTCTGCCGATATTTTTTCTAAACGAATTGATGCGTTAAAGAATTTGTTGCATTATAGTATGTGTATGTTTAATAACTAATAATATTTAATATAGTCAATGATCTATAAAAGTAGATTAGAATATTGAAATAATAAAATAATATTCTTATAAATATTTAAAAATCCACATAGTTAAATAGTGTTTTATTCAGTGATGAAAAGATTGATGATAATGATTGATAAATTAGTAATATTTTAATGTACTGTATTCTGGCATTTAAACCTCACCAATACAGCCTTTAGAGTGACACATAATACAAGCTGATGCTTAATTAATTACTTGTAATATCTGGCGCTGAAGGAAGCCGCATGATGACATATCTGCTTCTTGCCTTTGATCAATAAGCCACGCCCCGTGTGACTTGTTTTTGTGAAACCCGCAACCTGCCAACCACGTCATTATCCTACTAAACATCAAGAACTTAATACACAATATATCATCAATATCAAAAACAATATATAAAGATTTTAATATAAATTTAAAGCGAAAAATCCACAATGTATTACAACTAAGGCGTTTAACCAATGCATCCTTCCTGTATTAACTTATGGCGCAGAGACGTGGAATCTGACAGCAAGTCTTACCCATAAAATAAAGGTCACTCAGCGTGCTGTGGAGAGATCCATGCTCGGAGTGTCGCTAATAGATAAAATCCGAAACGAGAAAGAACGTAGAAGAATTCAAGTAGTTACCCAACGAATAGGCACACGCAAGTGGCAATGGGCAGGACACATCTGTCGAGAGACGACGGTTGATGGGAAAGAAAAGTATTGGAATGGCGCCCAAGAACTGGCAACGAAGCATTGACCGACCCCCTGCAAGATGGACTGACGACATAAGAAGAATAGCGGGAGTGACCTGGATGCGGAAGGCGGAGGATAGAAGAGGATGGAGAATCATGCGGCAGGCTTACGTTAAGCAGTGGACAGATACAGGCTGATGATGATAGAAGAATTTGATATTCTATTTTATAATCAACTCACCAAAAACTAATGCTGATTTATTAGATCTTGTTGTACAGGTTACTGAGACCGATGGCCTAAAAAAGTTATCTTCCAACTTTGCGATTTTTGTATTATGAAGCCATTACTTTGTAGAATATAACAAGGTGTTTTATTTTATCAAGATAATTGTGTATTTAATTTTTTTTAATTTAAAAAATCTCATATAAAATTTAGCACATTTTGTGCTATTATGGTATTATAGCATTGCGGGACATTTAATAAGGAATCTTCGCGCCAATATTGTCAGAAATTCTTTCAAGAAAATACTTAACACATTCACAAAGAAAATGCACAATATCACACTGCAGCGGAAGTGCACAGAGCTCTTAACAAAACGCTTTCAGACTGTAATTTCAGGCGCCTTTACTTCAGTGGCGTTACTCCCGAAAAAAATAATATTAAGATTTAAAGGAAATTTAACAGACATCAAAAATCACTTATAATTTAGTATGCTGTTAAAAATACACATAAAAACATAAAATCATAATTTATTAATTGATGAATTAACATTTGTGGACATTATTATTCTATCGGTATTTGTATAGCGCTTTTTAACGACATTCCATTCGTCATTCATCAAGGTCATTCCAAAAGCGCTTTTTTGCATCTCTGAGTAAAAACGTGGGTCTTGAGTCTGCTTCTATCAATTACAATAATGACACGGCACAGTGTAAGCACAGTGAAAGTAGTTTCAAATTCATCATACAGATCGTGTTTTGTCCAAGCGTTTTTAGTCACGTGACGCGTCATAAAATGGCGGACGCTGTCAAACGTCAGACTTTATTGAACAGAGGCTTAGAACAGCTGAGCAAAACAGAGCAAAATAGCAGATAAGATTCACGAGTTCGTCTGTTATCTAAGTACATTTCATAACACAGGCGCTCTTCGCAGTTTTTCTTCCCAAGTGTCACATTCAAATGATTCCACCGCATCGGCGGACACTTTGATAGAAAACACAATTGTCACAAAACAGAATACGTAGAGCAATGGACAGAGATTAAGAGCACTATAAGTTTAGAGCACTCGCTTTCACACGTTATCTGGTTAAGCTCCTTCACTTTTCAATTCAGAGAATGAAGAAACATTGACAAAACCCGGAGCTCACTCGAGAGGTGACCGTCGCCGTCGAGCGCCAGGTCGGGAGTTCCTTATATTTAGTATATTGAATGAATTCGATGCATTGATTTTATCGATCGATGGTTTCTAAATTTAGATTAACGATATTTTTTAGTTTAAGATAACGCAAAAACCGTATAATTTTATATTTGTTTTGATTAAAAAATTAACAAATTAATATTATTTACTTTTTTTAAATTAATAATATCAATCAACAAATCACTTGCTGAACATCCATACACGGTTTATATATGTTGATCATGAACTGGCAGTTTCCAAAGCTCCTTCCTTAATGCCACCGGTAAACTATGGAATGCTCTTCCAGCGTCTGTGTTTCCACCTTCCTACAATCTGGATCTCTTCAAGAAACAGATAAATATACACTTGCGATCTCCCCAACCCACACACAAACATTAACACAACACACGTTTCCCACATGCAGCGTCCAGCCTCCCTGGCTGAACGTCATAGAGCGCACTGGTCTTCACCGGGTGTACTCTCCTGCATGCGTTTACATAAATATATATATATATATAATTACAATTTTATTAACGACGCCATGATTTAGATTCGCAAGAATTGATTTTTAATATCCATCTTAAAATATAGTAATTAATAATAAAATTAGTAATAATTATAATATTTATATTGATTTATTTTCCTTGTTTTTACATTGATGATGTAAGTATGAACTCTGTTTATGAAACTGCAGTTTTGACTTACTCTTAATTTCTTCAATCCGTCACTGTCAAATGTCAACTATGATGCTTAAATCATTGAAAAAAAATAAACGCATAGAATTTAAAATTATTTCATTTAATAATTTAAATGATTATTCATTCCGTTTGTAAAAAATGCCTCCTTTTATATTTGACAACTCCGCTAAGTACCGTATGTATAGAATTATACTTGACGATGTTTTTTTAGGCCAACAAGTGCTTAAAGTTTGAATTAAAAGCACATCTTCGTTATGCACTCCTGCTGTATCCGGAGAACAATTTAAAATTAATAACCATTTTAGTATCTTGGCAGAAAAACTGAGTCGTTTGCGTACCCGAGCCTTCGCCCATTTAAATACTGTCATCGCACAACGTTACGCCCACGAATGACCCAAAAACAAAGTTACACTGTAATTTAAATTGTCGACAAGAAGTACTCGCTTCTTTGCAAACTATCCATTTCTATCTACGCTACTGGAGTAGGCCGCTCTACAAAGAAAGCGGGAATTCGCGGGTGTGAGAGGGAACGTATTATTACATAACGTATTCATGTTGGCTTTGGCACGTATATACGAGTATGTACGTTGGTCGCTTGTATATGTAAAGTAAAGGCCTAGCACATGGGAGCACAACCTTTACGTTTTTTTCTTCTCATATCTGTTTCATATCTGAAACATATATCATATATGTCACATATCACAAATAATAGCCTGTGCCGTCAGTCTTTGTGTCCTTTCACTGTTGAGCGTAGTCCTGCATGTTCCAGATAAGTAGACCCGTGCTCGTAGCCATCCATTGTTTTAGATCCCAGTTGATACTTGCGGAGCACTCAATTTAGTACAACGGCAATGGCGCTCCTAAATGGCCTACCAGCACACTTCGATCCATTTCTTACATCCTTTTCCTCTTTTGTCGATGGTATTGTTCTCCTAGATCTCTGCGATCATTGACACGTGTCAGCTTCTCCTTCTATGTATTTTAATTTTTTTATTATCTTGTGTATGTATTGTATATTTATGATACTATGTTTCTTATTTTTTTGTACCATGGAACCTCGGTTCTGTGAAGTAAATAAATAAATGAGTCTCCAGCCTTCTCGATCTTCCACCCTTGCATCCGGGTACGCCTGCTATTCTTCTGATATCGTCAGTCTATCTTGCAGGAGGTTGGCCAACGCCTCATTTGCCAGTGTCTTCGACAGATATGTCCTACCAATTGCCACTTGAGTGTGCCTATTCGTTGGGTAGCCTCCACTACTTGAGTTCTTCTTCAGGTATCTTCATTTTGGATTAGATCTTTCAGAGACAATCTCTCCATGGCACGTTTGGAGATCTTTATTTAATGGGTAAAACTTGCTGTAAGATTTCACGTGCCTACATCATAAGTTAAAACAGGAATGATGCTTTTTTAAACGCCTTAGTCGTAAGACATTACGGAATTTTCGCATTAAAAATTTACTTTACTTATTCAAATGGTGCAAAGTTGTATACTTGATAAAACGGTAGCTGTAATAGTATCTGAGGCATATTTAGAGTCAATCACAATTAGTAAAAATATTAAATGATTAGCGCGACGCTCCCAAGACCTAAACTATTTGACCCTAAAAAGTGACTCAACCCAACCATTAACAAGTGGTATGTAACAGGTCTGTCTTTTTTTTACGACGAGTTGACATTTTTTAAGGAATAAAAGTGTTAGAGTGGCGTTCGAAAAAAATAGCAAGAAGAGTCTGGTTACTGAGGATCGAAAATGATGGAGATAATGCGGGAGGCCTACGATCACCATTGGACGGTTATCACAAATTGACTACACAGATCATTTTTATTAGCTTTGCTTCATCCCAAGTATTAAAACCTTCGCCGAGTACAAACTATCCATGTTTTTCAGCGGCTTCGAGGATGAGAAACCGGGGGCTTGAAAAGAAATTTAAAAAACTTGACCATTATAATATGGCAGATGGCCTTGAGCCGCGATTTGAATATCTCTGGTTTTGTAGGTGCTATCTCTATCTATGCTAAGGCCTTCCTTTCCAGTCTTGCTGAAAACTTCAACCGCCAGTGTTTTCAACTATTTTACTGAGTTTAGTTATTTTCTACAGTTTTCGATAGTCATAAATTACCATATAATTTTATGCATTTTAAATAAGATTGTATTATTTATTATATATAATTTAATTATTTATATTATTTAATTACAATTAAAAGTTTGAAGGCTTAAAAGACTTCTATTGTTTATAAATGTATTCTATTGCGGTATAAAAATATGTCCCTATTAGTTTTATCTCGGTTTCTTGGCAGAAAACGTTAAAATACTGTTAAAGCAAGGAAAAAATGTATTTTTTAAAATAAGTTGTATCGACAGAATACCAATGTTAAAACTGGCTTTATAAAAATCTATTAGGAAGTTAAGATGATGAAGATGCACCATGTCCATTAAGACGAGTGCTATGGCACATTAATCAACACAAATAAGAGATTTACTACTTTCCAAGTAATCTTACATATGAGTATACAATTAAAAATATTAATAGTAGAGTTATTTTTCGAAAATTGCGAGTTTTTTTCTATTAACACGTTTGTGATTCAAATTCAATTTATTCTTTCACTACAGAACATTAAAAATAAAAAAAAAAACAAATCACTACTGAAGTACAATCAAGTTTTATATACAAATATAGGTACTTACGATTTAGCACAAAAACAAAGCAATAAAGACAAGCAACAGAAGGTCCCAATGCTCATCAAACAGACGATGCCAACAAATAATTTCTTCAAAAAAACTCGTGAAATTCATGCCTGAATTTGGCGTCCCTTACGTGAAATATATCAACATCCGCGGCGATTTGGTTGAACAGTCTGATCCCTCTCCCACGAGGCATAGTCTCTGGCAGGTTAGTGTTATTCTTTGGGAGAGCAAACAATCTATGCTTTCTTACTACTCCGTGATAATACAGATATGGAGATGATGGACACAAACATGATTATGGAGAAACATTTTCTGCGAATTCCATTTGGATTTCTATTTATAAACATAGCTTAGCAGCGTATGGGGCATACACTCTTAGATTTTCTGTAGTGGGAATCGTTTTACTTTTTTTTAATTCTGGCTTGAAATGTTCACTACACTTAGGGATGTACTGCAAAAAATTATCCGTAGTGTCCTTCATACGTTTGACTTTCAGGATTTTGTAATTAGTCACAAGTGATTGAGATTTCAATCGTAATACTTCAATATTTGGTAAGTTGATGACGTCTGCTCCCTTTGTTGTGTGAGTCAACATCGCAGCATCCTCCCGAGCGCACAACAATGCGCCATCTTGCAGCGGACAAACACAATATGTCGCTTGCCAATTGCAATTAAAATTTATAAACATTATTGAAGATGGTCTCCAGGGAGGCCGAAACATGTAATCGCTTAAAATAAATGTGCATCAAAACTAAATATTTGTTAATTTTTAAAATAAAATTAATTTTAAATTACAATTATTCAGTTTCACCAAGTATTGTCAGTTGATAACCTTAATGTTATTACAATTCACTTAACAATTCAAATTTCACGATCATTAAAAATTGTACCAGTTTACATGTATATCAATAAGATACTGTAAATATTTCATGCTAACTGGTAATGCTTATTGCTGGATGATTTTGCATATAAAGAAAATATTCAAATGAGTTGAACCACGAAGAATTCTCGGAATTTCCTGGAGAGACCACGTCACGAACAATGAGGTTCTCAACATAATCAAGGAAGATAGGCACCTAGTAAGAACCATCTCAGAGAGGCGATCGGTCACATCATACGCCACGATGGTCTTCTTCACGACATTGTTGAAGGGATGATTGAGGGTAGAAACTGTAGAGGGTGCCCTAGACGGGAGTATTTGCGGAAAATGTTCGAGGACATCAGTTGTAGCTTTTATGCTGAGCTGAAGAGGACTGAGGAGGGTCGAGAGGAGTGGAGATTGAGACGCAAGATTTTGTTGCTGCAAACCAATCCACCGGATTGATACTACGAAGAAGAATGCTACAAAATGCCAGCCTATCAATCGAAACGGTGGTGGTAAACGAAAGATATATATTTCTTAAATTATATAAAGATTTTATAATGTTCAACCAGATGAAAATTCTGCTTAGATCGTCGAATAAAACGCTGAATTTTTAAAAATTCAGAATTGAATTCAAGCAACAGTATTTTATTTTAATGAAAAAAAAATTCAGCTGGTTTTCAGCAAACAACACACATTTTTCAGCAACACTCTGTATTCACAATAACCTTTACATACTTTTTAAATGGCAATTGGCATCAAAGAATCGAGTACACTTTGTATGGAAACATTTCAATTCCGGTACGATTCATATCGGTGAAGCTATTGCCAGGTAAAGCGAACGATTCAAAGAACAAATTTCAGCACATACGATGCTTATACTTCTTCATAACACTGCATGTGAAAACATTTTAAAATGATTTTATTCTCAATTTAATCTAATTTATGACATTATTCTTAATATATAATTGGAAAATATAAATGAATGACATATGATTTGAAGTTGGAAAAATGTCATTTAATTGAATAGTGAAATAAATAATTATTAAATGTTTATAATATTTAGTTTTTTTGGTGTAATTTTTATAAATATTTAAAAAAAGATATTTATTTTTCACTCTATTCGCTCCACATAGTACACAACCCCGTTTACAAGATATTTGATAAATATCTAATTATTTATTTCTATCTTAATAACAGTTTCTTATTTGTGTGTCCCGGTCAGCGAAGCACAGATAACAGATCATTTGTAGTAGTCTTTTGGTGTGAGCCTGAAGTAACCGTATCGTGTCGATAGAACATGTTATTCTATACGATGTCTGGAGGTCTTCGTTGATTGAATATTTAAGAACCCATTTAAAAAAATAGTCACACATTTATTGCTTGTTGAAATCACTTTCATATGTTATCAAAATTAAAATAAAAGATTACTCAGAGATTATCCTAAAATTTTCGATCTGAAACCTCTGCATTTTGATGAGTATTTGAAATATAACTATTTAGTGTTTTTAAAAAACGTTTAAACGTCAAAATATGGGGTAAAAAATTAATAAATAAGTAAAAAACGTTTACAATGTAAATGGATATATTTTTAACTATAATTATTTCTTCAAACTTAACATTTTACAAAATGGCGTTTGAAGCGTTGTACAAAATCACACCAATTTTTAACACACAAATCTGTACGATTTTCAATATGGACACTCCCCACTCCCCAACATGTGTTTCCGCGCTGTTCGGGATACATTTTCTGGATTTAAATTTGTCTATAAAGCTTTGGGGATTAAAGATTCTCTCTCGAAGGCTTTGACTTGTGTATTTTCTTACAATAAGAGATGATCCTCAGATATGCATAGGTAGCTTTTTTGATACTTATTCCATTGTCGTGTTCCTTTTATGTCTGTGACTCGGTAAGCTATCATTTCATTATTTCAATAATATCTTTCTTTTATATAAATATATCGTACAAGATATGAAATAATAAGGACACTTACATTCTTTATTTAATTCTTTATTGATTAATTTTGATATAAGTTTGATATAGCTCTTTTAGGCTGATGCCGTAAAGCCTCGAACAACGATCTTTTGTTTCTTATTTTTGTGCGCTCGACTGACATACACATCTTAAAATATTCGTTTAAATTATATAATATTACATGGCATTTGCCATTTTATTCATGTTTCCTGACAACTTCCAGGATAAGAATCCCGAGATATTATTTCTTTGTTTCATAAAAGCCAGCTAAGTTATCTGAACGATATGTTTTGAGTATTTGTTTTTTTTTTAATTAGACCGTATGATTAGCCCGTCACTCCAGAGGCCTGGAGTATTTGGTCTTAAGGGGTGGTTCAACTGTAAAGTTCAAAATGACTGGTATATGAAAAAATACTGCAAATTCTATAAGAATATATTTATCACAGCGTACACTATAGTAGTACAAACTCGAATTACTCTTCAATATTTAAAATATATCAATCGAATTGATATAAATAAAGAATGCATAGATATGTCTGGTAAACTTTTCCAATATCAAAAACTCCTGAAGCAATTTTCAAAATGATAACTCGCTCATTATTTCCCAAACCATCGTACTCTCAGTGTTGCCAGCTCAGAAATCAAACAGCAGTAAAAGTTTTACGGGCAACCCCCGGGAAATGTTGTTCAATTTTAGAACATCTGCAGCATCTGATAAAAGCAAACGCCAACACCGCAATTGTAATGAAGAACATCTATCGGGATTTTTATTACACAGTGCAAAGGGCCGTCCGTACAAGCGATTGGAATTCTATGTAAGGATAAGTTTCAAAAAAAAGATTTTTATTCCAGGACTTTGACAATGGAAATTTTTAAGTGTGATTTAATTTTTAACACTTTCGCATCGGTTGTTGGCATATGCCGTCATAAGATTCCACAACCGTTGATATGGGTTGACGTGATATATCGTTTTGCTACTTTCTTAGAATAGTTTTTTATGCATCATCTGATAGCTAAAGAATACAAAAACCAATATGATATATGAAAATAGACCAAAAAAGTACATTTATGCTTCAAATACTTGTTTTATAATTGACAGTATAATTTGTATTCAAACCGAGCCGTAATGAAAGGTTTAAGAAATGTTTTCATAAAATTTAAGTTAAAAAATCGGCTTAGCGATTTTTAGATCTTTATGGAAGTTTTCCAATGTAGGATCTTCATTCTCAATATTTATTTAATTTCTTACAAGTTACATGAAACTTAAAGGCAATATAATTAGCTATAAACTTAACATAAACTACTTAATTCATTTTTTATTTATTTACATTAGTCGCACATTTTTTTCATCTTATAATAAATAATAATAGTGAATATATTTAAAATATTAGTGTACACTACACCCCTCAAAGAAGAAATAAGTTTTTTATTAATTTAACACAGTTAAACCACTTTCTTGTTGAAATTAATACAGATATAGAACAACCATCTCAGAGAGGCGAACCCGTAGATCAGTTACATCATGCGCCACGATGGTTTTCTTCACGACATTATGGAAGGGATGGTTGAGGGAAGAAACTCTAGAGGGCGCCCTAGACGGGATTATTTGCAGCAAGTGTTCGAGGACATGAGCTGTAGCTCTTACGCTGAACTGAAGAGGACTGCAGAGGTTCAAGAGGAGTGGAGATCGAGATGCATGGTTTCGTTACAGCAAACCAATTCACATGATTGATAACTACGAAGAAGATAGAAGTTCATGATTATCGTTTTGCGCTATATATAATTCTAAAAAAAATATCATCATCATCAACCTGTGTCCGTCCACTGTTGAACGTATGCCTTTCGCATGAGTCTTCATGCTCTTAAATCCTCCGCCTTCCGCATCCAGATCACTCCCGCTATTCTTCTTACATCATCAGTCCATTCTTAGGCGCCATTCCAATACTTTTCTTCCCCATCGACCGTCGTCTCTTCGACAGATATGTCCTGCTCATTGCCACTTGAGTGTGCTTATACATTGGGTAGCATCCACTACTTGAGTTCTTCTACATATTTCCTCGTTTCGGATTCTAGAAAACAATATTTTTGTTTCTTTATTCGCATATTATTATATAGTCACTATTCAAAGCTTATCGAAGTTGGAGAGTTTTTAAATGACGAAAAACGTCAGGCTGACAGTTAAACGTCAATCAATTATTTCTGATATTTTTCAGAATTTCAGCGGCTGTATCTGACAACACACTAAACTACTTCTGGAAATAGTCGTACTGTATTTATATGTTGAATCAAAGTATATTTCTTCATTACTTCTTTAATATAACATTTATTTTCAATGCTTTCACCATTCACTTTGAGATCCATTAAAAATAATAAATATTTATTTATTTCCCTTATTCTTACATGGATCACCTTATAATCTTACGTGATCTATTTTAAAACAAGGTAATTAAATAAATATTTATTATTAACATTTATATTACTTAAACGGCGTTCATACTTTCCTGTTTTATGAAAATCCTGAATGGGTAAATTATTACAGTTTCCATCATTTAGTTCATCTAAAAATTTTCAGGTCTATATTATTTTTATATCATTATTTTGTAACAGCAGTAAAATAATACATTTGCAACACACAAAATATTTAGCAATACAGTATTGAACAAAAAAAACTATTCAAACTGAAAACTATGACTTGACTGATTAATTTTTACTACAATGTTAAAAAGTGAAAGAGGGCCAATAACTGGTAAAAAACTTAATTATTCACATTTTCACCATTTTTAACTAGCCGCGTAATATCGAAAATATATTTTATCATCAAAGTCATCAACCCTGATGAAGACCCCTGCAATGGCGGTCGAAATATTGGGGAGAAGAAATTCGCCACACACGGCTAAACCCAAAAGCCACAATATCAAATCTGGCCGTGAAAACCTAAGAAGTTATTTATATTTTATATAGTTTAACAGCAAGAGACAGCCGAAACTCAGCAGCATTTTAGTAAGGTTTTCCAAAAAAAATGGCAAGGCTTCAGAATCAGAAGCCACAGTGATATTTTTCCCACATACTGTCAGCTGCTTCTGCAACCACCTTGATTTAAGAACCCTCTGCTCCTTTCACTAGGGAATATATCTGGTGCCTAATGACATCCTGGGCAGAAGTCCGAGGACTGGAGACCGCAGCTGTAGGCATATTTTTGGCTGATTTCTTATTCAGTTTTTTAAGAATAA
The DNA here is from genome assembly GCA_022606575.1 of Glossosoma conforme. Lineage (NCBI taxonomy): Eukaryota > Metazoa > Arthropoda > Insecta > Trichoptera > Glossosomatidae > Glossosoma > Glossosoma conforme. The sequence goes on from JAGTXR010000044.1 coordinate 1,224,089, forward strand.
TGTTTAACCAAACGCTTCCAATGCATTTGCTTCAAAATACTCCATTCTTAAACCATTTTTTCCAAAGACATCGACCCGTCCAAGTTTTTTTCCGCGTCTAATGAGGCTTAACCTTGGTTATGTGACGAGAATCATGATTACAATGTGCTATTTCCGCTAAATAATGATGTTTTTTTTCAACCGTAGTTCCAAGATGACTGGTACTGAAAACCTCGAATCTTTCGTTGCTTATTTCTGTTCACTTGACGTACATGTATGTGTTGCCGTATTGGCATTTTGGACAAGTCCAGTCACGGGTGTGACGTTAGTTATATAGATAAAGTTATCGAAATATATAAGTCAATGTGTTTGTGAAAAAAGTCTGTGTGTTGTTAATCTCCTCCTAATTATGCTCCCACGTGACGGAGTAACACCTTTTAAAGAGAGGGTGATGTTAAAACATAAAAAATAAGAAGATGACGCGTGTCAAATATCACAGAGATCTAGAAAAACAATATCATCGACAAAAGAGGAAAACAAATTAGAAAAGTATCGAAGTTTGCTGGAAGGCTATTTAGAGTGATATTACCCATCAGCTATATATTGCGATTCGCTGTCATAGTAAGGAAGCTTGTTGACATTTCATCGTTGCCGTCGTAAACACTGCGACAAGGACAGAACAACTAAAGTAGAGCACAGTAAAGTCACGTCCGCTGTGTCTAGCTTTTAAGCTTTGCTAATAAGTCGCAAGTCGATTAATCACTGCTTAACGAGATTCCCTCGAAGAGCAAATCATCAATCTCAACTAGCGCCAACTGAGGATACTTGTTTATATTTTGTTGTGCAAAGACTCTTGGTCCACCCTTGACGTATAACACTGATTAAATTCAACTATCTATCTTCTTTTCCTTCGATATAATGTAAGGAATTGGCAAAATCATTTATAATTAATATGTATGTAATATGTAATTCTTTTTGAACGCACGCCAAACTTAAATCTAAATAGTTAATTAACCTTTTCGTTACGGCTCGGTGGAATACAAATTATACTGTGAATACGACACGAAATTTCAAACCATTTTTTTGCTTAAAACTAGTATTTGAAGCATAAATGTACTTATCCATCGTATTTTCATATATCATATTGGTTTTTCTATCTTTTAGCTATGAGACGATGCATAATAAACTAATGTATTTAACAAACGTTCTTTATGTAACTCCATACATGTGGTGGCATTGACACATGTGGCTTACAGAAAAATCGCTCGTGTGACGAAACCTGACGATATTTATTTACATGCTTTACATATTCATGTAAAGAATACATGTCGATTAATAAAGGAAATGACTACACTTCCAATTTCTTACCGTAGACGTCACAATGAGTACTGAAAGTAGCAAAAAGATATATAACGTCAACTGATGTCAACGGTTGGCAACAATATTTGACGGCATATGCCGACAACCGATGCAAAAGGGTTCATTTTAAATTCCAGTGATAAACTACACCCTTCTTTTTCTCATTCTATGCCATTTACTATAACTAATCTTAACTATAAGAATATGGTCGTATAGTTTTGTTAATAAGTCGCTCGGTGATTGATGGTCGCTCAACAAGATTCAAGTAGCGACGCCGCGCAAACAGTGGACACTTGCTTATCTTTTGCTCAGCGAAAATTACCAGTTCGACCCTGGACTCTCGAGTTATCTCGCTGGCCCTGGATGAGTGACACATTACACTGATCGAGTTTCCGAAAGTAAACAATATGGGTTACTAAGCGTAGATAGGGATTATTGTAAGAAGGAACTTTCTAATTTGATGTAAGCGAACTTTCACCACATGCACGATAAACTGACTACATATATAACAAGTATTACCTTAAATGTTATAAACCTCAATCTTCTATCAGTTCTGCATCCTAAAGTTCAACCGAGTGAATTCTATGTACAGTTTGTCTTCCTAGACGTAGAGAATTTGAGTGCTTGAAGATAAAAACGCTGTATTATATGCTATACTGCGGGATCTTAAATACATTTCTTAGCCAGATCCATCTTCGTTTTTTAATCGAGTGTAGTATGGCACGATGCCATATCCTTCTTTTTACTTTTTTTATCCTTTACTTTACTTTATTCTACTTAATAAACTTGTTCAAAACTGATGTTGTGGCTTTTGGGTTGAGCCGTGTGTGGTGAACTTTTTTCAACCAATATTTCGACCGCCATTGCAGGGGTCTTCTTCAGGATTAATAATTTATTTAGTTTTGAGTTGGTTTATTCAGATTATATATTTCTTTTATGCGCGTTATTGATTAATATCTCCATGGCAACTCAAGTTTCATTCCAAAGTATCGTAGGTGTGTTTTTTAAGACTACGGTAGGTATGTACAAAGAATACGGTAGGTATGTCCTCGAATTGTACATCGCCGAACGTCATGTCGGACTGTGGTCGTCTTTGCTTGTCTGTAGAGGTTTTAGAGTATGTGCTAGAGGTGGAAGCCATGCTGTTTTGAGAATCAAGCCGACATCCTTGTTGATGTTGATGGGATTTCTTTTGATTTCAATGGCTTCCCTTCAAGTTCACCACACACGGCTCAACCCAAAATCCACATCATCAAATCTGGCCGTGAAAACCAAAGAAGTTATTTGTTCAAAACTATTTTTACTTTTAGTATGATGAAAGAAACTACAGAACAGAAGCTCAGGGTATTTAAAGGACGGCAGCTCTAGTACCTGTGACAAGTGCTTTAATAAATAGTTAATTTAAAGAGATCGGACCATTGGTAACATTAGATTCTGTGAAGTGGCTCAACCTATAAGTTAGTTTAATCAAACAATCATTATAAATCTATTTAACTTAATAATATAAATAAAAAATAACTCTAAGCATTCGATCAATTATTTGTTTTAATTAATTCACGTATTAAATTTTTCGTTGATAAAAATATCGATTAAATATTCGTTTTCCTTTTTTGCAGAAAATGCATGATGTAAATTAATGATACAACTACCACCACAACTACTACTCAAGAAACCACAGAAAGCTGCGACAAAAATTCGCAATAAAAAGGTAATTAAATTTTAATTATCATTAAGAGGCTATTTTTTTTTTAATTCTTTAACGTTTATTTTTAATATTGAGTCATAAATGATACGTTAATTTTAGTAAACAAAAATATAAAAAGACTCGTGGGAAATTAAAACTCGTTATTTAAACATTATGCGATTTTTTACACCAGTTTATATTATACGAGAACATATTCCTGTAATTGAAAACCTACACTTTCTATTCCTGAATCCATTATTTGGGTTCAGTTGCCCTATTGAACCGATTAGAACAGGCCTCGCTTGTGTCAAATTTTCATCCAATATCCATAAAATAAGTGATGAAAAATTATCCAAATATGCTTCCGATACTATATTACCGTCTCTTTGAGTTCTTTTGCTCTTACTGTGGAAGTAGTTACGAACTGGACTGAAATTTACCCGCCTCACAAACACATCACACTTGAGGACAGTTAAGTCTCCTTCATGATGCGCTCATTCAGATTATGATCAGTTAGCAACTTATAAGTCCAGTGGGAGTCCCCTGTGAACATTTTTGGCAACTGCACAGAAGTGCTAAAAGAAAAAAACCATGAAATATATTAGAATCGCATTCACGGGTTGTAAAGAGATGGAGATGTAAGATAGATTCTTTCACCGAAAATACAAGCAAAAATGGTAAGTAAGTGGAATTATTTTTAGTGGCCACAAAATCTGCATGCCCGATAAGGCCGAAGCGATTCACTCGAACTGCATCGAAAAGGACTCCTCTTTCTAGCAAGAGGAACTGACAGTCCCAGACAATGTTCTCTGAGGTCTAGAAGGGGGCGCCACAGAAGCAAAACTATTTATTTTCAGTACAACATAGATAAAGACAGCTAGGAAAACCATGTGACAGCATTTTGTAAGACCATATGACCTGATTTGTAACACACATCAATGCGTAATATTCGAACACAACATAGACATATTATGTACTAATTTCAAGTTAGTATCAACTGTCGTATTCATCAATCATGGAGTGCGAAAGAGACTGTACTATGGCGCTGAACTGGTCTTATTTTTGTGAATCTATTTTTTATGGGTAATGAGTAGGCCTGGCGATTCGGCGTTTAACGGCCGTCCGTTATCAGTCCGCCCCACCCCCCTTCCTCAGCCAGTAACGACCGTTAGACCTCTCGTTTCAGGAAATAGCCCGCGAACACGAGGAGAGCTTTCAGTATGGTTTATAATACGATTGTGAGTGTGATTTTGGAGCTTCGGGTCAGTCACCTTAAAAAAACACAAAAGTTTTATGGCGACAACAAAAAAAAATCTATATATACGTGCAATGCCTCTAAAACGAACATACCAATAATTTCCGCATATGGCTTACAGCCAGTTTCTTTATTGATTTTTTTTTGTGTCTGAAAATGATTCAATATCTGATAACATTGATGGCCTATCTGTTGCTCTTAAGCCGAATAAGGTTTTGAAGGAGAAACTAGTCGGACACATGGGTCAGGATTTTAGGTCTGTTGTCTCCATCGTAATACATTGAATCTTCCTATTGCAGCATACTTTAATAAGTTCATATTGTTTCGCATTATGCTGATTTCAGTCTCCAACCTGTTGAGTGATCTCCATGACTGCCAGTCAAGGTTTCTGCCAGTCGGAAGGCTTTTAGTGTCAGGGATGAATATGCTTCTTCCGACCGAAAACTGTTAATTTTCAAATTCCTTCCTAAATTCCACCGGTAAGTCTGGAATGCTCTTCCAGTATATTTTATTTGTTTGTCATAGAATCTGAATGCTTAAAAGAAACCAATCAAAATACACTTGAAATCTCCCCAATCCGCACACAAACCCAACACATTTTTCCGGATGCAGGGTCTAGTCATCTTGGTTAAAAGTCACAGATGTCCCATTTGATTCAACCAGTTGTACTTTTTTGTAAACGTTTTCAAAAGAAAATGGGATCAAACGATGCTCTTATTTTTATATGTAAGAGGTAACTTCATTAAGCAACAACACGTTATTATTATTATATTAGTATTTATATAGCGCTTTTTTATGACCGAATGGTCATTTCAAACGCGCTTCTTTGCCTCTCTGAATAAAAAGGTGGGTCTTGAGTCTGCTTCTGAAGGATGCCTCCGTTTTAAGCTATCTTATGCCTTCCGGTAGTAAGTTCCAGGCCATTGGTGCTGCGTATCTGAAAGCACGATCGCTAAAAACCGTAGTGAGACTATCTCCCGTCAGCTGCAGGGTGCTTCTATTTGCTCTAGCTGATCTGAGTGTCTTTCCACGCGCGCTTACTTCTGAAGGCTTGATCAGTTCTGTCAAAGTGCCTGGTGCAGTTTCGTTGAGTGCCTTATAGGCTGAAAGGCATAATTTGTACTGGATTTTAGTCAAAACTCTCAATCAATGCAGTCGGTGTAGTATCGGAGTAATGTGACCGAATTTAGATGCGTTGTACACAAGTCGTGCCGCTGCGTTTTGTAACGACTGCAATCGCTTTAATTGTTTGGCTGGCCTGCATGCAGTGCATTGCAGTAGTTCATTTTAGAGACTATTAACGCTTTTACCAAGCTCTTTGTAGCGTCTCTGGGAAAGCATCGTCATAAGCGTTGTCTGATTACATTGTTACCCACCCAAGTACGTCATGCGCCCAATGTTACTTAACTTCGCTTCAACAAGCTATAGTCGTTAGTGTAATACGATAAGTAAATCAAATCACATGTGCGATAATTAAGCCAGTCCAAAAACGGACAAGTCTCTAAAAGGTGCAATCGAGGAACAAATCTAGTTTTAAAATGGAAAAAACGTTTGTTATTCCGATGGATTGATGAAGCAAATTAGCAAAACCATGGCGTAATCATACGTAAAGATATATTAGAATAGATTAGAACTTTTTATATTGAATACAGAGCACTTTGTTTAAATTATTTGCTTAAATATTGCTAGTAGAATAGAAGAAATAATAAAAAAATCCAAAATTTTGAATACTTTTCAAAACAATAAAAATCAAAAATATTACACATACAAATTTATACCAAACACTTTATTATTTAACATTTCTGTGATCAATTCTTTGGACAAAAATAAATAAAATGTAGCTTATAACATCGTTGGATCATCACTCCACATGCAGCGCTTAGATATACTGAAGAAAGGTCTCTCATGAATGTGTTTTAAATAAACCTACAGAAAGTGCTGTTAACTACGTGAATTATCCACAAAATTTTATATTATGGATCATTGCTTTTTCAACATTTTTTTATCGTTCATACCTAAATATGTGCTCAAAATAAGATATAATATAACATCAGTATGAAGAAAATTTCATACTATCGAATATTGGATTTTTGGCATTTATCGTTTATTATCGTGCATATGTCTATGGTACCAAAAGCTCCAAACGGAGTATTATATAACGACATTAGATTTCATGACCAGTTATCTGGATAAAGTGTTAAACGAAAAAATATTCTTTACTTGGGTTATTTCTTACAATTTCCCAATCTCCAAGCCCCATATGAGAGACCACATCAACTTTTCATACAAAATATTAAATAAATTAATACTTAGAATTTACGTCTTTTAATATCATTATAAAGGTAAGCATCAATGGATAACCAAACTGGTTAAACTCTTTATGATGACACAGGATATTAATAAATAAACGATGAATACATTTTTTATGTTGGTTTAAGATGTCATCAGTAATAAAGTATATCAATATTAATTTAAAAAAAAAAAAAAACAGTTTTAATATCCACCGACACATTATTAGAAATCATATTAAAAATTGTAGTTTTCACTTATTTTGAAGAATTTTGGTGTTCAAAATTATTGCCATCAATTTGAAATGTGATTTTTTCAAGATAATACAACAAAATAGGTGTGACATTTTTTTGCGAATTTTTTAATCGTAAAGTTTAAGAAAATCGGATAATTAACACAACGACACCGAGAATTAGACAATTTTTCATAAGTGGCGACTCAATTCAATAAAAATTACGCCTCGGCGTCTACACATACCCCCTCCTTAAGCATTTGGATTTTAAAGCTTGTAGGGAACCAAGTATGTTCACAAGCGTATTTTCAGGTACTGATATGCCTTTGAGATGTGGTCATATAGAAGAATTCTCGGAATTCGCTGGAGAGATCACGTCACGAACAATGAGGTTCTCATGAAAGTCAACGGAGATAGGCACCTAATAAGAACCATCTCAGAAAGGTGAGTCACGATGGTCTTCTTCACGACATTGTGGAGGAGATGGTTAAGGGTAGAAACTGTAGAGGGCGCTTTTGACGGGAGTATTTGCAGCAAGTGTTCGAGGGCATGAATTTTGTGAAGAGTGTTGCGAAGGACCGAGAGGAATGGAGATTCAAATGCAAGATTCTGTTGCTGCAAACCAATCCACCGGATTGATACTACGAAGAAGAAAGATATGTTTTTAAATGAAAATTTGACTGTGACAGCTGACAAAATTTAATGGCGGCAATCTGTGATAACCATGTGTTATGAAATGGATATGGAAAAAAGATATTTTACTTTAAAAACCGGTAAGCAACATAAGAAACTCTTGCAACTCTCGCATAGGAAAACAAAATGAAAGGAAACCATTCTCAAGTAGAACATAATAACTAAAAGGTTTCAGTCTGTAACATAGTGCACAAATGTGGGTGGGAGTGATTTAACTACCCCGGCATAGGTGCAACCGCGGCGCGGGCGGGGGGTTATGTCAGACGACAGGAACTTGGGTCGACATAAATCAGCGGCGCGATAAGCGCGCAACTGGGCCGCCCGGCCCTCTCTGAAAAAATCGGTTACACCATTTGCAACTGTTTGACTGAGCCTGAAAGAAAACTTAACCTGAAAATTAACTGAAAAAATATTTTTCGCTTTAGTTTTTTAAACTTGTTTTTTATGTAATCGCATGCAGGACACACCCGGTCAAGACCAGTGCACTCTATGACGCTCAACCAGGGAGGCTAGACGCTGCATGTGGGAAACGTGTGTTGTTTTCGTGTTTGTGTGTGGGTTGGGGAGTTTGCCAGTGTATATTTTTCTATTTCTTGAAGAAATCCAGATTGTTAGAAGAAGGAAGCACAGATGCTGGAAGAGCATTCCAAAGCTTACCGGTGGCATTAAGAAAGGAACTTTAGAAACTGACAGTTCTTGGTTGACACACATTAACCACGTATTGATGTTCGGCAAGTGTTTGTGGAACATTCTTATTTTTTTTATATTTTCTACACTAAAGCACGGAAAAGTTTAATAATAAATTATATCTCTTCAAAAGACATAAAGACTTATAAACAATTTTATAAATAAATGATATGTTTGAGGAATATATTCATAAATCAACAAACCTTTTTTCGAGATAAAAGGAAATATTATATTTAATACATGAAAAAGTTTGGATCCTTCTGAATTTCAGCTGAAAATTTCAGTACGCACCCCAAACGTTGTAACTCAATTATCTCAAAACATGTCCGAGTTTTTCTTTCATTTTATTTGTTTTATGTCTGTCTACGTTTCCCTTGAAGAATCACTATGAGTGCGCATTCACTTACAAAACTTCTTTGAGCATTTCCCTTTTTTGATAATAAAATATTTTATGTTCGTCCAATACAAAGTAAAAAAATTTCGTATTACATGTGTAGGAAAAATAAAATAAATTTTTGAATAACGTCATTATTTGAATCCTAAACACACTTTTATTTTTTTCAAAGGTTTGAGGAGATCTTTGAATTATGGTCGAAAGTAAAAACAACACAAATGTTCTGTGATCAGCAACTAACGTTTGAAAAAACATCACAAGCTGTGCATAGTCGGCCACTAAGCGTTGGCGGAACGATCACACACATGTTGTGTGACCCGCCTTTAACGTTCGGCCTGGTGACTACACACATATTGTGTAATCGGACTGGATAGTGTTAACTGAAAAAAATAATGTATGGTCCCTGAGTTATTATTCCTTCTTCTTCGTGACTCTTCTTCGCTGACACGAAGAAGAGATTATTTCTAAATAATTGCGACTTTTCATTATTTGTAATGCTTCACCAGTTTGCAAATAGTACCTCGTAATTTTTTCCGTAAATTCAAATATTTTATCTTAATACTTGCTGTAAATACTCCCGTCTAGGGCGCCCTCTACAGTTTCTACCCTCACCATCCCCTCCACAATATCGTGAAGAAGACCATTGTGTCGCATGATGTGACCAATCCATCGGGCTCGCCTCTCTGAGATGGTTCTTATTAGGTGCCTATCTTCCTTGATTATCCTGAGAACCTCATTGTTCGTGACGTGGTCTCTCCAGGAAATTCCGAAAATTCTTCTATACGACCACATCTCAAAGGCCTCTAGTCTTTTTTTATCACTTTCAGATAAGCACCATGTCTCACAGCCGTACATTAAGATGCTCCAAACAAGTGTTTTGGCAAGTTGCTTGCGGAGCCCTAAAGTAATATTCTTTGACTCAAGAATTGTGGCTTTTTTATTGAAAGCTAGCCTTGCTTGATGTATTCGATTGTTGACTTCTCTTTTTGTTCTGCCATCCCAGGTGATGGCAGAACAGGTATGGAAATAAATGCCATTAAATATATAAGAATATCTTGCATCATGGATTTTTAAATATTTATTAGAATATTATTTTATTAATAAAATATATATACATACTTTGAATATATACTATAGTTACATCTATCATACGATGATAAAAATGACATAAATACAAGTTCCAACGGGAGTCAGCTCAGGCACAGCAATAGCCAAGGTGGCTGAGCGGTATGAATACCTGGGCATAGTTCGTTTCCAAGGTCCGCGGTTCGCATCCCGCTTCTGCCGTTATTTTTCTGCTTGAATTGACAGGTTTAAAAGAATTTGATGTATATTTAATGTATATTTAATTACTTATAATACCTTACGTTGTTTTAATATGATTCACACTAAGTACTGTTAAACTTGATGGAAGAATGCAGTTTAACGATGTATGAAAGCTTCTTCAGTTCCAATGTGCACAAACGTATTGACGTGTAACTAAATATTTACTGCTTAAAAAAGCTAATTAAGTGTAGTGTAGAAGTGGTAAAAAATGAGTGGAGTCTTATGTAAGTATAAAAAAAAAGTATTTCCATTCTCTCGTAAGAAATCTTGCAATTATAGAAATCATTTTTAACCTACAACTGTAATGTTTTTCTTCTGGACTTCAAAAAATTCATAAGCTCACGCATTCAACACATTTCATGGGTACGTAAAATTTTCACTGTGCGAGTAAAGGACAGATATTGTTATCTTTTGTGTTAAAATTCGTGTGCGAGAAAGGAACGGCAATAGTTTATCAGTATTTTTTTATTTAAGTGGAGCATTTCTTCAGCGGACGTTGTCGATAGGGTGAGATATGACCTTTATTTAAGCTCAGACCAAAAACAAAAGTATAAAATAACTAGAAAAAAATACCTAATAAACATGACTTAGTATTGTAAGCTGCTACTGTACATTTTTCGTTCAAGGACATATCTGTACCTGATGGTTTACTTGGGAATATATATGGTTCCCGACAACCTCTAGACAAGAAATTCGAGTGCTTTAACAGGAGCAACAGTATCCGAGGCATAGTTTCGGGTGAATTTGTAATTGGATTTTTCATGAAAATCGAATGATTTGCCTAATGTACTATTTCGTCACAAGGTTGGATCAATTTTATTGGCTAACACGACTGATTCTATTCAGAAAGCCTCAAACTCTCGCCATCTTCAAATTACGTAGAAAACTATGCATATCATATAATCATCAGAAATAAAGTTGTTTTATAATTTGGATCTAGGCAAATACAATTCATCTGAGAAAACTGTAAAATTAATATGTCTTAGATAGCGTTCATAAGAAAATATAAGTATTTAGTTTGTTTTTTATTTGTAAAGCCACAAAAATCTAAATTACTTAGTTTTAGAAAGCACTCAAGCGGCTTTGTATGAAGAAATAATTTTTCATTTTATTATTGAATGCTCACTAATTTCAAATTAAAAATCTGTTTCACAAGAAACATATTATTAACATTTGAAATAACAATACTAATTAATAAATTTTCACAATAATTTGTATATTTCCAATAAAATGAGACTCTGTCTGTGATTTTTCTTCTAAAAATAAACTTTTGAAAAATCCTGAAATATTCCTATAGGCATGAGGTCACACGGGCCGGAGTCACCTTGAGATAGCACTATCGGGGGAAAGCATGTTTATGGAGGAATTATATCACAACTCGGTGTTTAATGGCATTCTATACCCTAACATCATCATTTTTCAAGCCGCAAAACACTCCCCTGTGTAAGTGAATCAAGTGGTTTATGATCAGAACTTATAGGCAAAATAGCTTTTTAAATTCATTATAAATATAAAAGGTTAATTAAAAAATATGTCTTTTATTTTTCGTATTCAATTTGAGATCTACTTAAAATACGAAATAAACAGCTTTATTTGAACAACTTATACAATACAATAACACATTTACTTCTTTCATCAATAAATTGGAAATTGAAACCACTGAGTTACAATTAAAAATCACTCTACGAGTTTCGGTCACATGGCACCTTTGTCAGGAGCTACTTTTTAAATCTAAACCTTAAATTGAGGTTTAGTCTTAGTAAGAACAGTTAATTAAAGTTACAAATACAAGTAGAGAGAAGAGAAAAAAATTCAAGACATCTGTAGATGGAATAGTTAAGCATAGAAAATTAATTGGAAACATATTAAGAACCACGCTATACGGTTTTTAAAGTTATTGATTACATATTAAGGATTTTCCTATTATGATTATTGTTTTTTTTTTAAATTTTGAGTACGTTGCATATTTAGCTAAAAAAAGTTGCGATGGGATGGAACCTGTGACTTATTGCATTGTAATCGACACTCATATCTGAGCCACGCGATTCGTGAATGATTATCTTTTTACTCTCTTAATATTATGCTCCTAAATGGCCTACCAGCACACCTCGATCCTTTTCTTACATCATTTTCCTCTTTTGTCAACGGTAGTGTTCTCCTAGATCTCTGTGATCTTTGAACCATGTCGTCTTCTTCTTCTTTTATGTTATTTTAACATTCTATTCGATTTTGTTTGTATGGTATATTTATGTATACTCTATGTTTCTTACTATTTGTAACTTGGAACTGCAGTTATATGAAATAGATAAATAATGATTTTAAGTTAAAAAAATGTTGGTTTTCACAATCCACCTGTTGAATCTCCAATCTATCATTCCTTCAAACACATGATTATAAACCCACTTAGGAGCACCTGAGAGTGGAGAATTCAATTTGCGTCCGTTTGCCGGCGAGCAGCATAGAATCCACGGGATTGGGTCCGGCGATCAATCAATACCATTATTATATAAATTGAAAACTTATCAATTTGACGAGGGTCGGACCCTGAGGATGCAAAACTGGGGCTCGCACAAGAAACATTCAAAGTCTCACATCATCACCATTAAATTCCTCCTGCATCCATCCACAACCAACAAACTCGTCTTACGCTTGCCGAACATATATACACGGTTAATGTGAGTCGACCAAGAACTGGCATTTTCCAAAGTTCCTTCTTTAATACCACCGGTAAGCTTTAAAATACTCTTCCAGCGCTTATGTTTCCTTCATCCTACAATCTGGATCTCTTCAAGAAACAGATAAATATACACTTACAATCTCACCAACCCACACACAAACACGAATACAACACACGTTTCCAGCATGCAACGTCCAGTCTCCCTGGCTGAGCGTCATGGAATGCACTGGTCTCGCGACCGGCTGTGCTCTCCTGCATGCATTTACATTATCAAAAACATATCTTCTCTCTTATTTGAGCATGTGATTGTTACAAACTGCTGTCATAAATCTATGACAACTACCATAGTTCTCACCTCATTTCATATCAGCTTTGCTTCCCAAAGTTACACCGAGTAAATTTTAATCTATATATGTAAAAGAAAGTCTTGTTAGTTAAACCATTTAGCACTCAAGAACGGCTGGACCGTATAAAGATCTTTGATTTGTTGTATTCGTCTTGGTCCTATTTTATTTTTTATTTTATGTAAACAGGAGAATACTGACAGATGGTGATAGTAATTCTGAAGTCTCATCTGTGGTATTCTATGACGCTTACCATGGTACATATGGCTAAGCGCTGCATGTGTGAAGTTTTGATCCACCAACGTTATAGACAGCAGCCTGAGATTTACGCATCATTATTATTATTTTGTGGTCTTCACGAGATGACTTTCGTCTACCACCAAGTTTTAATCTTCTTCGTAGTATCAATCCGGTGGATTGGTTTGCAGCAACAGAATCTTGCATCTCGATCTCCATTCCTCTCGGTTCATAAATACGTTTTAATAATGTTGTTATTTTGAGATAACCACCTCTTAGCACTAAATTTTTTAGGCTTTGGAAGCACCAAGCTAATCATCAAAACTTGTTTAAACTTTAAAATAGAATTAATTGAAATACCAACATAAGTTTTGAATAAATAATCACTGTTTGTATTTATAAATGGGTTGTAATAATTTTTGTGAAATATATATATTTAATTATATTATTGGAGCAATGTTGGGAGCCTTAGGGATCGGTTTATGGGTAAAATTGATTACATTTTGTATTTATCGGTCCCTGGTTGGATTAAGGGGCGTGTCCTGGGAACTATTACTGAACCTCTACGTGCTTCCCAAACAGTTACATTTATCTTCATGGGAAACCATTGTTGTATTGGATTTCCCTATTGTGTGAAATCATTTCCCTTTTAATACAAAGGATTTGCTTAAATTACTCGTAACATGTATTTTTGTTTAATTTTGTGAATACTGTTTTCATGTTTTTGTAAAGCATTTTTTTATGCAGTGAATTACCAAAAAGGAATTTATTATAAAACTTACATAACCTAACCTTACCTTATCACTAATAAGCTCTTCATACTGACATGAGCATGATATAGCCCTTGCTGACTGGTACCGAAAACCTCGATACACAATCTTTCGTCTCTTATTTCTGTTCGCTTGTCAGACAGGAATGTGTCCGCCATATTGGAATTCTGGACTAGTTAAGGAAATCGTCACTTATAGTGCTGTGCCCATCACGGGCGCGCCAGTCGTGTTTTTTATCGTATTTTTTTATCGTAAATATATGTCAATGTGCTTCTGAAAAATTATGTGTTTTTAATCCGCTCCTCATCCATGAAGAGGGGCATGCCCTCATGCGACTGAATAACTACCTTTTTAAAAGAGGAGGATGTAAATACATTTTTGTACTTTATTAAATCATAACAACCATTTTAAAATTACAATATAGGATCTAACACAAATGTCTACCACTCGGCTCTGTAAGCTGCCATTAGCCATGCCTTGTCACAGTAAAATCCGCATGGGGACATGGTACGACTTCCAGGATAAAAGCCCGGGAACTTAAAAAGACAGCAGCTATAGTATCTGAGGCATTATCATCATCAGCCTGTATCCGTCCACTGTTGCACGTAATCCTTCCGCATGAGTCTCCATCCTCTTTGATCTTTTGCCTCCCGCATCCAGGCCTCTCCCGTTTTTCTTCTCATGTCGTCATTCCATCTTGCAGGGGGTCGGCCAATGCTTCGTTTGCAAATTCTTGAGCGCCACTCCAATACTTTTCTTCCCCATCGACCATCGACTCTTCGACAGGTGTGTCTTGCCCATTGCCATTGAATTTTTTAAAAAAATCTGATGATTGGTCTAAAGCTTACGATGCCTGGACTAATTGGTCTCAAGAGATGGCTCAACCCGATCATTGACATGCGTTTAGAAACAAGCATTGAACCATCTTATTTTTTATCCATTACCATCGTTGCTTTTCTTTGATGATCTACCTGCAACCACGCTTACGATATGATAATGTCACTAGCCATTTACGTTTACTTACGTTTACATTATATATAAAAAAAAAATGAATTTTGATAATAAAAAAACATTTACGCAAACATTCAAACTCAAAAGAAAATTAAAAAACGCAATTTTAATGAAATGCAATGTTATTTCATATTTTAAAAGTATGTTTAAGCTGTCAAAAATAATATTTAATATCCTCTAATGCAAAATAATTTTAGTTAAAGCAATTAATAAAGTTCATAACCCTTTGTTACGTCTCGGTTGATCACAAATTATACTGTCAATGCGGTGTGAAAACCATTTTTTTTTCGCTTTAAACTAGTATTTGAAGCATAAGTGTACTTATCTGACCCATTTTCATATTTCACATTGGTTCTTCTATCCTTTAGCTATCAGATGATGCATAAAAAACTATTATCTTTAACAAACGTTCATTATGTAACTCGATACATGTGGTGGCATTGACACATGTGGTTTACAGAAAAATCGTTCCTGTGACGAAACCTAACGATATTTATTTACATGCTTTACAGATTCCTGTATAGAATATATGTAGGTTGATAAAGGGAATGACTGCACTTCCAATTTCTTACCGTAGATGACACAACGAGTACTGAAAGTAGCAAATCGATATATCACGTCAACCGATGTCAAAGGTCGAATAATCTTTGACGGAATATGCCCACAACCGATGCGAAAGGGTTAAGAAGTAGCAATTAAGACATCATTCTTGAAGACTCCTTTTAAAATGATTTCCTTTTAACTAAAGACGAAACATCAACAAATCTTTACTGCGAGTTTGTGTAAAATTTAAGCCTCAAAATCACGAAAAACTTTGTATCTTTTGTATGACCAGTAGTGTCTTTTTTAAATATAATATAGCATAGAAGCCTCTTTTATAAAAACATTATTCTAATCTCGCTTCCTGCGCTCGAAATTTTCCTTCGTCCGAAGTCGCTTAAGCCGACTTTGTGGGTCTTTCCTGGTCTCAGAGTGTAGATTTTTCAGTAATAAATTTCAGCGCTTCAGCGACTTTCAGGAGACGGAAAGACCCTCTTTGGTTATGCTCCGTCGCTTCAATCAGGCACCATTGTGGAAGAAATGGCTATTCTATGACGGCCACAAAAGACCTTCATTGCTTAAAATGATCTGATATTTAAGTTAATCTTATTTGAGATATACGTTTTTCAGCGACATTTTTTATACATATCAGAAATCATACATTTTTCCCAAGCATTTAATATCTTAGCTTTTTTTGATATATTTTTTTTTATGCAAACACATACAGGAGAATATCGACAGATGGTGATAGTAATTCGTAAGTCTCATCTGTGGAATTTTATGACGCTTATCATGATGTATATTAGCTAATCACTGCATGAGTATTGATCCGCCAACGTCATAGACTACAGATTCACGCTTAATCCTTATCATTCCAGGAATTTACTATGAATCGGTGGTCTTCGCGGGATAACTTTCGTCTACCTTTTCTTTTTTCTTCTATTAATCGGCTATGACTGGCATTTTAAAGTGATTGATCAAATTCACACCAACTGCGGGTATTTTACAGCTCAGAAATCAATTAATTTTATTTTAATTTTATTTTTAATCTCCGTCTGGGGATTGAACCCACGACCATTGGCTTACAAAGCTTATGTTTTGGTCATTGAGCTATACCCGCCGACATAATAATGGTTGAATAATAAAAATATGATGAAAAAATCTACTTATACCTGTACAAATATTTCCTTTTTTAAATAAAATTAAAAATAAAGTATAGCCAAAAAAACGAAAATCAAAAAAAAGTCCTCGGACTTCTTTCTGCTTTAAGGTTTTGGGAACCTTATAATATATTCCCAGGTGTATTTTTGGGTGTTAAAGTGTCTATAGATGAGGTATTAACAATAGAATGTTACAAAATTAAGTGTCTGCGATATATAGTAACCAAATGTTCCAAATATGTAACAGAGCTGTCGGCAGGTATAGTTCAATAGTCAAAGCATTTGCTTTGCAGGCTAAAGGTCATGGGTTCGATCCCCGACGAAAATTTAAAAAAAAGTATTTTTAATCGATTTCTGAGCTATCAAAACCCCCATTTAGGTGTGAATTTGATCCCTCAGCCATAAAATATCAGTCATAGGCAATTTATTAAAATTGGTCGTAGACGAAAGTCTTCCCGTTAAGACCACCCATTCGTAGAAAATTCCTGTAATAATAATGATGATGCGTTAATCTCGGTTTGATTCCGACCACAGAAGCACCATCAATTCGTATTATTTCTTTTAAAAGATTAATTCATTTATATCAAAGTCTATTGTAGTAAATATGCTTATTGCTTAAGTTTATTTTTGATCAAATATGCACAATTGCAAGAGGTTTACAACTACGTATGTTTATGAGAAATTTTCTCGCAAAAATACCGCTAAAAATAAAGTATTCGAAAGTGCGCTACGAATTTTCTACTTTCATTGATTTCACTTTATCCCCAGTAAGGAGAGCGTGTGCCCGCAGTAAACCGGATATCATCCTCTTTCCGGATTTAAAGCCTTGCCAGCTGAACGGAAAGGACGTAAAAAGAGAAAAAAGTATTATTTGCCCTTAATTCTAACGGTCTAGGCAACCTTTATAGATATCGCGACCATCTTTCTTGGATAAACTTGCTCAGAAGGTGATAAATTAAGAATTCTTAGGTCACAAAAAAAACGAAAAACTTTACTACATTTTTTGAAACGTTTTTAAATATGGTCGGATATTCTTTAATGTCAACTTCACAAGCTTGACAAATTTTGATATGCTTTTGATTTAAGTTTCACGATTTGTAGTGGTGAATGGATGAAGAGCAGGTCGCTAAAGCAATGAACACGTTGAGAATCATATTGACATTTACTTTGCGTTAAAAGACAAAATTCAGTCCTCTGCCCGGCACACAAGAAATGGTGTTTACTGGACAGCGCCCGGGCAGAGAGACGGCCGATGGTAGTGAGTCACTGCGCCGAAATTAACATGGCGGACATCTATGGAACTAGCCGCCCCACATGGCATGTAGCGACTGTCAAAACCCAATTAACAAAATGGTGTATGCAAACGCCGCGTCATATAAATACTGAAATATAAATCTTAGACTAAAATTTTTATAAGTACGTGTCAGACGAGCGAATAAAAATAAGCAACAAAAGATCGTATATTGAGGCTTTTCGGCAGTAATTTGCAAAGGCTATATCGAGTTGGTATCAGTACAAAGTATTAAGGCAGTCGGAAATTGAACGATATCTTGTTCAACGTGTTTTTATAAGTGTTAATAAAAGTCATATTTTGTTATCATTTCAGACAAAACATTTCAATGAATACTTATTTAAACAATATCAATAATTAATAACTTCTTGGAAAATATCTCTTTTATAAAAAATTGCATCAAAAAGAAATCTGACGCTATTACAAGTTAATATTTCGTTAACTAAGCCACAGACATTTTCAGAAGTGTCTCGCTTTATAAAGTGGTGTTATTTTTGCTGAAAACTAAGAAAAGAACAGGTAATAGAAAATCTCTAGTTTGTAGGACGTCCAAGAATACCTCCAAGAATGACTTGCTTCATAGTTGCAAACGTATACGAAGGTTATATTTCAAGCGCTGAAAATAAATGAATAAGAAAGCTTTTTCAGACCATGAAAAACTTTTCATGACTCTTGTAATGAATCGCCATTATCAATTAGTACTAGCGAAAAGCTAAGGATTGTTTTTTTGAATATTTTTTTCAGGAATTGCAAATGACATTTGAAACAAATGCTTCATATAAATTAGAGGTCACAAAACAATATAAATAAAGTTTGTAAATAAGATATTTTTTATTGAACAGTCATAATAAATATGTATGTTGTTCATAAGATGCATAACTTTATAAATACGTGTTAATTATTCTAGTATGTTTCAATTTCTCAATTCTATGAGGCAGCGTAAATGGCGAAGTAGTCATCAAATTGGGCAAGGTAATGAACATAATTTTCAAGGCTCGTTGCTTGAATTCGCGCGTTAGCTGCTCACTTCTATTGGAATAGTCGACGAGAGAAATTTCTTTTTTTTTGTATGTACATCAGTTATTAAAAAATAATCAAGAATACTTGTAAAATATGTGCGCCTCGGATGTTGATATATTCCACGCAAGAAAGGCCCAGTTCAGACACGAACTCCAAGAATTTGTTAGAGTCGTATTTTCAATGAGCATTGAGACTTTTTGTTGCTTGTCTTTATTGTTTTATTTTTCTTTTGTACCTAATCAAAAGTATCTTATTTATTTATTGTTTATTTTTGTATTATCTTATTTCAGAATCGTCTTAAATAAACTTTGTAATATTTCTGAAAGAAATAAATAAAATTGAATTGTATGTATATCCACATAAATTTAACAAATTTATTAACATGAGCATATATGATTTACGAGTATAATATGAGTAGATTTAACATGATGTATCATGGTATAATATGAATCAAACAGCTTCTAAAAATCCGTGAAGAAGAAGGACTTTTTTTGGTTATATGTGTTGGAAGAAAACGCCATTTCTTTCCAAGCAACCTTATAATTTAATTTGGCAAGTAGCCTTTGACTTAACACTTTAACGCTCCTGCTTTATATTATTTTCATATTGTATTTGTCCGTCGCCTTTGGAGGGTTTAATATTCGGGGCGCCAGTAAACTGAAAAAAAAACTTTTATTGGGCGGCCTGAATTTTACTACCACTCTTCCTGAAGAGCAAGGTAAAACATTTTCTTTGCCATATCTTTCAGGCAGGGCCGGTGAATTACTGATTTTCATACACAATCATTAAAAATAATATTTGATACGTTACCTCCAAATAATACTACAATTTGACTTATATCTTAAAATTGCCATGCCCCGTCTTAAAAAAAGACGACAAGTCGCGGGTTCGTTACGTGGCTGCATGGAAGAAGGATGCAGGAGTGAATTACGAAGCAAAAAACTTGTTTCGACGCACGATTCGCGTTTATTTTTAATATATACTTGGTTTCCTTATCCGACCGGTATGGTATTTCACCATACTGGTCGAGAGTTAACTGACAACTTCAGAACACTGTGACATGCAGCGCCGCCAATGATCGCTGCAAAAAATCAAATTAAAGATGACAGTTGAACCAACATGAAATGGAGCAAATTTCATAACAAATAAAATGGCGTATGCAAACGCCGTGATTTTATATTATTAAAACTAACATTATTAGATGTGCATGCCAGGCGAGCGAAAAATAATAAGAGACAAAAATCGTTTTTCGAGGCTTTATGGCATCAGCCTAAAAGAGCTATATCAAGCTGATATCAATATGAATAAAAATATGTTCCAGTAATTCATGTTTAGTTGTTTACAAATGGACGGGTATCTCAACAAATTATGAATATTTTATCGTGAAATTTAGCACATATTTCAGTAAAAGTAGTGCTAACACAAAAATAAAACGATTAATTCGAATTGCTTAGCCCACAAAATAAAATAATAAAAACACTTATTTTTAGCCCAATGAATTATATTGATATAGTTTCTGGCTAAAACCTGGGAGTCTTACTCTTAAACAATATAATTATTAATGTATTCTTAGACCATGCGAAAAAACACTAAAAAAAGTGTAATTTTATTTATTCACTGGCTATAGGATGAAAGGAAGTCGTGTGCGATTATTTTCCCCATTTCCTCACAAAATCAAACAATCGTATCCCTAGTACTTTATGAAACTAACTGTTTTCTAAATCCAATAAATTTTTGCTTTGGATATAATTAAGATTTCAGCATTACAAGCCGCCATACATAAAATAAGGGAAACAGTAATTTCTATCGTCACTTTGTTTTGATTCAGGATATCGAACGCATTTTCACCTTAGTCTCTCAGTTGCGCTTCTACACATACTTAGCCGCATGGGAGCCTCAGGTATCACCAGTTCCGTTGTTGACTGTAGGAATTTTTTTCTTGATTTGAGCCGTGTGGCTATCTTTTGATACCCAAACATAGGGTGGAGTGTGTCGTGGGTTGCTTTAAAATACTGGGATTGCCCCGAAAGAGGACCTAGCCCCTGGACACGACCAGGGGTGGAATATATGGAGTATGCAAGACGAGGTCATAAATGAAAGCCTGGCAGTTTTACAGTGGACCGACTGAATGTGACTGTGGCGTGGAGCAGACCCTGTCACACATTCTGGAGTGAGCGCTGCGTCCGAGTAGCAGCACCCAGGAAGACCTGATGATGGCCGGGAGTAACGCCATCGACGTCGCCCACTTTTGGGCAGATAGGATCTGACCCTGTTGTTTACGACACGACTATATAAATACCTTAGTCTGTTGTAGGATATATGACAAATAACATCAATGAATCATAATTCTCATTCTCCGTCTTGGACAAAAAAAAAAACAAGAATATATTTTGCAAGATAAACGTTAGTAATAATTTTTTGGGTAGCCCTTTCGAAAGTTATGCCCAAATATTTTTAAACTCGAAAGACCACCTAACATTGGTTTTTATAGTCCAAGCAATATATATGTACTCAGATATATTTGGCTTCCATGTTCTCCAGAAGTTTACTGCTCCTCTACAGTCACGGATTTCATAAAATTGTTATCTCTTTCAAATTATGCCCCCATTTTCTTTTTTATGCGCCGGGAATAAAAGAACATTTTTTACGAATACGTAATGACGACTTTTGCATATTTTACATACTTTTACTTCATAATAAAATATATCAGTGTTCCCTGCACCTTGTTAACCATTCCTGATTTAGAACACAATATGGCCACCACAACAATCTTCTTCTTCGTAGTATTAATCCGGTGGATTGGCTTGCAGCAAGAAAATCTTGAATCTCGATCTCCACTCTTTTCGATCCTCTGCAATCCTCTTTATCTCAGCATAAGAGCTACAACTCATGTCCTCGAACACTTGCTGCAAATACTCCCGTCTACTGCGCCATCTACAGTTTCTACCCTCAACCATCCCTTCCACAATTTCGTGAAGGAAACCATCGTGGCGCATGATGTGACCGATCCATCGGGCTCGCCTCTCTGAGATGGTTCTTTATGTTTTGCAACTAATATTTATTATACTGGCCACTTTGCCAATGGTCATAGTTCAATGTTCAAAGCATTTGCTTTGCAAGCCAAATGTCGTGGGTTCGATCCCCGACGGAGATTAAAAAAAAAAGCATTTTTAATCGATTTGAGAGCTCTAAAATACACCCGGTTGGAGTACATTTGATCCATCACCCGTAAAATTCCAGTCATAGCCTATTTATTAAAATTGGTGGTAGACGAAATTCGTTCCGTGAAGACCACCCATCCATAGTAAATTCCTGTAATAATAAAGGATGATGTGTGAATCTCAGGCTGTAGTCTATGACGTTGGCGGATCAACACTCCACATGCAGCGCTTAGCCATATACACCATGGTGAGAGTCATATAATTCTACAGATTAGACTTCAGAAACTATCACCATCTGTTGGTATTCTCCTGTATGTGCTTACATAAAAAAAACTGAGTTGGGTTTGCATCCCAAGTCGACAGACTTATGGTAGATATACTTCAACGAGATCTCAATATTTTAAATGTTTTTTTTTTTTAATTAACAAATAATATCATTTATGTTTCTGCTATATATATATTCTCCATATCCATTCTACAGTCTGCCAGTGGGTATATTGCTTAGTGGTAGACCGTTTGCTTCTTATACGAAAGGTCGTAGGGGTAAATCTCCGATAAAGTTCAAAAAATAAAATTATTTTGATCCATTTCGTAGGTCTATAAATTGGTGCGTGTTTGATCTCTCAAAAATTGGTGGAAGTTGTCCACCCATTCACATGTATAATATTATTTTAACCCGTGAACAAAATTATTATTACATTCCACACATAAAAATGGCAGGTGTCATGAAATACACAGATAAAATTTCTCCATCACTTACAGTCGTTGTTTTCTAAGTGTTTTATACATAAAAAAAAGTCTGCCTTCTTGCCATAAACGACTGTAGTATAGAAGACTGCCTTGTCTTGTCTTTACCTTGTCATTCGTTACTAAATAAAGCAAACCATAGTACCTTTATAAGTGAGTGTATTAATTCTAAAACAAAAATGTTAAATGAAAGTAATACTGTAAAAAAAGCTTGTGAATAAATGTTGACTGATTGATTGAATAATAAAAAATATTAAAATACATACTCTGAACATACAGTTTAGAGACATCTATCGTTATACGATGGCAACAATGGTATAAATACATCATCTTTCGCGTATCTCTTCATGCAGAGAGATAGTCGAGTGGACTGCGCGGTGTGTAGAACGAAGCAAGGGTTGCAAGGCTCGTGGTTCGAATCCCGCGTCTGCCGGTATTTTTTTCTGAATGAATTGATGCGTATAAAATTTTATGTATAATTGTATGAGTATATTTAATTACTAAAAATTTTAATGTAATTCACACGTTCAACTTTTTAAAACCCAAATCACTTGCACGTATTAACGTCTTTGTTAGATAAGCAATGCAAATAGAAACAGTTCAATTTGCATTCAGAAATCGCTTACCGTCTCCGTGGGAATTGCTGAAATAAACATTCAAGAGTTATAGTATCACAAGCTCACATGATTTCCTACTATTCTTGGTACTCTTAAGGAAGCAAGCTTCTCCGGTTTCAAACCCTTGGGACTCTTTCAACCCCTCAATGGAATGACTAATTTCTCACTGCAAATTTAAACACTGAGTAACTCACTGAGATTACTCACTCAGTTAATTAAACACTTGTCTCTTAGGCAGGTACACATCAATAAACAATTGAATAAGTTGTTTAATATAATAAACAATTTTAGTTTATTTTTAATATATATTTTACGTTAAATAACTGTCTTCAAAGAAAATAAAGCCTTGATTTGTGTTTTTAAAATGACAATTTTTTTCTTGAATTAATAATATGTTTAAATATTCTTAACACTGTATACATCAATGAAGATTAACACAAATATTATTCTTGTTATTAAACCTTTATTAAACAACTCCAGATATACGTAATCAGAGAAACAACACAGAACACGTTGTAAAAATTCGACTGCCGAAGCACAACTGAAAAGCGATAACAAAAAAATGGCATTTTTTCCGGTACGCCTATTATTAACCATTATTAAACAACTGACATACAAGTACTTGCCAATTCACAGCAAACTTCATATTAAATGGCATTTATCTCATCAATCAATCGGAGAATATGACGATTCAAAACACGATCCTTGTACGAAATGTCCATATCCTTGCCCCACACTTACTTTATGACGATTACTTATTCATTCATTTTCTAGAAAACAATATTTTTTTCTGAAATATAGTATCATTTAAATAATCTATCATTTAAATAAGTGTATAATTCCCTCATCCATTCAGTCTATAGTTTGGTTCGAAACCCGAGTGGTACTTACTAAATAAATATACTGTCGGTTAATAATAATAAAAGCTTGTGAATAAATTTTTACTGATTGAACCTTAATAAAATAATAATATACATACTCTGAATATATACTACAGAGACATTTATCGTTATATGATGTTAACAATGGTATAAATACATCAAGTTTCGCGTATCTGTCCAGGCGGAGAATGGTCGTGTGGACACGCGGCGTATAGGACAGAGCAAAGGTGCAACGTTCGATGTTCGAATCCTGCGTCTGCTGATATTTTTTATGAATGAATTGATACGTAAAAAATATATGTAGAATTTTATGTGTGTATTAAATTACTAATTCAATTAATTTATTTTTCACACGATATATATTTTAAACATATGCCCAATACAATTTGCTGCCATTCAGTTCACTCATTTATACCCAATAGAGCTCTGCATTTGAAGGTACTCCTGGGTACAAGCATGGTTCCAGATGACCTTCATAGCAACAACCCGGGTCATATTTTTGTGTTATTTATTAATCTTTTTTTAAAGGTTTTTTTAAAGGTTTTTTCAAAGCCCGACACTCTCGAAGCCTGAACCATTTGATTGTAAATAACGGCTCAACTTAACCACCGACACACGATAAACAACAGGCATGTGTCAGGCATGTCCACGTCAAATGTTGCTTAATTTCGGTAATGAAACGAGAACCGCGCTCATAAAGTGTTATTATCAACAACTAATATACACATATACGAATTCACAGGCAACATCATCTTATATGACATATGACACTGAGATTCAAATCACGAATCTTTCAAACCATATTCAATACATTACCCATCGCTCAGCCGCACAATTAAATGCACCACTACTTAAGTCGACAAATTGAAACTAATTTTACTTTCAACACGCAATATGTTTATTATTATGAATCATGAGTGATTTCTTTTAATAATATATATCAATTTTGAAATCAAAATCCACCAAAAATAATTTAATGTATTATTTTGATTAGTTCAGCCATTAATAGTCACAATTATCATAAACTACATTAATTATTTACCTTTTTTTTAGTGGCAAATAATTATTTTTTGAGTTTTGTACAAAAAGTATAAAATCAATCAGACTTTTAAATAACTTCTCTTATCAGGGTTATAACTGGCAACACTAGCCGGATTCCGTCCCGGGTATTTTTCCTACTCCTAGTGACAGGGATTTTCCATTTCCGGCTGCATAATAATGTCCCTTAGTTCTGGAAGACTGCCCGCAGCTTTCAGCGTTTCAGCACCTTTGCCTGAAACTGTATCTTCGTTAATTTGGACGATTAGGGAAAATTTATGGCTCGGAGAAGACATTACTGGAGACGATTTTTTAAATTGAAAGCCTTAATTCTACCTTGTACGTTGTTTTTATTTTACTTGAGTATAATTTTATACTATACTTCAAACGATTAAATATATTGACATCAAATATGAGGCAAAAATTGGTGATTAATTCGTCACTTTCCGCTTAGAGTTAATCAATTGCTCAGGTTGGACCTGACAAAGTCTGAAACATGTTTTGGAATTTTTTAACAATAAATGGAAAATAATATTCATATTTATAAATGTTATTTATTAAATTGAAATTCATTTAAAAATATATTCATTCCTTTCGTTATATATTAGGTATAACATTAAAAAGTGTCTACAAATAATATTCTTCTCAGCTGATATGTTTGAGTACATTTTAAGAGAATAATCACTTGATTCTGAAAAAAATTGAAAGATTTTTAATGGTAGACTGAAAAATTTAACAATTGTGTATTTATAATTTTAAATTAATTTTAATTAAAAAAAATAACAAATTAAAAACATTTAGTTTTGATTCACATTTATTCTAAGCGATTATATGTTTCGGCCTCCCTGGAGACCATCTTCAATATTGATTAAATTAAAAACTGGCAGTGGCTTATATAGATATGTATAAATATTAGTTTCTACGTTAGTATTTACAGATTGTATATGTGTGCCGATAAAGCCATTGAAAAAAACACATTATTCAATCAAGCGGTATGTGTTATCTTAATGTTTTAAGCCATTATATAATTTTATATTTTTGTGTTCAATTTACAAAAAAATCTTTTTATTCCATCTTTAATCTTCAGCGTTTATGTTTCAGAAAATGTTTTTCGTAAATCTTTGTACAGGCTTACATAAAATAACCATATTTTTAGAGTTTACTATGATACTTGACTATGATATTGATATCAGCTTGATGTAGACTGATATTAATATCAATTTGATCTTCAGCGTAGACGACGGTTAGTCCATGTTGTATGGGTTTTTCCAGCTTGTTACCTGGAAGAATATTTAGCTAAATATTCTTCCTAAAGCTAAAGATTTACGAAAAGCATTACCCGAGGCGTCATATATACTCACCAAATTTTACGAATTCGGAGTATAATTTATAAAGTTCTGTGATAGATTTTCCTATTATGCGCGTTCAGAAAAAAATAATCTCCGTGATTTGTAGCGTCAAAAAAAAAAATTACAATTTCAAATTTATCATATTGATAGTCAGACGGCGAGAGGCGGCAAAAAATGGAATTTTTCAAAAAAATAACAAATGCCACTCGGCCAGGCTTAATGACCCTTCAAAGGCTCGTGTCAGATATCCAAACAATCAAAATGCAAATGGACCGGAGGGGTAAATAGGGGGGAGCAACGGGGGAGTCTAAAGTGTTGGGTAGAGAAAGTTAAGCAGAAGAGGTCTCGGAGAGAGAAAGATATTTCATAATGTTTTATTTTCTTATGAAGAAAAAATGTTGATAGTTTGTGATGCGGCACTCGTTTTCTTATTAAAGCGAAAGGTCTAGATTGTAGATGTTGTTTAACACAATATATTTTATGATACTAAAAAGATAATTTTATTGATCCACCTATTATTACCAAATGGTATAGGCTTCGAATGCGTGAGTCTAATTACATATCTAGAAACTCTGAAAAATTGGAATTTAATTAATTAAAAATCATAAAGCTGCCGTCTCTTCAAGTTCCCAGGTATTAAGTTCCTTGAAGGTGAACATTTATGTTCCAAAGTAGACCTTTGGACAAGACGTGAACAGTAGCAACTGACAGAACTGATAAGGCATCAATTTGTGGTGACCATATGTTCCAGAGAAAGAAGAATCAAATTTTATATTAAAATACTTTCGAAAAAGTCCCTGGGCTCTCGCTTGGTGAAAACCTTCGCTGTCATGGACCCGCAAATACTGGACTTCCGCAAAAAGCTACTTGTTAGAGAGTGGCTGAAGGCCTTCCCGTGATTCTAGGTGCATCAGTTAGATGTCAAATAGACCTCAGTCTTCTTCTTTGTAGTATCAATCCGGTGGATTGGTTTGCAGCAACAGAATCTTACATCTCGATCTCCATTCCTCTCGGTCCTCCGCAACCCTTTTCAGCTCAGCATAAGCGCTACAATTCACGTCTTCGAATACTTGCTGCAAGTACTCCCGTCTAGGGCGCCCTCTACAGTTTCTACCCTCAACCATCCCCTCCACAATATCGTGAAGAAGACCGTCGTGGTGCATGGTGTGACCAATCCATCGGGCTCGCCTCTCTGAGATGGTTCTTATTAGGTGCCTATCTTCCTTGATTATACTGAGTCTCATTGTTCTCAGTCTAAGGCTGCGAAATCAGTATACTACAGCGTGTCTCGAATTGCCTTCTTTGGTAACACGTTGCTAACCAAAAAATACGTGGGAATGGATAAAGAAATGTTATGTTTGGGAAATGGATTCTGCAGAATGGCAGACATCAGTTAGGAGTCATTACTTGCGTCTGCACTCTTGCAGATGGATTCTGCTGGGCTCTGGAGGTTATTGAAAACCATTTATGTTCCCAAGTGCAAAAATCTCTTGTTACAAGACATGGACAGTGGCAACTGAAAAATAATGGCGCCAATTTGTAGTAACCATATGTATGATATATGGAACGGATGTGGCTAAAATAATATATAGAAATTTTATCCTTGTTTTAACATGGAGCATTTTGCTTGAAAATAATCAATAATTACGCATTTCAGATATTTCATTTTAAAACATTAGAAAGATCATTTTTGTTTGAAACATGTTGCATGCGAAAAATTTGCCATCATTAAATTTTTTCATTGAGTGAAATACAATTTGTTATCTTTTTTACTCACCAGAGTTAATTTAATAGAGCTACTCCCTTTTTTCTCTGTTTGCTCTATCAAAGTGGCGTAGAAGCAGATTTATAGACACGCCTAAAAGTGACAGAAGCGGGAAATGGGGAAAAGTGTGTATGTCCAGTAACGAAAACGATTCTCAACTAAAATTAATGAAAATATTCTGAAATTACTGAAAAACTTCATCGAACTTTTTCCTTTAAGGACATTTTTGAAAAAGACAACATTAAAAATATAAATGGATATTTTAAATTATTTATTAGAATATTATTTTATTATTTCAATATTCTAATCTACTTTTATAGATCATTGACTATATTACAATATTATAAGCAATTAAATATACATATACTACACATAAAAATCCTTAAACGAGTCAAATCATTCAGAAAAAATATCGGCGGGAGTGGGATGCGAACCGCGGACCTTTGGAATCAACATTTTGCCCAGGTAATTATACCGCTCGGCCACCGGCCGATTTCATCCACCTAGGTGGAAGAAATTGGCAAAATGTTGGTTCCAAAGGTCCGCGGTTCGCATCCTGCTCCCGCCGATATTTTTTCTGAATGATTTGACTCGTTTAAGGATTTTTATGTGTAGTATATGTATATTTAATTGCTTAAAAATATATATTTATTTTTTTAAAAGAAAATCATGAGATCTTCTTTAAAGCATTTTATTGATAAGAAAAATGACATTTAATATGATGTTTTCTCTAAATATTTACAAACGTGTTTATTTGCTTAATATTGGGATATATCTTTAATTATCTATTGTATAAAATTGAAATATATTTTATGAATCAACTAAAAAAATTGTCAATGAAATAGTCTAAAATATGCTGAAAGCAATAAATATTTCGATATTTACCTTTTTTACATGGATCACATTGAGTATGACCTCTATTTATGAGACTATAGTTTCGACTAGCTCGTAGAATTTTTCAATTCGTCTCCGAGTTGATTCTTGACAGTGACGAATTGAAGAAGGCTAACAGTTAATCCATGTAAAAGCAAGGTAAATAAATAAATATTTATTATTTATTATGGATCTCAAAGTGAATGCAGGAAACATTAAAAAATTATAACCGCCGAAAATAAACTGCCACTCTGCGCACACTTTGACATGCGTGGTTTTGCACTTACTCACGCACCTTGTACCTCCACAGCAGACGCATTTTCTCCTCGAGAGCCTTCTCCTCCGGGCCGGGAATCATTTCCATAAATCTCCATTTACCTGCGCCCTAATGGCACTCAAAGAAGCTTTGATAGAAAAACGTTCGCAGGACCACTCGCCAAATAGCGAACAGTCGAGAAAATTAGGTCCAGACTTAATCACACTAACAGTACAATAAAAAACAAGTATAATTTAAATCATTTAACTTCAGTTGCTTTTTATAACTGATATCAGCTTGATAAGGCGAACGCCATACCGGTCGGACGAAAAAACAAGTCTTTAATAAAAACGTGAAATGTGAACCAAAAACAAGTTCTTTTGCTAGGTAATCTGCTCCTGCATCCTTCCTCCGCGCAGCCACATAATGAACCCGCAATTTGTCGTCTTTTTAAAGACGGGGGATATCATTACCAAAGAATCCATGATTCGAGAACGATTTACTTATCATTTTATTTCCATTAAAATGCTGATATTATCATCATCAGCCTGTGTCCATCCAAGTCTCCTTCTCGATCCTTCGTCCTTCGTATCATAGCTTCTCCCGTTATTCTTCGTTATCGTCAGTCCATCTTAAAGGGGTTAGCCATACTAATAATATGAAATATTACTGAGATATTTTGATAACATATTAAATGTGCAAAGTGTGCCCAAGTTAAAACAAAACATGAAATTCTTATATATTTAACATAATAATTAAATTAATTCAAATCTTATTTGGAATATTTTATTTTTACAATCTCAGTATTATCGAACACTTGCTGCAAATAAAAATAATGCAGCAAGTGTTCGAGGACATGAGTTGTAGCTCTTATGCTGAACTAAAGAGGGTTGCAGAGAATCGAGAAGAGTGGAGATCGAGATGCAAGATTTTGTTGCTGCAAATCAATGCACCGGATTGATACTACGAAGATAAAGAATAGTATCTAAATGTTTTCTCTAATATAATATATTTGTTTTCTCATTCGTTTAGTCACCTTACAACTAGATATAAAATATATTCTATAATTTTTCAGGCTCTGAAAGTGTACATTTTTTTTCAGCAGACTGTGCAGAGATGTGCTTTTAAGTCTCGATGCTTTTATGATGTTTCCATCTCCCCGCCTTCGATTTGCTTGAAGCGAGCTTCCAAAAAGCTTCATGGGGAAAAGGTTTCGACCCGGATTAACATTGAATTTCATCGAGAATAAATTATTAAAATAAGTTTCTTTTTATAAAATTATCTCAAATCCATCCAGGGCAGCCGTGGGTGTTTTGTCGGCTTATCGATGGGATATTATTTTGCCGGACCAAAATGAACATGAACGGTCAATACATGACTTGGAGGAATTGAAAGGTTATGGGTTCAAACCCCATTTTGAATTAAAGTATATTCTTTTGATAAATTTGGAATATAAAATAACAATGTTTTTACCTATACGTGATTAGTGACTAAATATTGTAGCACCAATACCATGCTTTTTGAAGAATATCTACTTATTTATTTATATTCATGCTAACATTCATTAAAAGTATTTTTTTATTGTATTTTCTGTGCATTTAGTAACGCTTTTTATTTACTATTGACAATGACATAAAAAGACGAAAAATGTTATAACATAAAATTAAAATAGTTTTATTTTATTTTATTAAAATTACTTTCCATATATAAACATCATCCTCTCTCAAAAAAAAAGGAGTTATTCAGTCGCGTGAAGGCATAATGAGGAGCAGTTCAGCAAAAAAAAACACTTTTTCAGAATAACATTGACATTTATTTACGATAAAACTTTACAAATTTATGGCTCGACCTAGCATTCAGCCGAGCCACAATACAATATGCTCTCGCCGACGGGCGGGTCACGACTCCGCTCCACGCTCAGGATGGGTTCTCGCCCGCGCCACGAGGGGTGGTGTATCTAACTTACACACCCGTGAGAGGACTTGTCCAAAAATGCCAATATGGCGACACATAAAAGTATGACAAGCAAACAGAAAAAAGAGACGAAAGATTGTAGATCGAACTTTTCGGTACCAGTCAGCAAAGGCTACATCATGCTGATGTTAATGCACTAATAATTGGCAATTAATAAAATTTAAATTATATTTTATTCTTTGAACTTACTACACACATCATCGTTTAGATAATATAATAGACTATCGGCATCGAATATAGAAACAAATATAGAAAACTCTTGCTCTAGCTAAGCAACATTTTTGAAAATTTTTAAAAATAAAATCTACCTCCATCTTACTTTTTTACAGTAAAAAAAATGTGCCATTACTTTATAGTTATTAACCCATTCGCAGTGAAGGATATCTATAGCGGTTATGTGCGTAACATAAAATTTGTATTTCATAATAAAGCTTTATTCTACTGCTGTTTTGTTAAAAATTCACTACATCAACTAACATCCTCCTCTCTTTAAAAAAGTGTTATTCAGTCACGTGGCGGCAGGATGAGGAGCAGATTAGTAATACACACACTTATTCCGAAGCACATTGACACATATATTTCGATAAACTTTACATAATTAAAGCCTGGATCCAGTCACGGCATTCGACAGACCAGCAATACGACCTTTTTCACGGTCGGTACACGACTGATCGCGCTCGTGGCGATCAATGTAATTAGTATAAAATGCCAATATCGCAACACATACATGTATGACAAGCAAACAGAAATAAGAGACGAAAGATTGTACATCGAAGTTTTCGTTACTAGTCAGCAAGGGCTCTATCATGCTGATGTCACAACTATTATATATAACAGCTAGAATATGCTAGCGTTATATGGTCTCCCTACTATCGAACTCATATCGACCGGATTGAATCAGTCCAACATCGCTTCTTGTCAAGAGTTGCACGACTGATCGGCCTTGAGAGAGATAGCTACTCCTATGAAGATAGAGAGGCGACTTAATGTATCTACATTGGAGAGACGTAGAACAGTGACTGACTTGCTGTTTATTTTTAAAATTATGAACTCCGTAATCGATGACTCGACATTATTGCAGGAAATTACGTTTAATGTGCCCTCTCGGTTCACTAGAGGCAGTGACCTGCTACATGTAAGGACATCCAAAACCAACTACGGATTCAATTCTCCTATGTTAAGAATGTGTAGACTGGTTAACTCCTCTAGTGACTTGGACTTTTTCGGGGTGGACCTTCCAGCATTTCACAGATCCCTCTACTAATGTACTAGATCTGCTTTTTTACTCATGTTCATGTTTTGTCAAAATGTATTGTCTTAGCTATTATATTGTTCTGTTTTACCATTTCATTTATTGTATTTTCTATTTTAAAACCGTATGTATTGGCCTAGGCCGTTAATAAAATAAAATAAAATAAAATAACTGAATATAAATTATATTGAATTGAAGTCAACAATATTAAGCAATATTTAATATATTTTTTCCACTAGAAAATGTTTTATTTGCTCTTTATAATTTTACCAAAAATCAATTAAAAATGTTCCCAAAAAGTCGTTCAAAAATTAAATACATAATAATATTATGATCTATTGCTTTGTTGTAAGATAATCACAATACTTTTCGTCCAAACTCAGTAGTTTTCTCAAGTTCTTTAGTCAGCGTCTTACGGAATATTGATGCCCTTATTATGGATTTTTTCTCTCTCAACTGGTTCAGAATTCAATTATGTGGAAGACTCAGGCAGTTTCACGCTGAAGTGATGCGAGTAATTTTCATATTCGCATTCTAATGACCTTAATAGGTCCAAGATTTTATTTGACCAAGATAGAGTTGTGTGTATACTTGTTATAAACAAAAGGCAAATATTCAGATATTTTTTTTTATTCTGAAAAACATACAAACCCACTAAAGTTTGTAGCAAGATAATGGTCGATTACCTTCCGACCTTATAACCACTTGTCTTGGTGCCAAAACATAAAAAAATATTACATTACACGAAATAGTAATAAGCAGAATTATTTAGTTTTAGTTCCATTTATTGTGTTAATAGTGATATCAGCTTTATATAGCTCTTTTAGGCTGATGCCGTAAAGTCTCGAAAAACGATCTTTTGTCTCTTATTTTTGTTTGCTCGCCTGAGATGCGCAACAATAATGTTAGTTTTAATTATATAAAATTACACGGCGTTTGCATACGCCATTTTATTTTTTATGACAGTTGCTCCATTTTATTTTGGTGTAACTGTCATCTTAATTTGCTTTTTTGCCGCGATTTCCTTGGTAGATCTGATTGTCACAGTGTTCCGGGCAGTCGTCAGTGAAGCCCCGTTCAATCAAGACGGAATTAACGTCATTTACTGTCGAACGGGGAAGTCAAGTCTTTATCGGAAATAAATGCCAATTGTGCTTCAAAAAAACAGTTATTTTGCTTGGTAATCTGCTCCTGCATCCTTCCTCCACGCAGCCACGTGACAAACCCGCGACTTGTCGTCTTTTTAAAGACGGGGGATGTGAATAGTTACCCCCAAACAATACACATATTTCTCTCAGTTTGAATTGTCTACGTTATGTCCCATCCGGAGGTCCATCTGGAAGCATACAAGTATATGGGGCAAAATTTCGGGGAATTTATTATACTATCCAAAGCATATTTGGGTGGTTAGTTAATCAGATTTTTTTAGACATTGGATGATGAGTCCAATTCTTATGAGGCCTCAACCATTTTATTTTAAAAAACGACTTAACTCAACCAACACAGTAAAAAGCGCTGGATTATCAATGTTATGAATCATGCCTAATTTCGCTTAAATTCGTCTATACCCTGTAAGCACTGCGTTCTAGATCCAATAGCGTTTTTCTTCTCCTTCTTCTTTTTATTATTATTTGGCATTCCCTAGAAACTGTGACATAGGAGTATTAGCACTACAAATAACCTGCATTAAGTTACATCAGCATGCAATGATCCTCGCATTGACCTTAGTTCTGCGCTCCAAAACTCTACTGAGTGCATCCTATATACAGTTTTCAATGACTTTAAATTAAGGATGACGAGGATTCCGCGCTTGATGAAATAAAAGCAGTAATATAGCACGTGTTTATCTACAGTTTCTGGAAAATTTGCGTATGTCTAAATCAGATCAACCTTATTTTTTTATGACCATAAATTGAAAGCCATTGAGTACTCCATTACACTTGTTATTCACTACAAAAAAACACCATGCATCGTACCTCTAAATTCACAGTTTTTCACTATATTTTACGTGTAAATGTTCTATGAACACTTATATCCCGATTGTTAAATTGTATGTATCCAGTACATAGCGTTAGGGGAGAGGGGGTTTAATTTATCACCAATTGAAAACGTTTTCACTGGGTCGTAAAAAAGAGAAGCTCCGGAAAAGGCGGGTCTAGAGGAAATAAATAAAAGAGACTGTCCACTGCCCGGTTTGCCCAACACATCTCTAATTGCTAGGCATCTACAGGACTGTAATTTATTATTTAAAAAAATGGAATTGAATTTAAACGACTTACTTATATATATGCTTGTATTTGAATATCGAGTCAATAACCCTGCTTCCTAAAAACATATATTGGTGACTTAACAGATAAGTGAACATATCCGAGTCCAGCTTTTTATGTTTTTAAATGTTTTAATATTTTGTTAAACATTATTTTGTATTTTGACACTTCTCAACTTCAATCTTTTACACGTAACAACTATTTACGTATGAAGTGTCGTTTCTCCTATTTATCAGTTTTTTTGTTCCTATTATTTGTTCCTATCATTGAAACTGTAAGCTTGAAACTTGATCAAGCTTAAGTGTTTTTTAAAATGTTTTTGGCGATTTTGTAGAATATATTTCAATGATGAATTTTTGATGCTCAGTTTGAGCGTCATAGAGTCTACTTGCTTAACAAGTTGTGCTCTTCTTCATACGTTTACTTACAAAAATAAGCGTAAAAGATTTATACTACTTTTAATTTCCACCATTTAAACATCGCCGTGCCACGTGTTATGTTTCTAGTAAACAGTTAAGTAAAGGTTGAAAAAATTAACCAAATTTAATAAGAAACATCTAAAAAATAAATTTACCTAGCGGGTTACCTTAATCGCATAATTAAATGATGGTATTGGGGCAACGTTTCAATCTCTCCGTTAATTTCGAATTACGCCAAACAATTTCGCATCGCGGCGATTTTTTTTTTATTTTGTTTGCAAAAGTTTGCTCACTTCATTTGAGTCGGCGTTTTGCGGCAGATTAGAAAAAAAAAGACTCGGGTCTTTTTAATTAAAAATAAACAACGTTAAATATTCACTTCGGAAGCCGAGTTAAAAAAGCCCGCCAAGTCTCACATCTCAATCTACCTGCGGTAGGAAGCAGGGCAGTCGCTAGATGTAATATTTTTTAGCACAAAATGAAGCGCTGAAAAATGCTTTTTTGAAAATTTTGCAGGTATATAATTGTTTTACCATTTAAGTGACGACTACATAAAACAATAGCACACTAAAAGAGCGGTTCTCGTACGATCACCAACATTATACAAACAACTATCTGGGACTCATCCGTGAATCACGTCTTCAATGGGGTCCACAGACAGAAGCTGTCAGTTTTAATTAATAGGCTATGACTGGAATTTTATAAGTAGGGATCAAATTCACACCAACCGGGAGTATTTACGACCACAGAAATTAATTAAAAATCTTTTTTTTTTACTATTAATCTCTGTCGGGGATCGAAACCACGACCTTTGGATTGCGAAGCAAAAGCTTTGACCATTGAGCTATGCCCGCGGCTTATGTTTTTTTCATTTATTATTTTGTTCCTAATTTTTCATTTAAGTTATCATTTTTTTATTTATTTTTCGAAATATAAATAGTGTCAAAAGAAAGGACACTATACATTAAATTATATTGTATTATTTTCATATTTATGATAGTTTTAATATATTTATTAGTTCTTAAATAAAAAGATTTCATAGCATTACTCTATGCAGGCATCTCCTGACAAAACCTATTATACGGGGCTGCA
This sequence comes from Glossosoma conforme, assembly GCA_022606575.1. NCBI lineage: Eukaryota > Metazoa > Arthropoda > Insecta > Trichoptera > Glossosomatidae > Glossosoma > Glossosoma conforme. Next base: position 1,260,728 of record JAGTXR010000044.1, read on the forward strand.
TTGGCTTTTGGTGAGATGTCAAGATTCACAGACGTAAAAATAATTTATTTATTTATTTCACAGAACCGAAGTTCCAAGTTACAAAATAATAAAAAACAGAGTATACATAAATATACAATACAAACAAAATATAATAAAAATAAAAATAAAACATAAAATAATAAAAAGATGACACGTGTCAGAGATCACATAGATCTAGGTCCTAGATTCTAGGAGAACAATACCATCGACAAAAGAGGAAAAGGGTGTAAGAAAAGGATCGAGGTGTGCTGGTAGGCCATTTAGGAGCGCCATTGCCGTTGTACTAAATTGAGTGCTCGAAGCTCCACAAGTATTAACTGGGATCGAAAACAATGGATGGCTTCGAGCACGGGTGTACCTATCTGGAACATCGAAGTCAAAATATTTAAGAATCTTTGGGTTGTGAATTGCACCGCGAAGGAAAAGGAATTAGTGTTTGAGAGCAGCAATTTTTTAATAACGAATGGAAAAAAAGCATACCTAGAAGAAAGAGTTTGGTAATGTTCGGAATTGATTGAATTGAATGGATAGTTGCCTTTAATATAAAAATAGAGACGTCGGAGATTTTTATTATGAATTTTTTCGTGCACGATAATGTATTTCAATCTTCTTCGTAGTATCAATCCGGTGGATTGGTTTGCAGCAACAAACTCTTGTATCTTGATCTCCACTCTTCTTGATCCTAACTTGAGATTCAATCCTTTTTGCTGATACACGGATATCTTTTAGACCTTTAATGTGGTATTTTCCCCTTTATATCCACATCCAAATGCCATTGACCGTAAAGTTTCATCCGCCTTTGGAGAGCATTTACTACCTCCAGGACAATAGAGTGTCCTAACCAGCTTGACATAATGAGGTTAGCTGGGTGCTTATTCCAGCCAACATTCGGTCCCTGTCTATATTGACCGACTGATGTCGCTCACCCCCCACCAAGAGGAGGAGATAGATGAGGATTTTCATCATCTAACCTGTGACCATAAGGCATTTCGCAGAGTCTTCCAGTACTTTTAGGGGGCATTTCGGTTTATTTCGAATAATGAGGATTATACAGGCCAATCGCTTTAATTAAATATGAAATTATTAAATGCTTATTATTTTCACTTACAAAGCACTTTATTCCAGACGTAATAAATAAAAAAAATTCAATTTATATTTTTGCTACGGCGTCTCATGAATTTTGATTAAACCAGACGCCTGAATTTGTGGCATTTTTATGACGATTATGATTGTTTCAGCGCCACCCTTGAACGTTCCCACCGCAGGCTGCTGTGGAATACTAATCGCGACATTATCAACTTGTCTCATCTCGGCATTTCTAATTAAGTTGATCAAAAAGCTCAGACCTATAATAGGCTCGGTCTAGTAACACAAATTTAAAGTCGGCGGTCTTTAAAATTAAACTTTGTTTCTCTTCGGCGTGCAGTCGAATACCTCTAAAAAGTGGCTTACCACTTTGCAAACAGTTAAAATAAATAATTGGTTTTCTGTCTTGATTTCATATTTCATAACTAACTCTCACGATGGATCGGTCACATCATGCGCCACGATGGTCTTCTTCACGACATTGTGGAAGGGATGGTTGAGGGTAGAATCTGTAGAGGGTGACCTAGACGGGAGTGTTTGCAGCAAATGTTCGAGGATATGAGTTGTAGATCTTATGCTGAGCTGAAGAGGACTGCATAGGATCGAGAGGAGTGGAGATCGAGATGCAAGCTTTTAATGCTGCAACACAATACGAAGAAGAACTAACTCTCATTTTTTCACAAAGCTATTGTTACAACTTATACGTTTCACACAAATCATAGAATTCACTCATGCATTCATATTTATTTTGTATTTTCATATTCGTTTCATGTCTGAAACATGCGTCACTACAAGGTTAAGGTTATCAACTGACAATACTTGGTGAAACTGAAAAATTATAATTTTAAATTAATTTTAATTCAAAAAATAACAAATTCAAAATATTTAGTTATGATGCACATTTATTTTAAGCGATTACATGTTTCGGCCTCCCTAGAGACCATCTTCAATAATTATTTAATTAAAAACTGGCAGTGGCTTATATAGGTATGTATTAGTATTAGTTTCTACGTTAGTACACACGTATTTACAGATTGTATATGTGTGCGGGTAAAGCTATTGAAAAACACACATACACAATCTGTAAGTATAATATGTATAATAACTGGCGTGATGGGCTGTCGTACCGGTGCTAAAAGCGGCGGTCTATATAACTAGTCCCAATATGGCGGACACATAAATGTATGACAGGCGAACAGAAATAAGAGACGAAATACTGTATATCGAGGTTTTCGGTACCAGTCAGCAAGGGCATCATGCCGATGTCAATAATTTACGTTCAATGTTACATAACTTCGATAATATAACGAGAATTGCGCTTACAATGTGATTTCTCAATATTTTTTACACAAATTGAATGATTAACCTAAAGCTTCTTAGGTCTGAATTCCTTATTCTTAAGAAGCGGCTCCTAAGTAGTAAGAAGTTTCTGTCACAAATTTCTCTCATAAAATTATATAAGTTGCCGCAGTTTTTGCTTCGTTCCACGTCATCTCATCTTCTCGGAGCTCCGCCAAGAACAATATAAAATACTATCCACCTCTCTTTCAAAGGTTGTTATTCAGTTGTGTGATGGCAGGATTAGGAGCAGATTAATAACACACAGACTTTTTCTGAAGCACATTGACATATATTTACGATAAGCTTTACAAACTTATAGCCCAACCCAGTCAAAGAATTCAGGCCGAGCCACAATACAATATGCTCTCGCCGACGGACGGCAAACATCTAACTTCACGCACTCATCCTAGCGCTCAAGTGGCGATCTATGTAGCTAGTCCAAAATGACAATATGGAGGACACATTCATGTGCAACAAGCGAACAGAAATAAGAGACGAAAGTTTGTACAAGGTTTTCGGTACCAGTCAGCAAGGGCTATATGATGAAGGGATATATGATGTCAACAAGTATATATATTAAGCAGATGTAGTATATAATATACAAAGCCATATTCCAGCTAATTTCGGCTTTGTTTCTAACCGATTGAAGGCTGCTGTGTAAGCTTCTTAACATCACCATTCCTCACAAAGTGATTCATCTTACCTCTCGAGCACTCACCTTTCAGTCAAAAATTAAGCTCTGTTTTTAGATTTTTTCATTCAAGTATTCGCTTTGTCATGAACATTAACTACTGAAAGATATAGATACTAGGATACAAGTACTTTTTCATTTTCAGCACGTTTATGTGTGCGCTCACGCTTGGGCTCGTATTTCCTCCTCTGAAACAATGAAAGCCTCCTCGTGAAAACTGAAACAATGTCAAGATCTCGCCCACCGGAGGCTCTCACGCGACTGCTATGCAAATAAGTCTCAAATTAAAATTGAATAAAATGAATAATTATGACGGCGCCGCCATGTTTCGGATATATTTTACTCGGTGTTATTGTGCCATGATATCATTCTAAGAGAGATAATATAAACTGGAGTAGAAATCCTGGAGGACTCATAATTAATGGCCCACATTTTGCTTTATTCGTTTTAATTTTTGTTTGTTATTTATAATGATACGCTTTAAATTTCTTACACAAAGAAACGTTACCATTTGTTATAATTTAATGAAAAAATATTATTATGTAATTATTTGCCTAAATATGGATTACTGAGAGTAAGAGTATCAGAGACACTATCAATACTATTGATCAAAACCGCGCACTTCATATGAGAGAGACACTTGAATTATGCGTGGCTATTCAACTATTATAAATACCGGCGGGTATAGTTCAATGGTCAAAACGTTTGCTTTTCAAGCCATCGGTCATTCGATCCCCGATGGAGATTAAAAAAATAAAATATTTTCAATCGATTTCTGAGCTCTGAAATACCCCAAGTTGGTGAGAATTTGATCCGTTACCCGTAAAATGCCAGTCATAGCCTATTAATTAAAATTGGTGGTAGACGAAAGTCATCCTGTGAAGACCACCCATTCATAGTAAATTCCTGTAAAATAATTATGATGATGCATGAATCTCGGTCTGTAGTCTATGACATTTGCGGATCAACACTTCACATGCAGCGCTTAGCCATGTACTATGATAAGCGTCAAGAATTTTACAGATTAGACTTCAGAATTACTATCACCATCTGTCGATATTTTCCAGTCTTCTTCGTAGTATCAATCCGGTGGATTGGTTTGCAGCAACAGAATCTTGCATCTCGATCTCCATTCCTCTCGGTCCTCCGCAACCCTTTTCAGCTCAGCATAAGCACTATAATTCATGTCCTTGTATACTTGCTGCAAATACTCCCGTCTAGGGCGCCCTCTACAGTTTCTACCCTCAACCATCCCCTCCACAATATCCTGAAGAAGACCGTCGTGGCGCATGATGTGACCAAATTCTCCAGTAAGTGTCTACATAAAATATATATATTCTAGAATCCAGGCTTATATGAAATCTTCTTCGTAGTATCAATCCGGTGGATTGGTTTGCAGCAACAGAATCTTGCATCTCGATCTCCATTCTTCTCGGTCCTCCGCAACCCTTTTCAGCTCAGCATAAGCGCTACAATTCATGTCCTCGAATACTTGCTGCAAATACTCCCGTCTAGGGCGCCCTCTACAGTTTCTACCCTCAACCATCCCCTCCACAATATCGTGAAGGAGACCATCGTGGCGCATGATGTGACCAATCCATCGGGCTCGCCTCTCTGAGATGGTTCTTATTATTTGCCTATCTTCCTTGATTATTCTGACAACCTCATTGTTCGTGACGTGGTCTCTCCAGGAAATTCCGAGAATTCTTCTGTACGACCACATCTCAAAGGCCTCTAGTCTTTTTTTATCACTTTCAGATAAGCACCATGTCTCACAGCCGTACATTAAGATGCTCCAAACAAGTGTTTTGGCAAGTTGCTTGCGGAGCCCTAAAGAAATATTCTTTGACTCAAGAATTTTGACTTTTTTATTGAAAGCTAGCCTTGCTTGATGTATTCGACTGTTGACTTCTCTTTTTGTTCTGCCATCCCAGGTGATTGTACTTCCAAGGTATACAAATTCTTTTGCATCTTTTAGGGGTACTCCTAGCATTGATATGTTAATTTTCTGCTGCTCATTGCGGCTTACTCTCATGACTTTGGTTTTTGTGATGTTTATCTTCATATTGTAGTTGGAATTAAATATGTTTTCCATGGATGTCAGCGCTTCCGTGAGTTCATCTTCAGTTTCAGCAATCAGAGCAATGTCGTCAGCAAACCTTATCATATCAATCTTTTGGCCATGTATTTTAACCCCCTCTCTATGGCCCATTTTTTCCCTGATGTTATTAATTGCATTTTGTATGTATACGTTGAAGAGTACAGGCGACAGAGAGCATCCTTGTCTCACCCCTTGGAGTATTTTTGCTTCCTTTTGGACATTTCCAAGTGATATTATGGCAGCTTCTTCTTTGTAAAGTGAAAATATGAATCTTCGTTCCTTGTATTTGACTCCAATTTCTTTCATAATATCCAAGAGCCTCTCCCAATCTACTTTATCAAATGCTTTTTCAATGTCCACGAAGGCAATTTATGTATCTTGGTCCACTTTTATCCTCTTCTCCAAGATCATACGCAGGGATAAGATTGCTTCTCTGGTTCCCATTCTTTTTCTGAATCCAAAATGATCTCTAGTGAGAGTCTTTTCTATTTTTGGTTCAATTCTATGTAGGATTATGTTGGTCAGTATTTTGGATGCATGGGATAGAATACTGAGTGTTCGGTGTTGTTCACATTTTGTTGTTCCGGGCTTCTTCGGCAGAGTTACAATTAGACACTTTTTGAAGTCTTCTGGCGTTATTCCTGTATTGTAGATCATCTGAGTCATTGTGAACAGAGCATTTAGAGGTCCGGTTCCTGCCGACTTTATTAGTTCAGCTGGTAGGTCATCAATCCCTGGTGTTTTTCCATCTTTGAGCTTTTTTAATGCGTAGTCAAATTCTTCTCGGATAATTGGGTCTCCCAAATCATCGGCGTCTACATCAGTTTCGTTTTTTATCACATTCTCAAAGCTGGTATCATTACTTCCATTGTATAGTGTTTCCAGGTACTGTTTCCATCTCTCCCCTATTTGGGTATCCTCAAACAGTATTTTCCCGTTCTCTGCTTCTATCGCTTTGCCTTTTCCAATTTTCATGCCGAAGAAATCTTTTACTCACGCATATGCAGTTTCAATATTTCCTTTTTTCATGTTGTCATTGATTTCTTTGCATTTTCTCTGTAAGAATGCTTCCTTAGCGATTCGTGACTCTCTGTTTATTCTGTTTCTCAGTGCTCTATATTCACTTTGGGCCTTGTCATTGGGGCTATTTTTGAGTAGTCTCCTTTTTTCTATCATATTTACGATTTCCTCTATTATCCATTATTTCCTTGCCTTAGGCCTATCTTTGCCAATGACTTCTTCTGCTACATTTTTAATTTTTGTTTTTATTTCCTCCCAGATTTCATTTACATTTTTCAAATTATGTGTGGCGCAATCTTGTGTTTTTTTCGTGTATTCCTCTTTGACCTCTTTGTTTTTCAAGGCTTTAGTGTTCCATTTATAGTTCGTTTTATATTTTATTTTTTTTAGTTTCAGAGATTTTAGCAATAACTTTATTGTGGTCACTGTCGATATCTGGGCTGGAGTAGCTTCTGCAATCTTTAATTTGATTCTTAAATCGCTCTCTTACAATTATATAGTCGATTTGGAGTCTGAGTCGGTCTCCTGGAGCCTTCCATGTGTATCTTTGCCTTGGATGGTGTTCAAAGCAGGTGTTTGCGACTATAAGCTTATGTTTGGCACAGAATTCTGTCAGTCGGTCGCCTCTCATATTTCTTGTACCCAGTGCAAAAGGTCCAACACTTGTTCCCTCCCGTCCTTCTCCCACTACAGCGTTCCGATCTCCTAATATAATCAAGTTTTCTCCAGCCTTTACATCTAGAAGTAGTTTGTCTAAAATCGTGTACACGTCTTCCACTTCCTGGTCATCGTGGCTTGAGGTGGGCATGTATACTTGGATTAGCACAGTATCAACAGGTTTTGTTTCAAATTTGACTAGAATAATTCTTCCATTATATTGCACATATCCCTTCACACGCTGTTCCCATTCCTTGCACAGTGCAATACCTACTCCGCCTTGGCCAGGTTTATTTTCAATACATCCTGTGTGTATTATTCTATATTCTCCACTCCAAAAGTCTCCGCAATTTGGCCATCTCATTTCTGCTATCCCTAGAATGTTCAGTTTCATTTTCTGCATTTCTAATTTCAGATTATCTAGTTTGCTGTTCTGCAGCAATGTTCGAACATTCCAGGTGGCATATCTTGCTGGCTGAAGGTTTTCTGTTTTGTCTTGGTTGTTTTGTCTCGAGCAGTCCCCACCCGGAGATCCGATTGGGGACTATTTTATCTCCGGAAAATTTTACTTGAGATGCAATCATTTTTTTTTTGCTGATACATGGGATGTCTTTAAGATCTTTAATGTGGTATTTTCCCCTTTATTTCCACATCCTAATGCCGTTGACTATAAAGGTTCATCCGCCTTAGGAGGGCATTTACTACCTCCAGGACAATAGAGTGCCCTAACCAGCTTGACCCGATGAGGTTAGCTGGGTGTTAGCTTATTCCGGCCAACATTCGGTCCCTGTCTATATTGGCCGACTGATGTCGCTCACCCCACACCACGAGAAGGAGATAGATCAGGATTTTCCTTTCATCGAACCTGGATATATGGAATAAAGATGTGAAAATAATCTATTTAGGTTAATAATCTTTTAAATTTAAATTATTTAATCAAATACTCAGGTATTTTTTATGATATATTTTGTATATTTTTTTCTATCTAAAAATCGATCTTTATTATCTACGATATCTTACCAAAATAGTTGTATGCTACAAGAAAAACCACTATTTTATTTAATAAATTGATTTTGATGAAAGAGATCTTAAAATATTACTCGTTATCGTATCATTTATTAATTATTTTTAATTATATCAATTATTTAAGGATAAGGAGGCACAGATTGTTTGTTCTTCCTAGAGGTTATACTAACCTGCCAGAGACTTTGCCTCTAGGGAGAGTGATCAGACTGTTCAACCATATCGCCTCGAATATTGATATATTTCACTTGAGAGAAGCCCAGTTTCGACATGAGCTCCACGAATTTATTATCAATGTAATTTCGTGGAGTCTTCTGCTTAGCGAGCTTAGTGACTTTTTAATAATTATTGTTAATAATAGTAAATACGTTATTATTTCTCTTGCATTATATTTTATTTCAAGATCGTATTAAATATATTTGTATTTATAATGTTTTTGAAAGAAAGAAATAAAAATTAAAATCATTAGCAGTGACAACGATACTTCAATTAAAATATAATAAAAACAAACATAAGTATATAATTGTGAGGCCAACCTTTTCTAATTCTCAATTACTCAAGCGTATAAAGCAGTCATCAAAATAATCAATAAATATATTTTATTATACAACTCACATAGTATCTACAGCATATCTACTTTGCTTAGTTTTTACAATGGTTGAGTATTACTGAGGGATTTTTTATATAAACTAATTATTCTTTCTATTAGATGCCACATGATGGAATTCAATATTTCCAGTAAAAACGTTAGTAAGATAACATCCTCTTCTCTTTCAAAAAGGTGTTATTACGTCGCATGAGGGCATGATAAGTAGCAGGTCAGCAAAACAAAGACTTTTTCATAAGCATATTGACTTATATTTACGATTAAACTTTACAAATTTAGGGCTCGACCTAGGCACAGCAGTAGGTCGAGCCTCAATACAATATGCTATCGCTGAAGGGCGGTAGGCAACTCATCTCCACGCTCGGTATGGGCTCTTTCCCACTATACGAGTGGTGGTGTATACAACTAACACAACCGTTAGCGGACCCGTCCAAAATGACAACATGAATGCACGACAAGCGACCAGAAATAAGAGACGATTTTATATGGAGTTTTTCGGTACCAGCCAGCAAGGGCTACATCATGCTGATGTCAAAGTGTATCTGAGAATATAATTAATAAGAATCAATACAAATTTTCTAATTTTACATATTCGGTTTGAAAACCTGTGGGTGAGAAAAAATAAGATCAAAGAATGAATCGATAATAGAAATTTGTTTACTCAACTCACATCTATCAAGGCTACATCAATGAAACAATGAATTCATAAGACAGTTTTTCTAAATCTAGAAAAAAGAATATTTCAAATTCCTAGTACAAATGAATTTAAGTGTTTGTTTTCTTTGTTTCAGAACATCCGCGGTATCTCCAAAGAGACGATCCACTCATCTACGAGAAGAATCTAAAAATAAACATCTGAGTAATAAATAAAATAAACAATTCAAATAAAGCAGTGACAAAGCAATATATTTTAAATATTATATTTTGAATTATTGTGACTAATAAATAAGTGCGCGAGTTTTAAGTGAGCTGTTAAAACAGTTTTTTTATCTATTGAAATAATTATCCACATGTCCGTGCGTGTTTCGCACATTTTCAGTGCGCCAGCTGGCGTTGAGGCTGTGCTTTGACGGACAGTTCATTAACCAGTGAAAAACATAAATGAATAAAATATGTGTGAGATACTCGTAGTCATATCACGTCTAAGGATCAACAGTGCAGATTTCAGTTCCCGTGGTAAAAACTCTTGGAGAAGAAGAACTAGGAAACTGAGTAAAAATAGCAGCAATGTGTTAATTCACTAATTTAAACGTAGCTTAAATATTATATTTAACTGAAAAAAATTGAGAGCAATAAATATTAAATATATATAGTAATTATTATTTAAATCCCTTTTTTCACTATAAGTGAACTAAATTGTTCATTTTTTAATAAATAAACAGTGCATAGTGTTGCTGCCAAGAAACGTTTAATTTTTGTACATAAATTTATAAGTGTATAAATAATACCATTAATAAAATAAAATAATCTTAAAAGAGTGGTTTCTTCAGTTTTTGTAGTGACTTTATAATAAAAAAGTAAGTACATATATTATTAATTATCTTGTGTTAATACTTTTTTTCATTTTTTTGATCAATGATTCTCTTTTTCTGTTCATTTCATCTCATATTCAAAAAAAAACTTCCATTTGACAACCGTCATTTTACATATTTTTTAATTTGAGTTATAGAGCCACACATTATAATTAAAAATACAAATACATATTTTTAAGGTTACATAACATTCCGCTATTTTAATTTTCAAATAATATATTTAAAAAAAACATCACCCTTCATCTATATTATTTCGATTTTTCGAACGATAATTCTTGGTGGAATTCCATAATATCAGATATAAATAAAATATTTTTTAGAATTTACCCCACAATATATTTTTAGACGTCTGTCAAGTCTTTACTTTACTAACTGACTTGAAAAAGGCCATTCGACGTGGCCGAAATATGACGTCTACAAATATATTGTGGGATAAATTCTAAAAATTATTTTATTTATATCTGATGTTTAGCTATATATTTTTGAATTTTTTTTATTTTGGGGCCTAAGGCTCCTAGGACCGGTCTCTTGGTATTATTTTCAGAGCACTTTCTCGTTATACAAGTAACAGGGTTTTGGTGAGCAACACCAAACGTGAGTATAAAAGTTCGTCGTCTAGACGTTAAAAGGCGTGGTAGTTGGACTCCGTAGCGATGAGGTCAACATATCCAACCAGTCCAGGCTTCTTGCATTACGCTAAAGAGCCTTTCCCTACTTAAGTCTAATATTAGGCAATGTCACAGAACGTTTACAGCGTCCTGCAAGGGGCTACCACATGGGCAGTCTGAACTATCAACGAGGCTAAACTTGAAGAGTTTATCCCTAAAATTTCCGTGACCAGTCATGATTTGACTAGTCCAATGGCTTGGAATAAGCCACGGCATCTCCATTCTGTCGAAGGAAGAATTATGTTTAGCTCTATTTAGTGAAATCAAATATTTATTATGTTTGGCATATGGCGCATTTAATATATTAATATCTTACACTTATTAATATATATATTTCTAAAACTAATCCATGATGATTTTACTGATTGGTGTCATTAAAATTAAAACAGTACCGCTGAAGTTAAGTGGTTCACAATACCTGGTCAATGTTTATTTTTTTTATAATCCATTAAAAAACATTATTGTAATAACTTTTTAAAAATAAGTGGCCAACTTTAAGCAATAATACAGTCTCAGATTAAAAATCTCTGTCTAGAAAAGTTCTTAACTGGCGATTACAAGTGATGATGAAATAGCCCGAGCCTTACATTCGATATTTTATGAGAAACTTCTATTCCATTTTAAACGTAAAAAGAGTAATCGTCAACCTGGTTACAAAATTCATTTGATAAGTAGAATAAAACGTTAACTAGAAGATAAATAAAGATAACATTTTTTTTGGCAATATTTAATTCAATTAATAGGCAGTAATCATTCAGAAAACGGTCAGTAACAAATACCTTTAAAAGTAAGTAAAAAATAATCATTTTACAGTAGAAAATCAACATCAATCGGTAGTAGAAAAATAATAAATTGGCAAGATCTAATTAATGAATGGTAATTAATAATAGGTAAGGTTTGGTTAGGTTAGGTTTGCATTTTATGGGTTAATAATTTAATCATTTCACATTCTTTTTTACCAATATTGAATATACGAGTATTACCGTCATTTTAATTTTATATCTAACCACATTCATACTGACATACTGACACAGTGGATACTGACGACTAATTTTTAACTTCCTGCCAATACCTTGAATTAATTACTGAACAAATGATTACAAACCATAAATAAATAACAAATAATTCATATACTTAAGAACTAAGAATGTTTGTTTAAAAGACTTCATAACGTAATTTTAACAATTGTGAGGAGGGGTTCTGAAAAGAACCCTTAATACCGACTATTTTCAAGAAAAGCGTCACAAGAGGATTTATATCCCTCGAGACCAAGCACTTTTTTATTTAACCTAGAGCAAATCGAAAAAATATATTGTCTCCATTTTTATTCTGTCCTACACTCTCGCGCACTTTTCGTGCAAGTAAAAGCGAGAAAACATTTTTCTCTTACTTGATTCCCGCGCTTTCGTTGGCTGTCTTTTATCGTGATGTTACGTTTTCGGCCAATAATACACTTGAAGTATATTTGCAATCAATAGGATAATTTAAGCTAATACGATTTTTAATGTAAAATATTTATGTAGAGTGTTGATCCGCCAACGTCATAGACTACAGCCCAAAAATTCACGCATTATTCTTACTACTATTACAGGAATTTTCTATAAATGGGTGGTCTTTACTGGACGACTTTCGTCTACCACCAGTTTTGATTAATAGACTATGACTGGAATTTTACGGGTGAGGGATAAAATTCATTCAAGGGTATTTTAGAGCTCAGAAATCGATTAATTTCAATAATCTTTTTCTTCGGCTTACCTAGCCAACGCTGTAACCGTTGAGTTATACCCGCTGGCATAAAAATGTTATACGTTTTGGTAAAAAAAATTATATAAATCTTGTTTGTAAGTATTTGGAATTTATATCAAATATCTGCGTACCAAATGTTGGTTAATACTGAATAAAATAATGATTCCTAAAGTTGGAGTGGACTTTAATTTGAATGAGAAAAACTAGGTTTCTGTAAGTGGCAAACTTACACAAAATTCAGCCATTACCCTAAGCCATTACTTTGTAGCGCTTTCAAGGGTTATTATGAATAATGAAATATACTTCTAAGCGGATAAAGTTATAATAAGAAAATATTGTCTGGAATATAGATGAAAATATAAGAAACGGCAATGCTTTGGAAAAGTTGCATCTTGATTTAAATTATTGTAATTTTAAATTAACTTTAATTAAAAAATTAACAAATCAAAAATATTTAGTTTTGATTCACATTTATTGTAAGCGATTACATGTTTCGGCCTCCCTGGAGACAATCTTCAATAATTCAGGGTCCATAATCCAGGGTTTCAGTCTACAGGGAGGCTGAAACATCTAATCGCTTAAAATAAATTTGAATCAAAACTAAAAGGATTTTTAATCGATTTCTGAGCTCTAAAATACCACGGTTGGTGTGAATTTGATCCCTCACCCGTTAAATGTCAGTCATAGCCAATTAATTAAAATTGGTGGTAGACGAAAGTCGTCCCGTGAAGACCACCCATTCATATTAAATTCCTGTATTAATAAGGATGATGCGTGAATCTCGAGCTGTAGTCTATGACTTTGGCGGATCAACATTGTAGGTCCCATGATTACATTAGAATATGAAACGTTTCCATAAATTATAGAATTTCACATGAACGTCATTCACCTATCTCAATAATATTAAATATGAGCTTTTATAATTTTACTCATCAGGTTTTATTTTTATTTTACAGGTCATGGAGAACGAAGCAGGCCCCGCTGTTGAAGGTGAGGTGGTGGTGGTGGAAGACTGGACCGACACTCTGGTCCTGGCGGCCAAAGGCACCGTCATGGTCTCCATCATCGTCTCTGCCATCCTGGGAAACCTCCTCGTCATAGTCTCCGTCATGAGACACAGAAAACTGCGTGTCATCACCAACTACTTCGTCGTCTCACTGGCATTTGCAGACATGCTTGTAGCGATGGTAGCAATGACGTTCAACGCGAGCGTGCAACTCACAGGAAGATGGATGTTTGGGTTTATTATGTGCGATATTTGGAACTCAACTGATGTATACTTTTCGACAGCGTCAATATTACATCTCTGCTGTATATCAGTAGACAGATACTACGCTATAGTCAAGCCGTTAAAGTACCCAATCAACATGACTAAAAAAGTTGTAGCAGTCATGTTGTTGAACACGTGGCTATCTCCAGCGATTATATCATTCTTGCCTATTTTCATGGGCTGGTACACAACAGATAACCATCTCGCTTTCCGTCACTTGCATCCTGATGTTTGTGACTTTAAAGTGAACAAAGCGTACGCTATTGTTTCTAGTTCGATATCGTTCTGGATACCTTGCACGATCATGATATTCACTTACCTTGCTATATTCAGAGAAGCAAACAGGCAAGAGAAAGCTATGCATCTTAGGCAAGGTAATGCGATGCTGATGCACAGGAACTCTAGAGAAATTGCTGCGCAGAACGGTGCAGCTAGTGGACAAGATCCTGCAACTCCTGCAAGAGACAGAAGCTTGAGCAAGATGAAACGCGAACACAAAGCAGCAAGAACTCTCGGTATAATCATGGGTGTGTTTATCCTCTGTTGGTTGCCGTTCTTTTTATGGTACGTGTCCGTGAGCGTTTGCGGAGAGGACTGTTTCTGTCCTGAGATTGTCGTGGCTCTGCTCTTCTGGATCGGGTACTTCAACTCGACCCTCAATCCGCTGATCTACGCGTACTTCAATCGGGACTTCCGAGAGGCGTTCAAGAGCACTCTTCGTACTGTCTTCTGCACTTCTTGTCGCAGGGGCTCCGGCGATCTGGAGGCTCTTGCACGAGCCCGAAGAGGATCAGAGCCGCCGGCAAGTCTATAACCACCACTCTTACAGACCACCAGACTCTAACTGGCACATCGCACACCATTCAGAACCCACGAATATGTTATCCTTTCTTCGCCGTACTGTCCTCAATAAAAACCGCAATAATATACGTTTAAATCATCAAGTAATTAATCATTTCAATGGTATAAGATTAACCAATTTAGTGTTGAAATGCATGTCTTCCACATTGCGTGTTTAGCTAAAAGCATTATAAATATTGTCATCTGAATACAATCAGTTGATTATTCATCCAATTGTATCACAGAACAGATTTGGTCGATTCGGAATTCAAAGTATTTCCCTTGTCATTTTTACGACAGAAACGAATCATGCGAATGAGCTATTTTACTACTACGCAAATTAATCCATTGTATGACAATTAATTGCTCATTGATATTAAAAATACCTGTGAAAAATATTATAAGGTACCTTACCTAAAATTGTTTGATGTTATTTTTTAATAATATCAATGCTGCAATCATAGTCTCAATCAAAAGAAGACAGTAAATACAAAGAAAAATTAATATATAATCGAAAATAACTACGATCACAAAATAGAGAAAAAAACCTCTTCTTTTCACTAAATTAATCAATCTAATAACACTGAAAATGTCTTCTTTTCCAACCACAAAAAACGTCAAAATAATGAATAATAATTTCATCAAACATTAAAATATTACTCTAATTGATTTATTAGCTTTATTTCGCATCAACTAACGCACACTCTTAACAAAAACATTAACAATTAGAATTCGATAATTGCGAATCAATATCATTGAGAAGAATCGGTTCAAAATCGAATTCGCTGATATGCCAATTTCATTTTGACTTTTGTAAATCTAACCCAACCTAACCTTACTTTTATTATCTTTCTTAACACACCGTTTATCTTAAATCCTTCATCTTCATGCAGTCCTCTCCACAAGTCGATCGCACAATTTCACAACTTAGACATTTTTCAATTTGTAAATATTTTTATACCGATCAAAGATCAAAGGCTGCTGTACTTTTACGACTGCGACACAATTCTGAGCAAAATGATTTTTTTCTGACATCAATTCAAACTAGACATTGGACACAATGAGTTCTTATATTCAAATAATAAATACATATTTAATATGTGAAAATGCAAAGATTTTCAAATACATTATTAAATGCTGATTACAACTGCTTTCAAATTACATTATTTTAATATTATTTTTAAATTTAAATTGACAAATATTACAATATTTAAACAGAAAATGTAAGCACAAAAATATATCAAACAAATAACTTTGTTCTACTGGTATTTTGTTGTTTTGCTCAGATCGTGGCGTCAGTATTAACGAAATCCGATTTGTATACGACGAAAATCAAAAAAAAATTAAAACAATCTAATCTGAATTCTCATTAGTTACATATCACAATAAAGCTATCAATGTTTCGAAAAATATTTCAACTTTTCGAACAATATACCAACGTAATATTTTATTCGATTTAATTTTCGACAAAGGACAATTCAAATTTTGAGATATGACGTGTATACTAAATTACCTAAAGTTTCAAATTTTAACGAGAATATTCCAAAACATAAATGTATTTTTTTTTAATTAAACGATATTAAGTCGAGGTTTTGTTTGTTATATATTCATTTTTGAATGTGAAGCTCGTTATATTGTATCATAAAAGAAGGCAAGAGATTTACTGATATAATTAATCAATACTTCATTTTTTGTGACCAAAAATTTGGTTTGGGACAATTCAAATTTTGAAAATGTTTTCGAGATTTTGTTGGTTATTTTAATATTTTCTGCGTGTATTTTTTGCTTAAAAATATGTTTCTTGCATTAAAAATGGTTACCAAACCAATTATTATTTATTTGATTAAATTTCAAGTTTTTTTAATAAAAGTGATAAAACTATTTTCGACTTTTCAAATATTCAATATTATTCATCAAATTAATTTTAGTCAACGAAATGTCGGAACGTTGATTCTTGTGTTTTTAACTCGATTCGTTAAATTCAATGTAAATTCCAATTAACCGATTGTTCTACATAAAACAACACGAAATTATAAATTGTGTTTATTTTGGCTAATGAGAAACTTTCAGAAATTCGGGAATAAATTTCGTATACAAACGGGTTAACGAATGCTAAATAATCTAAAACAGAGTGTAAAATACGACATAGATAGGTGACTTTTCTAATCTTAAGCTTAGGGTACTTAGTTTAGAGGAATAAACCATAAAAATATTTATAAAATAAATAAATAATAAATATAATTTAATTATATAGACATTATGAATTTAATTTAAGTTTTGTCGAAGGGGATTTATAACGCTTGTAAACCTATTCGTTGTAAAAAAAATACTCTTTGAATGTAGAAAATAAATAAATAATATATGTGTGTGTATATTTTATAAGAAAAGCGGCTATAGGACATAAAGTATTAAAAGTCTACTCTTCTTTATAAGGAAATATTAAAAAAAAAACGAAATATTACTGTTTATAAAATTTAGTACTATTTATACATAATTTTCGTTGTATAAATGTATATTTCTTAATTTTTTGTATATATATTATAATAGTCTTTGTGTATATTAAATAACAAAAGCTTGTGAATGTAAAATGTATATGAGGATTATTCAAAATAATTATAATCATTACATAATGTTTGTATAAACCTATATGACGATTGGTACTTTATGCAAGATAATGACAACTTTGCTGGTTAATTTTTATTTAAATAACTTGTATCTAATTAGAAATGTAAATAAACCAAAAAATATATCGATCATTTTTAATGGAAGTATAAACACATTTTTTTTTAGCTTAAGTTTCAAATAAAAAGGAATGTTTTATTACAGTCGTACGAAAAACATTTGTTAATTAACTCTGAGGAAAATATTGTGACAGAAAATCAGTCATTTCTAGGAATTATTTTAGTGTTATACAAAAATATAACTCAATAATTTCTGAAAAAGATTGTCAGCCTTGATTAAATCATTATTGTGCTTATAATTAAATCATTTCTTGGGTGGTTTTAAGGTTAAAACTCATGTCTGATAATAATATAAAAGTCACTCATTTTTGTGGATAATTTTAAGCCATGACTCATATATGACTTATAAAATCAACAAAATATTGAAAATATTTTATTTTTTTTGAAAAACCAGTGAAATCCTTACAATAAAATAACACTTTTTAATTATTGGGTGCTTATATTATATTTTTAACTATTTATTAATTTTGAATTTTAAAAAAATTAAATACTTAAATTTTGTTATAACTTTTGCTTGAAAAGCTGCTTATTGTTAATATATATTTTTTAGATTACAACAAAATTGAGCTTCTTAGGTTAATAAAGCATATTTCAATTAATTCATGTATTTTATTTTATTTTTTAATTAGGAAAACATTATTATTAAAATTACAGTTAAATTAACAAATTCAAACCTAAGATTCAGCCATACTTTAATTTATTTTTTTCAATTTTCCAATTCTCCATTTCAATCAACTTTTTAAACAACGGCCAGATTTGGTATTGTGGCTTTTGGGTTAAGCCATGTGTGGCGAATTGGTTCGATCCAATATTTAAACCGCCATTTCAGAGGTCTTCTTCAGGGTTGACCACTTAAGGGGGTTGACGAAGTCGTCATTGTCATTCCCGATCCATTCCCACGTATTTCGTGGTTAGTAACGTGTTACCAATTAAGGCAATTCGATACTCGCTATAGTATACTAACTTCGCTGCCTTAGACTGAGGTATATTTGGCATCTAACTGATGCACCTAGAATCACGGGAAGGCCTTTAGCCACTCTCCAACAAGTCGCTTTTTGCATGCGTCCAGTAACGGGTCCCACATCTGGGTCTCCAAAAACAGCACGGGACAGAGAGGGTTTTCACCAAGCGATGTCATTCCTGAAGAAGACTGCAATGGCGGTTGAAATATTGGATCGAAACAATTCGCCACAAAAGCCACAATACTCCTATATCATTCGTTCATTTTAAAGAAAAACGGTGATTTTCTGTTATAAATATTTATTATAATATATTAATAAAAAACGATTTACTTTATTGAATTCGTATATTTCATAAAATAAATACTAAAATGTATTTTTCAACAAAAAAACTGTGGTGATTTCTTGAGTTTATTTAAAAAAAAATAGTTTACTAAGTTTTTATATAATTATCATCAAACTATCGTAGCCTAACGTCAGGTAAAGTCATTGTCTGTTACCAGTGAGCAATGTATATATTTATTAACATGCATATTATCAATTAAAGCATAAATATGAATATATTTGAATTTGTATTGTTCAACATGAATATTGTACTATAATATGTGTTACATACATACAGATATACCAAAAGGTAGATATAATTGTAAAGCAATATTATATAATGAATTTATCACATTTAAAACAATCATATACTAATTGACAATCATTTATTTTGCCAAATTGCTTGAACTAAGGTATATTATGTCATATTTAAAAAAATCATAATTAAAAGTATAATGATTCGTTGATTAATCTAGCTACTAGACAAAAATATTAAATTATAGATGAGATACAATATTATTTACATGTTATTGAATTGCAAATGTTATTTTACAATTATTTTTTAAATATTTATATATTCATTCAAAATATGTATAATAATTCAATTCAATCAATCCGCAATGTCTTAAGACTAAGACTTTTAACCAATGCATCCTCCTTTAACTTATGGCGCAGAGACGTGGAATCTGACAGCAAGTCTTACCCATAAAATAAAGGTCACCCAGCGTGCTACGGAGAGATCCATGAGAGGAGTGTCGCTAAAAGATAAAATCCGAAACGAGGAAATACGCAGAAGAACTCAAGTAGTGGAGGCTACCCAACGAATAGGCACACTCGAGTGACAATGAGACATATATGTCGAAAAGACGACGGTCTATGGGGAAGAAAAGTATTGGAATGGCGCCCAAGAACTGGCAAACGAAGCATTGGCCGACCCCATGCAAGATGGACTGACGACATAAGAATAATAGCGGGAGTGACCTGGATGCGGAAGGCGGAGGATCGAAGAGGCTGGAGACTCATTACGTTCAACAGTGGACGGATACAGGCTGATGATGATGATTATTAAATTCACTTGCAATACTTAATACATTTTTTTAAATAATAATCACAATGATCATGAATGTTTAAGAAAAAGACTACACTGAAGTTTTTTCCAAGAAAAACTTATTGAAAGCGTCGATGAAAAACTTGATGCATCTTTTTTTAATGCTGTATTATAAACGTATTTTCTGTCATCTGTTGTAATCGTGTTCTATCTCAGACTCGTTCTGCGAAGGTTGAATGAATTATACAACTAATTTAAAACTCATTAAAATTTCCAATCTGAAAATACGTAACTAATTTAAAAATCTTAGTGATCAACTTAAAATGCTTGAAATGAGATTGGATTTCATTGAAACTTGTTATATCTATTTATTTATTTAATATATTTATCACATAATTTTATAAATCATTTGAAATACAATACAACCTTAAAAACCTAAGTGGTGAACCCATTTGCAGCTCAGTTGTCTCTTGACAAGTGATGGATTGAGAAAGGCTACGAGTTAGTAGAAACTGCAATCTCCTAAACAGAGACCATAACTTACGTGATCCATGTAAAAACAAGGTAAATAAATATATAGTCATTAATTAAAATTACATTTACAAAAGAATTCGTAATCTAAAGTGTAGCAACACCAGACGGATACGCCACTAAGCACGAGAGTTAACGCTAGTCAGTCTCCAGAACCCGGCACGTCAGGACACGCTACAGTCCTCGACACCAGAAGGCCCCACGAATATCGACGTTACAAGGCTTCTGTCGACGATTAGTTAGCAGAACTAACAAAAGTAAACCATTTATGTGTTGTTATTCATTATGTGTGTACCTAATAGTACATTTATACCAAACAAACATTCAAACTCATTCGAATTTGTTTGGTGTAAACCTGTAAATACTTTTTCTAAGCGTATCTTTATCTATTTTTAAGAATTTCTTAAGAATATCTTAATGTGTAAACGCTGTACATTTGAAGGGTTTAAGCGAATCACTGAATGTACATTTTCAATCATGTTCAAAATCGATGTTTGTTTGATATAAATGCACTCTAATACAATAATTAAAAAATGGATAGAATGTCTTCCAAGTATGGCCTTCCAATATGCAATATATTATTCATATAATTTAGCTTTTATTTGTTTGCTATAGAACAATACAAAATTACGTAAATGTATGTTCAACACGTTTACAGTCAAAATGTGAATAATATTGTTGTTTATAATTCATTATGGTTAACTGTTTCAAAAAGCGCATATTCGTTTGTTTGTTAAGAGTGAGTGATTTTCATGTAAAGCCAAAATTGAATACTAATACTTATGTGTAACGTAATTGTAATTTATAAATGTGTACATAGTACGTGTATATTACAATAATTGGCATGTTATTCGATAATTTATAATGTGAATAAATCATAGATGATAATATTTGGGATGGTGTACGTTTACTTTGTGTTAGAAAAATATTATATTACGCATAATACCCATATGTGTTAAACAGCTAGAAATTATCATAACCATGTAAAAAATACAATTGTCGAAAAATAGTCTCATCCTGCAATAAGAATATTTAATTTAGTGACATATTTATTGAGTATTTGTTTGTATTATGTTGAACTGGACATTATTATTATATGTAGGTGAATTCAACATAAGAAATACGCTTTCACACCATTTTTCTATTGATTATATAAAAAAAGCATAGCGATAAGTCGTGACACCATTTAATAATCCCAAGGGAAGGTAAAGAATCTCATTTTTTTAAATAACTGTAGGTATTTGTATTATATGTTCAAATGAAAAAATAACAAAATATCATTCATTAAACACAATATTTTCATAAGAAAATTGAATGTAGATTAAACAAAATGAAGCAAGTTTGGTCAAAAGGGGATATCAATGTCTTACTTTAAACAATGAATGTGCATATTTTGATGTAATAGATATTATATAAATTTTTCGACTTAAATCAAACAATACTAAAAATAATTACAATTATTTGTAAACATTCAAGCCATTTTAATAGTGAAACAATATACCTACCAAAAATTAAAATTTCAAAAAAAAAATGTAATAATATTTTTTTAACATCTTGGTTTTGTATAGTAGCAACACTGGCTTTTATTTTTGTTCTATTTTTTTAAACATTAAGGATTTGTTTTTTAACAATATGCCAAAATATGACGTGTTGAGGCAGATTATATTATTTCACTAAATATTTATTTTTCATCAATAACATATGAACCTATAAATATTATCCCGAGATTAGGTAAAATATTAAATTATTTCAAATATATTATAAATAACACAGCATTCACATATATCACAATTATACACAAACTTCATTTTAATTTCTAATTGCATATAAAGAACCCCTTTCATACGACATAATAAATCTTTATTTTGTAATCAGTAACATTATTATAGATAAAAAAAATTAAAAAATCTAAAGCCTGAATGTAATTAGAAAAAAACCGACTAATTCCGGACAAATAATCCGACATGATTGGTTTGATTTTTTGATTAACCTATAATATCTGGAGTACTTTGATAAATATTATACTTGTTTATTTTTATTTATTTACATTTTCATAATAATCTGTTGAAAAAAGTTTGAAAATTCATAAATAACTTCTTAGGTTTTCACGACCTGATTTGGTATTGTAGCTATTGGGCTTAGCCGTGTGTGGCGAATCATTTCGATCTAATATTTCGACCGCCATTGCAGAGGTTGACGACTTTGTAATGAGTTAATGTCTTGAGGTAGTTCAGCCGTCAGCTTAACTTACCTTCAAGAGTGTCATGATAAGTATGTTCTAAGGAGCATACCTCCACGGACGTTTATGTCGGACTGTGGTTGGGCCTTGCTTGTCTGTGTAGGTTTTAAAGTCTGTGCTAGAGGTGGAAGCAGTGCTGTTTTGAGAATCAAACCGTCATCCCTGTTGATATTAATGGGAAGTCAATTGAAAATTCAAACAAAACATTTTGTCAAATGAAAGCATTCATTTTATCTTAATAATAACAATCTTTAAATCTGAGTGTCTATGTGATAAATATTTGTAAATTTTATAGGTACATACTATTTGTAATATATTGTTTCTTCACTGCATAAATAAATACATGTTTAAATATAGAGAATTAATAAATGTTCAACAAATTATTGTCAGTGGAACGAACATAAATCCGGTGTTTCATAGAGAATAAACTGCAGCTGCAATAACCGACAAGTACTGAAGCTCTTAGAAAACAATAATGTTATAATAATGAAAATAATTACTCTATGGCCAAATAATAAATGTTTAGAATGTATTCAATGGCGTAAACATATCTTAGAATGTTTTCATTTTATTTAAAACAAAAAAAAAAAATTAAAATCA
Source organism: Glossosoma conforme (assembly GCA_022606575.1). Classification (NCBI taxonomy): domain Eukaryota; kingdom Metazoa; phylum Arthropoda; class Insecta; order Trichoptera; family Glossosomatidae; genus Glossosoma; species Glossosoma conforme. The sequence goes on from JAGTXR010000044.1 coordinate 1,283,773, forward strand.
TTTCATTATAAAAAGCACACAAGCCGAAATAATTATGCCATCAAACAGTGTTGCCATTAAAGTATTTAACAATTAAAAAAACAATGGAACATTGCATATGGTAAGAGACACAGTTATACAGATCAAATACTATGTTATGCTTGTATAGGTGTGTCCCACGTAATACATCTCGCTTGTATTAATACTCTTATAATGTATAATACAGTAGTAATAACCAATACTTTTTTTTAGGTTGCAAAATTATATCAAATCTTAATGTCTATGATTTTGTAAGAAGAATTTTTATTTTATTTTAAATAAAAGTATTTATTATCATTATTTATAAATATTTTTTGCATTCATATTCATTAGTATATATATATATATTTATTGTTTACTTTTTATTGTTTACTAATTTGTCTACTTACCTGTTTTAGGGTAGTTAAATAATTACAGAAATAATTAAAAATTTAGACATCAATAATATCTAATTTCAATGAATCTAGACGTGAAAATATAAACTTAATAAGTAATAATAAAAATAAACTGTAACACTAAAAATAAATATGTATATTTATTGCTGTAAATAAATAGTCAATTCATAAGAAAAGGATTATGTTATGTATTTCTTTTTCTTATATTAATTTATGGCGTTTTGTTAGCAAAATATATCTTTATTTATAATTATTACAATATAGTCAATATTTAAAAACTATTTCGCAAAAAATTTTTTTTTCCTTTATAGAATGCAAACATAATTTGATGGATCAGAAGTTTAATGAAATAATGGATGAATTAAAGCATCGATGTTCTTTCAAATATAATTAAAGCTTGAAAATTATTATCTTAGGTATTCATTTATAAAACTATTTACTTTTACATGATTTGTGACTCAGATGTTTCATAATTAAAATGAAATACAAAACAATAATATACTATTGTCGTAATGCCGTTAAATTTATTGTGTCGTCACCTAGTTTAAAACCAGTATAATAATGGCATTAAGAGTATTGTTTTTAGTGCTTAAAGTAATAACTGAATAATAGCAATTTCAACAATCCAGACTGATTACTTTTTTAAGCACTTTAGTACAAAATTATTCTGGGTTGCCATTATATTAAATTTTACAATGACAACACAATAATTCCAACTATTCAATATTTCTTTCATATATCTGGAAACATTTTGTGTTTGACGAATGTTCATGAATTTTTAAATAGATTTTTATGATAATTTAATGTACACATTGTAATGCAAATACATTTTTAACAAAATGTATCTTAAGTGCTGTTTTAAATGTTTATTTTAAAAGCAGTAGTGGTGATTATTAAACCAATCAACCCAACAATGATTCAAAACGGAGTCTAGAAAACGTTTGAAAATGATGTATTAGATTTTTTAAATACCCAACCATGGCATACTAAAATTATTACATCGTTAATAATGATGATAAAAAAAAACTGCTGCCATTTTGAATAAGGTTGATCTAAGCAAAAAAATATTTCATTACATCCAAGAGATTATTCTCAGAATTAAAAAAATATGCTGTCTTCTGTTCAATTAAGGCATTTAATTCTTTTATATTTTGATAGTATATGAAAAACATTTTTTATACCTACCAAAGGTGCAAAATCTTCTTAAAAGAAATACCTACTTATTCAAATAGGCATTCTTTTTACTTTCTATAGTAAATATATATATAACACGATTTTTAATGTTTTTAAATTGGCCTAATAATGCTCAAAAATATATACTTTGTGAAGTTTTTTTTTAAATAACATTTTTAAATATTGTTGTGTTACTAATAATATAATACATTATATTTGGTTACTTATTGTTCAAAAACAAATTATGAGATCAGTGTTTTTGTATATATATATTTAATAAATGAGACATTTATTTGAAAATGATTTATTTAAAGCAATGAGAAACTTATAATTATATTTTAAGAAATAGAACAATTTAATAAACCTACTTCTTATAAAAAAAAATATATTTATAAAACCAAAATTATCATATTTTATGCTAATTTATTTTTTTAATGTAATAAACTCATACAAGAAAGCACATGTAAAGAATTTCGGTCTTTGATGAGATTTTTTTTTTTTTCATTTGATTACTTGTTATTATTTTTTTATTATGCCTTACAAAAAACACCAAAAATCATTTCAAAATATAACAACTCCCAGAGTTCTTTATTGTCACCAATGTTATATTTTATTTAGGCAATTTAATTGTCGATCTGTTTATATGTATATTGATTCCAGTGTAGATTACCTATTTAATTGTGCTCCTCTTTCAACCATTCTTCAAATTCGACCTCAACTAGGATGGGAGAATATAAACTATGACTAACACTGTCTTTAGAAAGGTAATTCCACTATTTAGAGGTTTAGTTTCAAGCTATTCAGAGGAGTGATGTAAAGACAATGTTGCATCAAATGTCCGGCATTATTGTTTGTTATGCTCCATTATTTTGTATTGCATTTGCAACCATTTAGAAGGGTACTTGCAGTGCTGGCTTAAGGGGATGGCGAAGTGGGTCAGTATCCCAGGGCGTCCAATAAGCTAGGGGCGCCGAAGGTAACTAATCTTTCTTTTATATTTTTAAATACAATCAATTTGGGGCGCTAGAAAAAAATTACCCTGGGGCGCCGCGGGGTTTAAAGCCGGTACTGCGTACATGTTAGTATATCAATGACAAATGTATACAATATTACCCGATAATGCAACAAAAAATTATTTCACTGTAATGCCACATATGGTATGTCAAGCAATACATACACCAACACTCAGTACCGGCTTTAGACACTGCGGTGCCCTAGGGCAAAAAAAAATCTGCCGCCCTGTCATTTTTTTCTTTGCGTGGAAGAGTAAAATCTTCACAGAAAAAAATAAAGTATTTTGCTATTAAATAAACTCATAAAATTTATAATCCATAAATGTTAAATATAGAAAGGGCGCAATAAGTAAAATCTAAGCAAGTTAGGTCGCCTTCTACGCCCTAGCTCATTCGGCGCCCTAGGCCACTGACCCACTGCGCCCCCCCCCTAAAACCGGCACTGTAGCAAAATAAATTGTCAGTAAATTTTCTCTTCTGAACAGTACTGTGGCTGGCAACGTCCTACGCTAATAAGATGACTTCTAAGTATTTTTTTCGGTAGTATGTGATACTGGATACGTTTTTTTTTCATGTTATTTTTTATTCACTTATAAAATTTATATCATAAAAATAATCATGCATTGTGTATATCAATAATATTAATGTTTAATAAGCGGCTTGAAATGTGTGTAAATGCCAAACGATAAATTACTTATTATTATTATTAAAAAATATATAATATACTTCAATGTTTCATAGGTGTTAATTAATTTAAAAAATAATTTTATAAATTTGTAAAGTAAATGATTATTTATTTTTGTAAATTTAATTAAAAGATGCCTAAACATGAGTAATATCTTCTTTTTTTACATTTAAGGTCAATGTATAGTTGAAAATATATTATATATATTTGTGCACAGCATCCCAATGTAATGTGGCAATATTTAAAAAAAAGTTCTAATACATTTTTTAAGTATGGCAACATTATTTTGGAATACCCTTTAATATTATTTGAACCTACTCAAAATAACATAGAACTTTATATCTATCTATAAGTTACCTCTAGGATTATTTCTTAAGTGAATATTGTAACTAAATGTTAATAATTTTGTAAAGAAAAATGATGTTTATTAAATTATTTGTAATTTAATATGTAATATTATAAAGTATATTATTATTATTAATTTAACGAGAGCATTATTGTAAAATTTACCCCAGGTTGTTGGGGTGAGAGATATGAGTTTGGGGATTAAATCCATTGAAAAAAACTAATTATTTTATTATTAATAAAATCACATGTTCCATTACACCAGCGGTCGGGGAACTTTTTTAATCATTACCCCAAAATATTTTTGCGTAAGTCGATATTAATTCATAATGGTGAGAAGGGGTCTCACTATAAAAGAAGACAATCAATGTTTATTTAAATAAACATTATTTATTGAAATACTATACACGGAAAATAAAATGTATATAAATATATAAGATACGCATGCACACACACACACACAATGCGTGTCTCTTACTTCTCACGCACACACCTGAATTGATTAATTTTGTAAAAATACTAACACGTTTATGAAATAGCAAACTAGAAAAATTTCCTTATTACCCCAAAAGAAACATTTTTACCCCATTTGTGGTAATTTACCCCGGTTCCCCGACCGCTGCATTTCACCCTTCCTTACGAAAAAATATATCTTTGGTAGGTATATTGGCCTCTTTAGTCGTGGAATTTAAAAAAAATGGTTTCTCACACATTTGTCAGCTATTACTGTCAGAACCAGAAATCCAAAAGTTCTAAATATTACATGTGATAATAGACAAATAGCCTTGAGACCTAATAAGCAAATTTTATGTAAATCAAATAAAAAATAAGCAGATATTTTTAGACTGGTGTAATTGTGATATAATCAATTGGAAATGGGAGCCTGAAAAAATTAAATGGCTGGAATAAGAAAATTAATGAAGAAACCATAAAATAATTAAAAATCCATCGTAATTGAGACATCTAATATTTTCTTTTCCGATACAATAGATGGTACGTATTCACATAAATTATAAATATATATTAATTTAATAAATATTAATTAATGAGAACTGCAGCCGTTGGTGCCTTTGGTGACTGAAATCTTATAGATTTTATTTTAAGTAATATATTCAGTTCATTTAAAAACAATCCAACAGTAGTATAACATTATAATATAAGACTACAAAATGCATTAACATCCCCTATCTTTAAAAAGGCGACAACAAATCGCGGGTTCGTCATTTGGCCGCGTGGCGGAAGGATGCAGAAGCATGTTGCAAAGCAAAGAACTTGTTTCGAAGCACAATTCGTGTTTATTTTCAATATAAGATTTCGGTTTCCTCGCCCGACCGTAACATAACGTATTGTCGGCCTCGGTTGGACGGGACTGCTGCGCAACACAAGTTGACGACAGACGGGGCACTGCGACATGAAGCGCCACAAAGATAATCGCGGCTAAGTCACAAATTAAAGATGACAGTTGAACCACCATGAAATGGAGCAACTGTCAAAACAAATAAAATCGCGTATGCAAACGCCGTTATTCTTATATAAAATTAATATTATTAGATGTGCATGTCAGGCGTGCGAACAATAATAATAGACATCAAATCGTTTTTTGAGGCTTTTCGGCACCATCCTAAAAGAGCTATATCAAGCTGATATCAGCATGTTAAGTTCATGACTGCTGTAGACGTTAAATGTGGTGAAAGGGATAAATAAAATGAAAGAAAAACATTTATAAATATTTTATTTTAACAATAATTAATTTAACCATTTAATCTCAACAAAAATTAATTTAACCATTTAATCTCAACATGACAATACACAGAGAAAATAAAAATTGCTACTACAAATAACAAAACATACTTTAAAAAATATTATGCTAGAAGAAAATAAATTTTATATAAATTGTAGTTTTTTTTTTTCATTTATTTACTTTTATTTATTTTTCTATGAATTTCGGTGTCTATTAATGACATAAGCTACGTTTAATTGTACCATGTTTCATTCAATTAAGTTTCAAAGTAACCTTATTTGAATGAATATCTAATAACCTATTAACAAAAAAATGCATTTTTTCTTTGAAAAATTAATAAAATTAAGTGATGAATTAAAAACTAAATAACTGGAATAAAACTAGAGGTATTTAGGCATTTAAATAAAGGAATATAATAATATATATATATATAAGAAGCATAAACTATGAGTAATTATCAATGATAAAAAACATAGCTGCCATAGAAACAATAAGGCCTTGCCCAAATGTAGGATTTTTTGCGTATTAACCAGGTAATTATTTTTACAGAATTATTATAGTGAAAAATACTATCATATTTATGTTAAAGCCGTATGAGTGACTGACTAAACACGCATAAAACATTTAATTTTCAAATAATTAAAAATATTTAGTAAAATTCAACATCTTGTATGTTTTTCTGCTAAATAAACGAGTTATTAATTTAGTAATACGTTAAGAGATGTCTCTATACAACATATTAATATTTTATATATTTCAATTTTCATCTAATAATTTGGATTAATTTGATAAAAACATTTGACATATATTTAAAAAAGCAAAATGATTTTAAATATCAACATTTCACTATAATTGTGATTCACAATACACAATAAACATTTATTTTACAAAAAGTTATTGTCAATTTTCCATAGATTTCGCTAGTCGAATTTTTCCAATTTCAAAATTGAGTAAGCTCTTTTAAAATTTCTTATTACAATATTGTTTCCACAAATTGGCATTTTTCTTATTCGTTTAAAACCACACTATTTTACATTAGAAAATAGATAATAAGCATTTTTCCGTAGGAAATTTAATGATATTAATTTTTAATTTATATCATCCTAGAAAAAATATATATAAATTTTAAAAAGAAAATTAAAAAGCAACTTTCAGATTTGTTTTGCTGCCTGGTACAAGGTGGGGCAATATAAAATGTATGACTTGACCGATATATGTCGTGTAAGATTCCCCTACCGTTGACATCGGTAACCGTGATATATCGCTTTGCTATTTTCTTAGAATAGTTTTTTATGCATCATCTGCTAGCTTAAGGATACAAGAACCAATGTGATATATGGAAATAGACCAGATAAGAACATTTATGCTTCAAATACTAGTTTTATAATTGACAGTATAATTTGTATTGCCTTTTCGGTGTCCATGCACTTTAACACGCACGAAAAAATTCAAGCAAAAAGCCCCACAAATATTTGTATTTATTTTTATAAAAGTTATTAAATTTTGTTTTCCTGCCCCACGATGTATTTCAATTAAACTTTAAAAACACATGTACAACAATAAAAAGAAAACTTAAAATTAGTATTTAGGAATCAAATCTAAATTCTTACAATTCATGACAAAAATAGTTTATTTTTATATCAATTTAGAGCTACGTAACATGACTTCTGGCCGCTCCATTGTCGGGGCATATAGCAGCCACCAACAACAACCATATCTATCAGATCCTTAGTTCAAACTTTAAGACTAGTAGCAATGTTAATTAAATATTACATACATTCTGTTGAGTTAATTGGTGGTTAACCCTTGATAACATTAAGGTTATCAACTGACAATACTTAGTGAAACTGCATAATTATAATTTTAAATTAATTTTAATTAAAAAATCAATAAATTAAAAATATTTATTTTTGATTCACATAATTTTTTTGGTTTAAAATAAATGTGAATCAAAACTAAATATTTTTAATTTGTCAATTTTTAAAATTCATTTAAATTAATTTAAAATTGTAATTATGGTTAACCTTGCTTTACGACGATATGTTTTTACTTCAACTGGACTCTAATAATGACAATATCCATGTAAAATATAATAGATACTGAGTGAACAGTTTTTGTATTCCTTCGTAATCTTGTTAAGTATTAAATAAAATTATAATAATGTATAGTTATTCATTTTTGGCCATGGAAATAAATCTTTTCTGGAATAATCGGGATAGACTCACCTAGGTTTTTCAATGTATGCGTGTATCTGTGCGACATACAGCGGTCAGTATGAATTCCACTGTCCGCGTGAGAACATGTGCATTGAATTGTTGGCTGCGACAGCTATAGCGGCTAATTACGATGGCTTATTCTCTTTTTCAGAAACTTACAATTCAAAAATTGTTACATTTCATTTTCAACCGTAGTTCATCAAAGCAATATTTAGGAATATTCACATTTTTCCAGGTTTTAAATGACGGCTTTATCATCATCAGCCTGTATCCATCCACTGTTGAACATAAGCTTCCCGCATGAGTATCCATCCTCTTCGATCCTCCGCCTTCCGCATCCAGGTCACTCCCTCTATTCTTTTTATGTCGTAGTCCATCTCACAGGGGGTCGGCCAACGCTTCGTTTGCCAGTTCTTGGCCATTCCAATACTTTTATTCCCTATCGACTGTCGTCTCTTCGACAGATATTCCTGCCCATTGGCACTTGAATGTGCCTATTCGTTGATTAGCATCTACAACTTGAGTTCTTCTGCATATTTCCTCGTTTCGGATTCTATCTTTTAGCGACACTCCTCTCATGGACCTCTCCGTAGCACGCTGGGTGACCTTTATTTTATGGGTAAGACTTGCCGTCAGATTCCACGTCTCTGCGCCATAAGTTAATGCAGGGAGGATGCATTGGTTAACGCCTTAGTTTTAAGATATTGCGGAATTTTCGCTTTAAAAATGTACTTTAGTTTTCCAAATGCTGCCCATCCTAGTTGTATATGCGTGTCGATTTCTGTCATTTTTTTACTGTGTAGTAAATACATATCATCGGAGCGCACGGAAGTTTTTAGCACAGTAAACATGATAGTATAACTTATGTGCTATAAAATATTAGTGACCTGTCATATAGAAATAAATTGTTCCCTGATCCTTCGGGGTTATGTGATATGCTTATCTGTTGTTGAGACTGTAACTTAATTTTTTAATATGTTGAACAAAAAGTTATTAGTCGATATACCAAAAAATTACTATGGCTTGATGCTTGAAGTGATTAATACACAGCTCAGTATGTGATTATACCAAATTGCATAGGTACAAAATAAATGTATGTTGATGTACAAAATTAACTTGTCTTAAATAAATTGACTTGTGCAGTTTGATATTAAGTTACAATGAGAATGTCTTAGACATGGATTGTGAGATTAAAGTATGGAATGACCACAACGCCTTACAGTCCCTTATTGTAGTAGACTAGTTCAGGCATGCTGGTTGGATATTCCTTCTTTATTTGTTCCTGAAAAAAAAATTATATAAAATAAGTAATTGCACATTTAAATTGTGCCTCAAATCACATATTTTAAGTTGAGTTTTGTAAAAAAAAATCTGCTGAACAAAACAAGTGTCATGAATCAAATTTTGTATAGTACAAATGTTAATTTTAATTTCAAATGCAAATGGAGATTCATAGTACTTATTTAATTTATAGACTTAATTTGACTATCTATACACAAAAATTTATACCAAAAATCATCTTATATGACATTTTACTGTCTATAATTTGAATTATTCACTGTATAATTTTCTCTGATTAATAAATCTATAAAACATAAGTTTTTAGCATTGTCTTTGCTATGGTTCCAAATATATTTTATTTATTTCTTTTAGTGTATTTAAAATGTCAAATAAAATAAATAGAAATACAAGCAATCCTCCTATAATGTTTTCATAAGATTGCACGATAGCCAGATGCTTCCAAGGACTGGTACATTTAGTCATTAGTGTAGGTTCAATCCAAAATAACAAAATGAAAGGGACAACTATGTGGAAAGTTGTTGTTAATAATATAGAAAAAAATGTTGTTACAATTCACAAAAAGTGTGCTTTATAGAAGGATTGACTGTACTGCAAAAAAAATAAACAATTTTCAAAAATTTAAGAAGAGGAGATTAACAAAAACATATATTGATGTATTTTCATAGAATACAAGTATTTCATTAAAATGTGTGTTTCATGATATTTGTATTGAATATTATTTTTTGATATTTCTGGGTAAATCGATACCTTGCGGTAATTGATCACGGCATAGAGTATGGCAGAATAGACATAAATTAATCCTAGACTTAAAAAACTCAATGATAACGGACTTAGACCAGCTCAGCTAAGCTGGTCAACCAAATGACCTAGACTTTCCTTAATTTCCTCAATTTAAACCTTAACTGCTGGGTGTTCATTGATCAGCTTTTTTCAATACGGTATTAAAATATTAAAATATTTATTCTAAAAAAAATATCTAAGTCATTGTGAATCACGTGAATTACCTGAAGTTCTGGCTCCAAGCGGTTGGCGGCTAGTGATGCTCTCTGTGAGGAGATGGCACAACACAGTGGTGTTGCCAGGGTGAGACAAGCTCCGACCAGGATGACCTGGAGAACGGGAGACAGCCATGGTTTGACCTTGAACGCCCCTCGACGCTCCAACGCGGAAATTACCAGAGGAGTCACCACTGAAAATATCACACAAGATTAGTATAATTTGCAATTATTCTTTTTACCATATCCGCTCCGTATTCGGAGCATATGGACATCGCCAATTTCCGTTTTCACAGTTCTGTCAGCTCACAGATTGTCTACGCCTTGTCCCAGATCACCTGTATACCCGGAGGTCGACATGGGATCATAGATGATCCCCGGGAGCCTCCAGGGCAAGACTCCGCGAACTTGCATAGACTGCGGCTGTAGTACAAGAGAAATATTTGGGTGTTCGATGATAATTGTTTTGTTTGCAATAATACAAAGATTTAATTAAAATGTAGTTACAAAGTGTGAAGTTAATAGATAGATCATATATATGATACGATTTTTGTTGTAACAAACTCAGGTGTAGAATGCTGGGTATTCTAATGACACAGATAATAAATGTATAGTTCATTTGTACTAAAAATATCAATAATTATTCAGAGTTTATACAAACACCTTGTTCGCTTTGTACATTATATTATCATTGAAATTTAGTATTGAATATTAATTATTATTAGTATTGAAATATATTCTATTAAAATCCACCAAAAACACAGTTTTCCTTTAACCGCTTCTGTGCCAAGAGCGAGATTACTCGCATTCTTGGCCGTGCCCAGCAGGCCGGCTATAGAAAAAGAGTGAGTATTCTCGCTCTGGTTTGAGCCTCTGTGTCATCATATGTCTCGTTTTTTGGTTAATTTACAATATAGAACACACAGTGACATCTCTTGCTGCCATATTAAAATAATTAGCTACTACGTATTGTCAAGAATTATCGATAATACATCGATTTTAAAAATAACTTTTGATTTTTCAAAAAAATGACGGCCCTCGGGGTCTCCCAATACGAAAACCGCTTGGCATAGAAAAGGTATAATGAATGTATTTAGAATGCGGCCCAGTGACCTATAGGTTAGTATTGCAGTTTACGATAAACAGATAGAGAGTGCACTAAATTGAGTGCTACTTTTTAGGTGCCCTAGTTAAAATTGTTTTAACATAATTGCATATTAGAGCTGAATTATCATAAATTTTTCTAATTAATTTGATTAAAAAGCATTGGAAAAGAAACTAAAAATACTCTAATAATATTATAATATATTGTGATAAATTGATTGTTCACATTCTTAAATACATTGAGATTTTTTAAAAACATTTTTTGATTGTTAAACACATTATATTTCTTCTTAAATATCCACTTCCTCGATAGAGAAGCCTCCTAGTATTAACTTATGGTGCAGAGACTTGGAATGTAACAGTAGGTCTTACACAAAAAGTAAAGGTCACCCAACGTGCCATGTAGAGATTCATGAGGAGTGTCTCTAAAAAATAGAATCCAAAACGAGGATATCTGAAAAAAATGGAGGCTACCTAGCGAATAGGCACGCTTAAGTGGCATATCTGTCGAAGAGACGACGGTCGATGGGAAAGAAAAGTGTTAAAGTGGTGTCCAAAAACTGGCAGACGGAGCGTTGTCAGACGCCCTGCAAGATGGAGTTACAGCATCAGAAGAATGGCGAGTCTTGCCTGGATGCTATGGTAAGAAAATCGAGAAGGATGGAGACTTATGCGGAAGGCCTTCGTTCAACAGTAGACAGATACATGCTGATGGTGATGATGAGATGGAGCAGACGGTTACCGTTAGTTGTTGATATTAATCATGAAAGTGAAGATCCGACATACCCATTCCCGGTAGAGCCATGCAAACTCTGGAGAAGGTAACCAAAGCAATGCCCTCGCGAGCAGCAACTGTAGAACGACCCAACCGCTTGCCATCTTCAGTTTCCACCAGTACACCTTCTTGGATCTCCCTGAAATTTAAATCAATTCATGAACAAGGTAAAAATCACAGAGATTAATGATTAAACATCAACTTCAGTTATCCTCCGTTGGTCGCAAAACGATCAGACAGATCGGGCGACGGATTTATGGACAACACTTCTTAGGCAGACTAGCAGCGCTCGCAGCATGGCAGAGCAGATGGGCGACCTCTCTCAACGTATACACACATATTCCTTCCTTCCTTCCATCCTCGACAGAATGGAGATGCTGTGGCTTATTCCAAATCATTGGATTATTCATGACCAGTCACGACAATTTAAGTTAACCTTGTTGATAATATGAAATACGGCATTTAATTTTTCTGCATACTGGCTCCCTACCTGGAGCATACTGTCGACACAAATTTCCACAATCAATTGTGGTAAGTGCCAAAATCCTTATCTACTTATGTTATCTCTACACGCATAGGTCCGATGAGCAAATACTATGTAGTGTTTTTGAGTTTTACCAATACAAGAAGGCAGGGGTATGCAGAGAAGGCAGCTACAAAAAAAAAACTCCCTCAGGGATCAAACTTAAGATCTTCGTTTTGGTTAGCAAACACTTTTCCACTAATCTTTCTTTTCTACATATAGTTTAGAAATCGATTTAAAATATTTTTCATTTTTGTTGAGCATCGAACCCGCAACCTTCCGAATGGTAAGCAAATGTTTATCACTAAGCATTACCTGCTAAGTGTACCAAATTTAACCAACCTAATTTAGTTGAATGGGCATTATAATTGCAGCTTGATTAACATTTATGCCCATATATAAAAATATATATTAAAAATACGCAGAAAAGTTATTTATTTAAAATATTATATATTAATTGTTTAGTAAAGATATCTCTGATTTAAGTAAGATGTTAGTAAAGATACTCACTTCATTCTCATCATAGGAATATTGATGCAATTGGATGCTGCTACTGCGGCAAAGGGAACCAATCTGCCAATAACTTTAGGCATGCTCTGAAACACGTGGGAACATTATGGCATGCAAGGGAGGTTAGTTATACATCATGATATGAAATACATATAAAAACATACATTAAACGCCATAAATATTATATATTAATACAATATTCAATAAATAATTGTTATTTCTATATTTGTAACATTCACTTTGGGATCTTTAATAAATGTTATACAATATAATATATAAATAACAGTCAATTAGGATAAATATCTTTTTATCAAGGGGATGATTTGATATGTATTCAGGTAAGTTAAATCTTTGTGAATTATTCAAGGTAATAAAAATATGCTTTTAATCTGTTATATATAAAAATCTATTAACCACTTCATGCTCACGCTCGTACCGGTGCGGGAAAATTGTCTACGTTATTACGCTTGCGCTCGCACTTGTTGTACGAGCGTTCACTTTCCGTTTTTGCCGCTCTCGCATATGTTCGATGATTACGCATATACAAAAAAAAAAAAAACGGCCTCCAGCTGTATTTATCAATGACTCATGATACACCACACCCCGAGCATGAAGTTGTTAATTAATATTTTCTTGAAAAAAATATTTTTTTCAAGAGAAATATTTGCTATGTAATTTTCAGGTAATCAAAATTCATAAAAATTGAGTATAATTTTTCATACAATATTGAGCATTGAGCATATTATAGCCTATTAAGATTTTTTGGGTATTTTACAATGAATTTAAATTTTCGTCATTTTGAATAACAATAAAAAAATAGCATTAAATAATTTAATGAGTACACCAAATGTAAAATTAAAATAATTTAAGAAATACATTCTCTATGTTTTTAATTTCAATTAATATTGTTGTGGAATTCACACAACCCAGGTAAAATTAAAATATTGATTTTAAATAAATAAATATTTCATTTAGGAATAAAAACACAATTGTCTTATCTCTTATGAATTACTGAAATTATTCATTTAGATAATTTACCTTTGGTATATATTATATAAATATATGTGTTTAAATTTATAAGATTATTTTTTTTTCAAAAAAGTGCATTTGGTAATATTACGCTCTTTCAAATATGTTAGTACATTACTGTGAAATTGAAAATTATTTTTAATTGGGGGTAAATAATTATATGTAATAAAATAAACTAATTAGGCTTTTCTTGATATAATACCTTGGTCAATGCATTAAGTCCTAAGGCAGTTGTGAGAGCTCCTCCAGTAGCACATAAGTATGAAGTTAACAACTGTCTGAAATAAAATAAAAAACAAATAATTTAATCAATAATAAATTAAATTATTTGCGATAAAGTGGGGGGGAGCATTGGTAATTCAAATTTGAAACATTATGAAATATTTATAAAAAAATAAAAAATATATTCAAAATACTACATATAATAATCTCCAAAGTATCAGTAATGATTTTAAAGAAACATAAAATAATTATAAACTATTTTTACACCCATCAAAAAAAGTCGAGACATGGTCAACAATTTAGATCAGTTAATTTACTATGATAAATACATTTACAAATATTTAAATTTATTTAAATTTATTTATATTTATTTTATTTAACTTTCGTTTTTAAAACCGATATCACCTTTATCATAAAACTGGCAGGTTAGTATTACTCCTAAGAGAACAAACAATCTGTGCCTCCTTATCCTTAAATAATTGTCAGGGACAAACAAACCGATTTCCAACAAAATATCAGGATTTCTGAACACACATAAAGCACGGAATAAGTCATGTTTCTTTCATTTTGAGATATTTAAAGGTTTGTGTTTTGATGTCAGTAGAAAATCCGATGAAAGTGACAAGTTCGTGTTGCGTAAAATGTTATAAGCAATTAAATATACATATACTATACATAAAAATCTTTTAACGAGTCAATTCATTCAGAAAAAATATCGGCGGGAGCGGGATGCGAACCGCGGACCTTTGGAACCAACATTTTGCCCCTAATTGACTCGTTTAAGGATTTTTATTTATAGTATATGTATATTTAATTGCTTATAAAATTGTAATATAGTCAATGATCTATAAAAGTAGATTAGAATATTGAAATAATAAAATAATATTCTAATACATAATTTAAAAAAAATATCCATATAAAATGTTATATTTAATTTTTTAAGCATACGTTGGGTGAATACTAGACTAATTTACAACAATGCTAAATTGTATTTTTTTTTCTCTTAACTTACACTCCTGTTATAATTATGGGCGCTTATATGTTTGATATAATTGTTTTTATTTTGATGGCCTTACTTCTGTGAGATGGGCGAGTCTCCAGATCTGTTAGTGTAGTTGACTAGAGCATTGAACGACTGATTGGTCCATTGCCAGAATATCACGGCGGGAGCTGAGCGATAGAAGATCAACATGCCTGGAACCATTGATAAAGATAATTATTAATGGCCGATAAAGCAAGTGCCACCCCCCATCTAATAAAAGGCGACTCCAGATCGCCAGAATCGTCGTCACAATATGCGTGTTGGATGGATGAGGAGCGGGTCGGCAAAGCAAAGAACTCGTCATGTAGCATATTGACATTTATTTTATATAAATACAAGACTGACAAAATTCAGGTCTTCTGCCAGGGCAGAAAGTAACTCGAAAGACGGCGCAGTAACAGTCACAGCGTACGTAGACCACATATCGGCTATCTGGCAAACTATCCTCACATCTATCACAGGACAGGTAGCAGCTGTCAAAATCAAATAAACAAAATGGTGCCTGTAACGCTGCGTCTTATAGCTACTTAAACCTTAAACTTCGACTGACATTTTTATGTATATGCGTGTCAGATGAGCGAACAAAAATAAGTTCGGTGATTTTTTGGAGCATATGCATACCGCAAATTACTGTTTTACATTTCTATAAAGCTCAGATTGTCTATGCCTTGTCCCAGAATACCTGTACACCCAAAGATCCACATGGGAACATAAATGGTTACCGGGAGCCTCCAGAGCAAGAGTCCACGAACTTGCATAGAATGCGGCTGAGGTACCAGAGAAATACTTGTGTGTTCAATAATAAGGGCTGACTTTTTTTTGTCTTTAAGAGGTGGCTCAACTCTACCGGGGGCATATATGATTATATTTATAAATATAATATAAAATTGATTAGATATTTTTTTTTAAATCAAGCTTTGTTGGGATTTGAACCGATGGCATCTGAATGACAAACAAACACTTTATCACTGGACTATGTAACTCAGTTAAATGTATATTAATTGTTTAATAATCGATAGACAAATCAACCAAAAAGGTACAGCGGTAAAATTGATAATTAAGGGTAGACGTTTAAATGCTCACAGCCAGTGATAGCCGTGTTGCAAGGAACTTGTGCACTCATCCTTCCCGGTAGCAGCATCAGTTCCCCAGTGTCAGGATGATAAGCAGAGTCATACAACTCTTTAGCTCTCCACAGTCCATCCACTCCAAGCTGCGCTGGTATGGCGCCATCTTTCCTGCAACAACATATATAACACATCATTTCTCCTACATCTTGTGAGTAAAGTATATGATTTGACCTAGAGTTAAAAAAAAAATTATGGACATGAAACATTTAAAATGACATCAGAATGATGTAGCCTTGCTGAGTGGTACCGAAAACCTCGATATATACGATCTTTCGTCTCTTATTTCTGTTCGCTTGTCATATATTTATGTGTAGCAATATTGGCATTTTGGACAAGTCCGCTAACTGGTGTGTTGTGTATGCATCGCGAGCGTGCGGAGCCAGTCGTGTCCCACCCGTTGGCGAGAGCGTATTGTATTGTGGCTCAGCCTAATGCTGTGACTAGGTCAAGCCAGAAGTTTGTCAATTTTTAACTTGAATATATGTCAATGTGCTTCCGAAAAAGTCTGTGCCATCATGCGACTGAATAACAACCTTTTGAAAGAGAAGAGGATGTTAAAAATAACAAATAACAAAAACATTACAAGTGTCTGTTGGTGTCGTAGACAATTCACACTTTAACTGATTATGATTGACATGTGAAATTGCAACATCCTCTGCGATATACTGGTATATCTCATGTGGCAGCTATTACTTTACACATTATTATCTTTTATAGTCATTCTTCTTTTAATATTTTCTGCAACCATAGGTTATTATAATTTAACTATATTGTCAATGTGTGATAAGCACTATAAGTTAACAATAAAAAAATAGACTAACAACTGATATCAGCTTGATATCAGTGTATATGATAATCAGGCTGATGCCGAAAAGCCTCAAAAAACGATCTTTAGTCTCTTTTTTTTGTTCGCTCGCCTGACATGCACATCGAATAATGTTAGTTTTAATTATATATAAAATTACACGTCATTTGCATACGCCATTTTATTTGTTATGACAATTGCTCCATTTCATGTTGGTTCAACTATAATCTTTAATTTGTTTTTTTGCCATGATTATTTTGGCGGCGCTGCATGTCATAGTATCCCGGCTGTCGTCAGTTAAGTCTTGCACGGCCGACGAAAACGTCATGTAAAGGTCTGGCGAGGAAATCAAGTCTTTAATAAAAATAAATGCGCATTGTGCTTCAAAAACAAGTTCTTTGCTTTGCGACCTGCTCCTGCATCCTTCCTCCATGCGGCCACGTGACGAACCCGCGACTTGTCGTCTTTTTAAGGACAGGGGATGTCATAAGTCACTCCAACAGAACTGTATTTTGAAAATTTATTGTGATCATTAGATGCAGATAAGGAACGGATGTGGATAGAATTCTAGGTCCACTTTTGTATCTTGATTAACTGTACTATTGATAACTGTCATTCATTATGAGAAACCATACCTGTATTTTTGCACCACTTGGGCAGCCTTCCCCAGTTCTCCTGATGAAGCCAGAAGATTGAGAGGGTTGGTGATGGTTAGGAAGTGCTTGGCCCTCCCGACGTATGTGCTCTGGTCATGCCGCGGCTGCTCGATGTTAACACTGAACGGGGCAGCCATCTTTGATCAGTCGTTCACTTTCAAATCTGAAATTAATTAATTCTATCATCAGCAAAAACAAAATCACGAGATACCAGCCATCAACATTAGTTTGTTTAACCTGTTGGCATCGGTA
This sequence comes from Glossosoma conforme, assembly GCA_022606575.1. NCBI lineage: Eukaryota > Metazoa > Arthropoda > Insecta > Trichoptera > Glossosomatidae > Glossosoma > Glossosoma conforme. The sequence continues at coordinate 1,301,704 of JAGTXR010000044.1, forward strand.
ACCAATATATGCCGTGTAAGATTCCCCGACCGTTGAGATCGGTAGCCGTGATATATATTGTTTTGCTGCTTTCTTAGAATAGTTTTTTATGCATCATCTGATAGCTAAAGGATACAAGAACCAATGTGATATATGAAAATATACCAGATAAGTACACTTATGCTTCAAATACTAGTTTTATAATTGAAAGTATAATTTGTATTCCACCGAGGCGTAATAAAAGGGTTAAGTGACTCAAAATATATGTTTTGAACGAGCTTCACCAGGGATAAAACTAGTAACGAAAGTGTAACAGTGGAGCGCTTCTACCATTTTACTTACACAAAAATTTTGAATATAATTATATTTTCATGCGGTTTGAGCTTATTTCACGTTAAGTACCACAGCTGCCTTCTGTTCAAACCTAGTTCTTGGTCCAGAGTCTGTCAAAAACTGTGCAAAGCATGCACTCCATACAGCTTCGTGTGCAAATGATAACATGGGATGAGGTAATGATAATAGCAGCTAACGTAATTGTTGACCACAAATTAGAATGATTATTTGTGGTCAACAATTGATATGTTGGATAGTGGGATATTTATTATTTAGTCGAAGAAATAAATGAAAACTAAAATGACAAAATTTCTTAAATGTATTTGTGTATAAAACATCCATACCTACCTATTTGATGAATATTTTATGATGGCAATAATGTAAGGTCACATTGAATTCTGCAGAGAATGGAAATAAATTCAAATATTTGAACTAGACTTGAAAATGAGAATGTTAATCAAATCGAAATCGTACTGAGATGTATTTATTTATGCAGACATTGGCCAGCCTGTCTGACTGCTGATATAATGTTTTATGTAACAGAGATTTTTTCCTATGCTGTAAGTGCTTGTTTGCCTTTTATATGAACACTAAACAAACTGATAAACTCTGAGATAAATCACACAAGAGATAAGGCTGACCAGAGTTAATTTGGAAGTCAACTGAACGCCAAGATAAAAACATAGTTTTCAATTCTTTTCAGAATTTAAAATATTGTTCAAATAATTAATTGATATATTTCAATTTATATGGATCATATAAATTCAATACAAAAACAGTTTTCTGTACAATAAAGACACCGTTTTTTTTTGTTTCATCCATATTTTATAGAACACAAACATTGAGCTATTTTTTTACTATTATTATTACTTTTGTACATTGCTCTTTTGAATAATTTCTCAGCGTTTTACCAGCAAAACCTGTTTGAGCATCTCTACACAGTTGACATGATATATGTTTTATTTTGTGTTGATGGTTATCAAAACTGATTAAATCCATACTGCGAAAGTTTTTTTTTTTTTTAATAATGTTAAAATACTATTATTGATACTAATTTGAAACATATATAAATCCATTATTTCAATATATAACTATGTGTTTTCACAGTTTTTATATCCATTGCCAGATTTCATAAAACGATGACTATTTCTTTTTAGAAAAATACATTAATTACCAGTAGAATGTTTAGATACACAAGACTGACTGTGGGTAATATATAATGATTGTAAGGGTGTAGGGATTGAAGAGATGGGTATTTTTTATTTATTTGTTTGAAGAGTTTTAGATATATGCGGAAGGAAACAGATAATGAGAGTTTTCTAATGTCCGCGCATGTGGTATTAAAGAATGAGATGTAGCAGCTATTTGTTTAGATTCGACATATGTAACCAGGCAGAATCAATTGAGAAAATTTGTAAGAGCAGCAACCATGATGGTTACAAGAATATAGCTGTATTGTCTGAACTTATGTTTAGCATAGGCACTTATATTATTTGCATTAATTAAATATGATCTAACAGGTAAGTTGGTGCTTCCATTTAAAGGTGACTACCGTATTCCAGAATCTGTGGTAAATTTAGGTTTTGTATAGAATTAGGAGTTACACATCTGTGTATATACAACATGATTTTTGAATAGATGCATTAAATGCAGTTTCATAAATAAACAGTATCTGATTGTCACATTAGTGTTTATCTTTTATAAGATTAAAGCAAGCATCTTCCATTGCTTATAATAATAAATGAAGATTTACGATCCGTCCAGCTGCAATTATTAATCTCTGATAATGCCTATCTTTATTACTAGTGCTTTACGTTATGTCATGAATTCTTCATTTCACGGGCATTTTACGTAGACTCAAATCAATCAATAAAACCTGATAATAAAAGGTCAATTGACAATGTTATATACATTAAATATTTGTAAATTCGATAATTCTATTGTGAAAAGAAGATCTCGGAGTTTCACCCAAAAATTAATTAAAAAGATAATAAAAAATTACAGAAAAATAGCAGGTAAAGAAGGTATGCAGAATGCGAAGTAACGAGTAGGATATTCATGGAGGAAGTCTACATTTAACAATAGATATAGGCTGTGATGTCAATAATGAGGTGCTAATATGTTAACAAGGGGCTTCACTAATTTTGAATCTATTCTCAGGATACAAGTAAAAGGTGGATTTTTTTAAATCATTAGTCTACAAACTGTGGTCCACGAACTGGCGCTGGTTAGCCAAAATGTATTATGGTCGCAAATACTTTACATTTAACACTATATATATGATGCATTTATTCAATTGACATTTTAACTGGAATCTCATGAATTAATTATTGTAAGGATATAATCTTTGTTTCAGTCTGTCATTTGTATCTACTTGAAAATATATTTTTGATTAAAATTTAATATTACTTATTGACATAAAAATAAATAAATGTATTATTACAGTAATTGACATGATCCAGATGAAACACTCATTCCATATTTTTTTTAACTTTTCAGTTCATTCACAACTTCTTAATGGTACTTAAAATTATGGTTATTTGATGTCATTTAAAAATTCTATAAGTAAAATTCACTTCATATTACTTTTGAAAAATGTAAGCCAAAAATTCACTAAGCATACTATAAGATACTATAATATAAGGGTTGATGAACACTTTTTTATTGATTAAAAGTATAAGCAAATAACAAAAACATTTATATCGTAAATTATTGATATTGGCAAATATCCATAACAATATTTGATTATCTTTGTAAATATCAACAAAAGACGTAACAATAATAGTAGAACGCAACTTGTAAATACAATATTTACTAGGAAATAAAAACATCAAAATAATGAACAAAAAAGAACAGTATGACATTTTTAAACAATAACTGTGTTGCCAGACGTACCGATTATAGGTATAGGTAATTCGCGATTTTAGTGGTAGGTACATCCGTATTTTTAGGTAAAAAATGAAGTGTACCACACCAGAATGTTTAATTCATAATTACTACGTTAATTCAGTTGAATTTTAGAAGATATAAGTAAAGTTTATTTTTGATAATAATATAATGCTTTTGTTTCTCTATCGTGATTTTTTAAAGACAAGAATTCAAATATTCCTGATTTCGTAAAGTAACCTGACAACGTTGATACATAGTTATAATTCTACTAGGTATATGTTGAAATGGTATTTATAGCACTAACACTGTAATTATCTCGATACAATAATTTACGAAACTCATCAATTAGGTAGTCATGATGCGATGACTTCCGAGTTAATGTGTGTGTAATAGCAATTAGAATACATATGTGCTATCTAATGAGAATGTGTATCTAACAATTAGCGAGCGTATATTTCACGAAAATAACATGCAAAAATTCTGACGGAAAAAACACATTCTCTGGCTACACAATATGTCAACAGCGCCCATTCACGCGAAAAATATAGAAAAACAACATCTAAAAATAGACCAAACAACACAAACACGGGACCAAAATACAAAAAATATTTGCATACTGTATGATATATTTATAATATTATCATAAGTTTACATAAAAAACGATAGGTATCTCTTTGAATAGTATTAATTACAAGGAGACGAGTTGGAAAGACGGTCATTGATAGAAATATTACTTGTTACTATACTTTAGCACGTGGCGGAGGCAAGAATGAGGAAGGGACTCACATATACGTAAATATATGTGAATTATTATTGAATACATTTTTTTTCGGGCTCGCTCATTTCTTGAAGGCCGTTGGAAGATATTCATAGAATGTACTCGGCAGAGCTGCGTCAGACAGAGCTGACATGGGATGAGGCGATGACTATAGCTGCTGAAAGAGCTTCGTGGCGGCAGTTCGTGACAGAAATATGCTCAAATTAGGGAGTAAATATGAAAATGATGATGATTTTGACAATCTTACGGGAAAAATACTATATTTATTGCACTTTATGGCCCTCTAGCACTATCGCGTATCGACGCATCAATGTTTGTACAAGTATCGACGAGAAACTAACATTGTGTATCAACTTAAATGTAGAGATACCCTATGGCATTGTTTATTTTTGTATCAAATTTGACACGCAATGATGCAACCGGTATCTCATTCACTCTTCTAAAAAACATTGTTACGATACGCGGATGCTTGAAGTGCGGACGCGCCTTTAGAAATCTCTTGGGAGAGAATAGCCCAATAAAATAAGTTCTAAAACTATCTATATATAATACATAATTTTATAAAAAGTTTATATAAGGAACATGAAATCATTGACTCCAAAATTCTCGTCCTTAGCGATCAAACTAAGAAACGTAAAAGCTAAGATGTAATAGTAAAATTATAAAATGACAAATCGACGATGCTCAAGATAAAATAAAACAAGGTTATAAAACTTGTTTAACGTATATTTTTTCTAGAAAACGCGGCGACGATCCATTAAAGAATAATAGACAATGGACCATTAACGTAATGATGCTTTCAATCAATTGGAGTAAATTATTACGAGTACATAAATTTATACTCGATGGTCAAGACGGTTGCTTTGCAAGACAGGCCGTAGGTTCGATCCCCGACGGAGATGAAAAAAAAAGGATTCTCAATCGATTTCTGAGCTCTATAATCCCCCGGTTGGTGTAAATTTGATCCCTCACCCGTAAAAGGTCAGTCATAGTCTATTAATTAAAATTGGTGGTAGACGAAAGTCGTCCCGTGAAGACCACCCATTCATAGTAAATTCCTGTAATAATAAGTATGATGCGTGAATCTCGGGCTGTAGTCTATGACGTTGGCGGATCAACACTCCACATGCAGCGCTTAGCCATATACACCATGGTTAGCGTCATAGAATTCCACAGATGAGTATTCAGAATTACTCTGACCATCTGTCGGTATTCTCCTGTATGTGCTTACATACAAAATAAAATATCATCTTTCCAAGTCTGCTGCAGTGTAACACTTATTTCCAAAACATAAATCACAATATTTGAAAAACTTGTTTTATTTTATAACCAATAAAAACGTTTTAGTATGCATTGTATGATTTCCGTGACAAAACATGCTTTCCATAAACAACTGGAATGTTAAACAACAGCAGAAATTATCGTTTTTCTCAATTAAAAATTGCATTTATATAAAAACGAGTTTAAAGAAAAACTATTATAAATATTAAATTAATTATTAAATATCCAGGCTCTCGACCGTCAGCTATGATATGAATTTGGCAGCTGATAAAGATAACTTGTCAGCTGCCAAACGAAAAAGTCATTAGCAAACACTGGGGTACTGTTAGTATTATTATTAATAGTTTCGTAAGACATAATTACATCAAAAAAATATTTTAAGAATCCAAGTATTTTGCATACATTCAATAGATTACTGGTCAATAAATAAATAAAATATTCGTAACACTTATAACACTGATAATAATAACAGTTTAGCTTTAAATAAAATAATATTTATCATAGTATGTACACAAAAGTATACTTACATTTTTATTGAACATTTTAATGAATTACTGACCATTAATATTAAACTTAAAACGCAAAATAATACGTTACCGAACCATTAAAAAATTACACAAGATATTTTTAAAAAAACTGGTTGCTCTCACTTGTTCGATTTTCAAAAAAACAAGAAATGTTCTTTTATTCAAAATGCTTGTTTTCACACACTGCCGGGCGTAGAGCGTAAATAAGACTGATAGTAAAAGTATTATTTTTTGAAGCGGCGTCTCTCGCGTTTTTGAGTTCGCCTTGAATGTTTTTATTCCCGGTTCATTAGCTAGTTTATCGCATTACATATTATTTATAATTCGTGGTGTGGACTTCGCACGTCACACAGCTGTCAGGCATCGACGATTATTATTATTGAAGTGATGGGTGTTGACTTGCGCGCGACATCGCGCAGACGCAATGGGTGAGATATTGTTCTGCCACCTCTCGGCATTTAACAATAATAAAAAAAACATAAGAAAAGGTGTGTTTTTGAAGTTATTTTAATGTATTTTTAATACACTGCCATCTCTTGTAACAAAATAAAGCCAAATATATAAACATTTTGTATTACAACGTTTACAAAAGAATGATCTGCGGCCCGTCGAATTTTAATGATATCATTATCATCATTTTTATGTCTGATTCCAAAAATGGACCATATGGACATCACGAGCCGCCGCCACAAAGCTCTATCAGCCACCTTTCTCCTTGCCTCATCCCATGTCAACTCTGTCTCCCATAGCTCGACCGACTACATTCCTTATATAGCCCGACGGCTTTCCAGGATGACGGGAGCCCGGAAGATTGAATAAAGCTGACGGGTATAAAGCTTAGTGATTAAGACGATTACTTCCCAAACCGAAAATCGTGGGTTCAATACCCGACGGAGATTGAAAATAATATTTTTAATCGATTTCTAAGCTTTACAAATATTCTCGGTTAGTGTGAATTTAATCACTCACCCATAAAATTTCTTTCATAGCCTATTAATCACAATTGGTGGCAAAAGAAAGTCGTTCCGTGAAGACCACCCATTCACGCGATGCGTGAAAGTTGGGCTGTAGTCTATGACGGTAGCAAATCAACACTCCACATGCAGCGCTAAGTCATATGTAAAATGGTAAGCGTCATAGAATTCACAGTTGACAATTCAGTATACTATCACCAGCCAGATCCACCGTATGGAAGGCTTTGTCCGTTTTCTCACCTTGATAATCCTCACAAAGTCAAACTATCGTACTCCCAGCAATCTACGCAGACATCCGTTTTCGAAACCCGCTTGGATTAACGATACGTTTTTTGTTTGACAAAAAGTATGCTTATAAGCTAAATGTACTATAATTATTCCGTTTTCCTTTAAATTTCTTAAGATCTAAAAAATATTAAGAAAAACGATATTTCATCTATTTTTTGTCGTACCAGAAAATTGTTGCGGCCCGCGTAACTTTAGAAATAAGTATATTTATTCGGGCCGAAGAAAAAAAGGTTGAGTATCATTGCACGGCAAGGTCACGAGTCTCAAAGAGTTATAGTATCAAAAACCGAAGAAAATACGAAATAAAAATATTTGGCTAAAAATGTTCACGATAATATTCTGAAGTTACTAGAATTATCAAATGAATTTTAAAAATATAAACATATGAAATTTGGACTTGCTACTGATAGTGGTAAAATTCCTACACGAAAATATTAATGCAAAAAAAATTTTCACTATTTTATTTTATTATATATCTGGAATAAATATTTTATTTTCTTATTACATACTCGTTAAAATAAAATAACCAACTGTTTTTTATTGTGACATCTATTGATAAAATTTTGTAACATTACAAAAGGTTGTTGCGTTTCTTAGGTAGCATGGAAAATAAAAAGTACATTTAGTTTATATTTTAATACACAGATACCAATTAAGAAAGAAGAAAATTTCGTCTGTGTATTTCAAAATAAACCATATATGTAGACTTCTTAATTTACAAATAAGTATTTTTTATAATAAATTGAAATATATTTATTGTAAATTAAAAACTATTTTATTGAAAAATAAAATTGAATAGAATTTAAATATTACCTACCGAATTCATAAAATTTATTTTGATGACATAAAAATTAGTGCCTAGAATTAGTAACTTTTGTATGCCCTTTGCAGATTTTCGTTTTTTATCCGTAAATAAAACAATTTTCAATTATTATTTTTTTTTAATTTTTATTAGAATATTATTTTATTATTTCAATATTCTAATCTACTTTTTATAGATCATTGACTATATTACAATATTATTATTACTTAAATATACATATACTAAACATAAAATTCTTTTTTCAACGCGTCAATCCAAGCACAAAAATAACGGCAGAAGCGGGATGCGAACCGCGGACCTTGGAAACTAACTATGCCCAGGTATTCATACCGCTCGGCGAATCGCGCCATTGCTCCGAGTGGTACTTACTAAAATAAATAGACTGCCGGAAAGTAATAATATTAAGCTTGTGAATAAATGAATACTGATAGAATAATAATAAAAATATACATACTTTGAATATATACTATGGCGACATCTGTCGTACGATAATAACAATGATATAAATACTAGTTTCATCGCAAGTTAGTCTGGGCATAGCAATGGCGCGATTCGCCGAGCGGTATGAATACCTGGGCATAGTTGGTTTCCAAGGTCCGCGGTTCGCATCCCGCTACTGCCGTTATTTTTGTGCTTGGATTGACGCGTTGAAAAAAGAATTTTATGTTTAGTATATGTATATTTATATAGATATATTCGTATGTGATAATATTTTCGAAAATCATAAAATATTTGAAAAAATACATTTTTTTAAATTACGTCTAAAATTAATGATACTGGCAAGTGCGCCTAAAGGCGACAAAGAAACCAAACCGAATAGCATAATAATATTGGGCGTGTTGCCAAAATATTAATTAAGAATCAGGAAAAGTATTTCCGTTGAACAAACTTTAAAAACGTTTCGTTGAATGAAACAAAATATAATTAACCAAAAAAAGCAAAAAAAAAAATTTGTTCAACATTGAGCTTAACATAATCCAGATTCATCATAATCTTATGATAAATTTATATTATTAATTTACCTATCTAAGGAACAACTAAAATAAAATAAAATAATACTGTCAACTTTCATATAAAGCTTGTTTTTAATTTGTAACGGAAACTTTTATTATGGTTTTATCGGTGATTTTTCATAAAACGGATCCTTACATGTTGTATATTTTGAGTTGTACCGCCTTTTATGACTTAATTATCCAGGCCTTGGGAGCATCGGACTAATCATCGGGTCCTATGAAAACGTTCTATAAAGGTTGATTGTATTTAATTTTCCTCAACGCGACAATATAAGGAAAGCGTGTTGATTTAAAAAGCGGATTTAATTCGTAGATATTTTTATTAATTTTGAAGTAAAGTTTATTTACTACCAGAAGACATTACTATAAAGAGAGTAAGACTTTTAAGCTTACAGCAAAAATATATTATGTTAAAACATTTGATATGTGTAATGAAAATCTCATTCGCCGCACTTTTTTCAACGGGTAAAGAAAACACAGCGCATCAAAAGATTCCTATTAAAAGTGTTTTATTTTCATCTCACTAATTTTGAAAAGGTTTTTTTCTTTTGCATTTTTTCGCGCCTTTTTGAAATGTGGAGCACGCACCGGAAGTCGCCCTCCCTACGCGTCACTAATGGCGTCACATCCGGCGGGGAGTCTCGACCCATTGGCCTGAAAGATGCTGCTCCAGAGCACTCTCCAGTCATATATACGACATAAGCGGGCCTTTACAATTTAGATGATCAGTTATATTGTACGATATTACGTATTCCTAGAATATCCTAAGAGCTCAATTAGTGAAGGCTACCCAACGAATAGACACACGTAAAGGGCAACGGGCATGATATATCTGTTGAAGAGACGATGTTCTGTGCCCTATGGGGAAGCAAAATGGTAGAGTGGTATCCAAGAACTTGCAAACGGAACATTGGACAACCCAATGCAAAATGAACTGACGACATCAGAAGAATAGCGGTAGTAGCCTGGATGTGGATGGCGGAGGATCGAAGAAGATGGAGACTCATGCTGAAGGCCTATGTTTAATAGTAGACGATCACAGATTGATGATATTGACGTACATATTTCTCGTACTTATATTGCATGTTCACTACAAAATATTGTTCAATGTAATGAAGAGAGGAAAGTGGGCAGAAGGAGCTTGTTTCCCGCCTTGGGATCGCTGGAGCGTTTTTATAATTCTATGCGCAATATTTGAAACTCGCAGTTATACTCGATCAAAATAAAGTGCCATCTATACAGCACTTGTATCGTCCCCATTCTTCTTAATGCATAAGGAACCTATTTACTTAATCTATTATAGTGGCGGTTTCCACGAGATTGAACACTTGTGTGTACACTCGTGACAGTGATTATTTGTGATTGATTCGCAAGGTTAGCATCCGCGCGGAAGCCACCGTGTCTGAACAAGGGCTTACGCAGTCTGCATTTCTGTACTGTGGCGCCTGACCTGCCCGAACGTTGATGGGGTTGCGCGGGCGCGGACTGCAAGGGGCGGAGGTCTAGAGGGGGATCCCCTTCGGGCCCCTCAAGGAACAAGCAAGGGCGGAGAGTCACGAATACAAGAAAGATCGATGCTTTCCATCAGGTTTTACCCATAAAACAAAGATCACCCAACATGCCACGGAGCGATCCGTGCTTGGAATGTTTCTAAAAGATAGAATTCGAAACAAGGAAATTCGGAGAATAACTCAAGTACCACTACTTAGCTACTCAAAATAATAGGCACACTCAATTGGTGATGGGTGGGACATATCTCTCGAAGAGACGACGGTCGATGGGGAAATTTTAGTGGCGTCCAAGAACTGAAAAACGGAGCGTTGACCGACCATATACATGATGGACTGCCTGCTTCAAAAGAATAGCAGGACAACTTGGATGCGAAGGGCAAATAATTGAGATAAATTGAGGCTTCCGAAACGAGGTGTTGATCTGCAGTGAACTGTTCTGTGGTGACGGCATCATCAGTGTACTCCTTGTTGCAGACATTAAGAGTGTCATTCACAGTTACTCCTACATCTTGTGGTAATTACTTGTGATGTACGAAGTACATTGGGAGGATGAATAGAAACAAAGCTAGTATGCAACCTTGTTGTTCGCCAGTGAAAAAAACATCACCTAGCCCGTGGTCAATCCACTGAAAGTGGTACTATAAACGCTTTGCCCACCTCTTTTCCGTCTCGTATTGATGTCATTGGTGAATTGTTGCTTGTTTACAAAATTTGTAGGAATGCATGCGGAACTAGGTAAGAAGTAGTGGTGGTAGAGTAGCAGTGGCTTGTAGAGAGAGATCGTTTCTCGTCTCTCGTTTTGGAATACTGAAGCGTTGTTTTTTCAGGGAATATCCAGGATAATTAGTCCGCCGCTGTTCCTTGGTGCTAGGGAGGTTCTGTGGGCGGTGGGAGGTGGGCGGTGCGTGCCCGGCCACGTTAAAAATGTATTGATTCCGAGGAGTCTCCGGGCGGCGAGCGCGACGGAAAATTCACACAAGACCTACCGCCCTCGACGAGCACAAATAAATTGTTGCGCCACGAAACGTACGAATATTATCGTTTACAATCTTGGTGTCTTACGCTCAGTTTATATCTGACATATATGTCGTTTATGTCTATCATAATATCACAATCTGACATGTTTCAACTAAATTTATGTATGTATTTTGCTGTATACAAGAATGACACTTTTAAATTTGTTAGTAGTGTTCTTTCAACTACAATTCTTGCTATGTTTCAATATTTTTAGATTATTTTTTTATGTAAACACATACAGGAGAATACCGACAGAAAGTGATAGTTATTCTGAAGTCTCATCTGTGGAATTCTATTACGCTTACCATGATGCATATAGCTAAGCGCTGCATGTGGAATGTTGATCCGCCAACGTCATATACTACAGCCCGAGATTCACGCATCGTCCTTTTTATTACAGGAATTTACTATGAATAGGTGGTCTTCACGGGACGACTTTCACCAATTTTAATTAATAGGATATGACTGCCATTTTACGAGTGAGGGATCAAATTCACACCAACCTGGAGTATTTTAGAGCTCATAAGATTAGTGCAAGCACATACTTAGAAGAAGAGATTAAGTACTAAGGCATATTTTGTCATTCAACTTTTTAAAATGAATTTGGATAATTAGCCTGACCCTTGTACAACTTACATAAAGTTTCCTCTTTCTGAGAAGAACTGGCACCAATGGCGGACCTGGAAATCCCTAAACAGATTATAAACCAGAGTCGGAATAAAGGACAATCTCGAGCGGTGGAGAATGCTTCTGCAGGTAGAGTCACTGCTGTGTGACTGTGGAGACCTGCAAACCGTCTCACCTAAGATCCTACCCCATGTGCCCAACTAGATGCATATTTGGACCTATTGCTGGGCAGCACGCGGGCCATCAAAGAAGGAAGCAATTTGACGTCGCTGATACGAAAAAGAAGAGATTTGGGACGAGTCAAAGATAGTGACAACTATATATAATCGTGTCGGAAACAACAGGGTCAGATCCTGTCTGCCCAGAAGTGGGCGACGTCGATGGCGTTACTTCTGGCCATCATCAGGTCTTCCTGGGTGCAGCTATTCGGGCACAGCGCACACTCCAGAAGGTGTGACAGGGTCTGCTCCACGCCGCAGTCACATTTTTCTTCTGCACTTTTGCGTGTGTTGATGTTGTTTCCGTAGAAGAAGGATTGGCCGGCATTGTAAATAACCGTTTCCAGGGGGCACCACGCGGAGGTTCCGTCTTTGCTCCCCAGTGACAACTGAAAGAACTGGACTTTACCCGCCTCACACCCGCATCACACCGGAAGACATTTAAGTCTCCTTAAAGATGCGCTTATTCAGATTATGATCAATTAGCAACTGATAAGTCCAGTAGGAGTCCCCTCGGAACAATTGTGGCCACTGCACAGAAGTGCATAAAGAAAGAACCCGTGAAAGAGATTAGAATCGCATTCACGGTTGTACAGAGATGAAGATCGAAGATAGATTCTCTCACCGAAAATACGAGCAAAAATTTTAAATGCGTGAAATTTTTTTTTAGTAGCCACAACGTCTGCATGCTCGATGAAGCCGAGGCGATTCCCTCGAACTGCATTGAAAAGGACTCCTCTTTCCAACAAGAGGAACTGACAGTCCTAGAGAATGTGCTCAGAGGTTTGGAAGGGGGCGCTACAGGGGCAACTAAATAGAACTGTGGTAATTTAAGACACTCATGCGGATATCGAAAAAAAATATGTTATAGAATCTCGTATTATGTATCTCAAAAAAATGTTGCAAGCATGTTGGCCTCACGTAATATTTTCATCACAGTTGTTTGCAGGTCTCAAAAAAAGTTGCCAGTCAGGTGAGTGATGAGGTGGGCGGTTAAGGGCGCCAGGAAATCAAAGGCTGCGGTCAGAATTGTAGGGCGGGAGGCTCCTTTTCTGCTTTCATGGAAGTGGGCGGCTTCCTCCCACGTGCTCGGGGTACGCACTAACTCCCCACGTGGGGAAGCGAGACCATTTATCATTTATGCCTCGTTAACAATATGGATTTTTACGCAAGCAAAATAGTGAAAAAACGACCTGGGAAACTAACTGGCCTGCCTTGCATTCGGTATAATGTGTTCAATCATACCTACTGAATACTTGCACGAAGCTGAAGTAAGTACAGAGTTGAAATGAAATAGATAACAAAATATTCGATAAATATGATAAAAAAAAAACATTTTTCAGTCATTTTATTTTCTCTTATAAAGTGCATCCAGTTTTTCGTTCAAATATATAATTGTTATAATTATTAGCCCCCTAAAAGTACTGGAGGACTCTGCGAAATGCCTTATGGTCACAGGTTCGACGAAAGGAAAATCCTGATCTATCTCCTTCTCGTGGTGGGGGGTGAGCGACAACATCAGTCGGCTAATATAGACAGGGACCGAATGTTGGCCGAATAAGCTAACACCCAGCTAACCTCATCAGGTCAAGCTAGTTAGGGCACTCTATTGTCCTGGAGGTAGTAAATGCTCTCCTAAGGCGGATGAACCTTTATGGTCAACGGCATTAGATCATGGAAATAAAGGGGAAAATACCACATTAAAGGTCTAAAAGACATCCCATGTATCAGCAAAAATGATTGCATCTCAAGTTAGGATCAAGAAGAGTGGAGATGAAGATGCAAGATTTTGTTGCTGCAAACCAATCCACCGGATTGATACTACGAAGAAGATATAATTGTTATAGCTTACAAGATATAGGTAGATTTAGAAAGTTTCATATTCAGGTGAAGTGTTTTAGAATCGTATTTCTTACATTTTGGAAACTACATGAATAATATTTGTTTGATTGGTCGAGTCATCTTAATTTCGGACCAACGGGTTTCTGGATTCTGATTCTATTATTAGAGTCAGACCTTCGGTATGAGTCTCCATCCTTCTCTATCCTCTGCCCTTCGCATCTAGGTTACTCCCGCTATTCTATATCGTCAGTCCATCTTGCAGGGACTCGGCCAACGCTCCGTTTACCAGTTCTTTAACGCCACTCCTACACTTTTCTTCCCCATTCATCGTCGTCTCTTCGACAAATATGTTCTGCACATTGTTACATGGGTGTACCTTTTCGTTGGGTAACATCTAGTACTTGAGTTTTACTTCGCATATACTTGCATATTCGTCAGGCGTATACAATTAAGATGAGCAGCATTTGAAAAACTTACAAGTATATTTTTAAAATGAAAATTCTGCAATGTCTTAAAACTAAGGTTTTAAGCCAATACATCCTTCAATTATAAAATTATGGCGCAGAGACGTAGAATCTAACAGCAAGTCTTTCCGCATGAAATAAAGTTCACCCAACGTGCCATGGAGAGATCCATGATCGGAGTATCTCTAAAAGATAGAATCCAAAACAAGGCTATCCGATGGGCGATGAAAAACTCTAGAACCAGTGGAGGCTACCCAAAGTTTTATTTTTAGTAATGAAATATACATATACTATACATAAAATTATTTTAAACCGCGTCAATTCATTCAGAAAAATATCGGCAGAAGCGTGATGCGAACCGCGGACCTTGGAAACCAACCTTTGCCCAGGTATTTATACCGCTTGGCCACCTCGGCTATTTCTTTGCCTGAGCTGACCCGCGTTGGAACTTGTATTTATATCATTGTTATCATCGTATGATAGATGTCTCTATAGTATATTTTTCAGAGTATGTATATATGTATGTTTTCTTTTTCTTCTAAATACCTGATAAGTGAACTTGTTAGTCGGTATGTACACGATAAAGATTTTATTTAATCACACAGGGGAACATAATAAATCGAAGGCAGCGGTTGTTTCCACCCCTTTGGCTCACGTCAATCTTCCGTTTGAAAATGTTTAATAAGCGATGGGATACACAAGAGACAATTGTGCGTTCCCCCATAGATAGCAAAGTTGGAGCAGAGACGGATATTATGCATTATGGTCTCCCCTTCTCGCCCCTCCCCTTTGTTTACCTCTCCAGCTTTATGCTTTAATTGCGCACCTATCCCCCGATAACAAACAATGCCCCGTCATCCCCAGGATAAACTATCTCCGGCGATTAATTAAAGGGATACCGTTCCGCATAATGACAACATTCTAAATTCTTTATTTCGCATACAATTAAAACCACTGGCAAGACTTTCATTATTTAATAGACACTGCAATCTACAAGCATATCAAATATGTGTATCACATGTACTGGAAGAGCATTGACCTCTTTGGTATTTATTTATTTAATATTTCAACGGCATAAAATGTATTTTGCAAATAACATATTGACATCCCCAGTCTTTTAAAAAAGGCGACAAGTCGCGGGTTCGTCACGTGGCCGCGTGGAGGAAGGATGCATGAGCAGGTCGCAAAGCAAAGAAGTTGTTTTTGAAGCACGATTCGCATTTATTTTTAAAAAAGACTTGATTTCCTCATCGAATCGGTACATGAGGTTTCGCCGGCCGGACGAGAGTTAACAAACGCCACACACGGCTAAGCCCAAAAGCCACAATACCAAATCTGGCCATGAAAACTTATGAAGTTATATGTTGTATTTGAACATTTAAATAAAAAGTATACTATATACTTTGATATCAGCTTGATATTACTCCTTTAGGCTAATGCCGTCAAGCCTCGAAAAACGATCTTTTGTCTCTTATTTGGTTCGCTCGCCTGACATGCAAATATAATGTTTTTAATCGTATAATGTTGCACGGCGCTTGCATGCGCCATCTTGTTTGTTATGACAGTTGGTCCATTTCATGTCGGCCACTATCATATTTACTTCGCGAGTCTGCCGCTAGGATTTGGCAGTACTATAGGTCATAGGCGCGTGGGCAGTCGAAACGCGCCCGTCATCGTTATAGGAGCGTCTAAGGGCGTTCCTTTAACGGGCGACGTTATTGACAAATAAACAAATAATATGTGAAACAGAAACAAGTGCTTGTATTGTGAACCAGATCCTGCATCCTTCATCCAGTTAATCGATATCAAATGGAAGAGGAGGATATCAAAATAGTACTTACCGTCATAAATAAAATTATTTAGGACGGTAAGTACTATTTTATAAATAATTTATTATGTTAATTATGTAGCTACCATTTACAATCCGGAAGCATAGACAATAAATATATCATATGTAGGGGAAGAACATTGACCCCTCTTGTATGTTGTTTTCTAAACACGAGTTGGTATTTAAGTATTTCAAAGATGACTATGCATAAACGTCGGTTATGCTTACATTCTGATATTAATGGACATTTTCCATTTAATACCTCTACAAACATGAAAATAGTGCATGCCTTCCAACAACTTCCTACAAGTAATATTGTATCATCTTACCCAACCAGTTATTTTTCAAACCTAACTAATCTAATAATAATTTAGAGGTATCTATTTTTCTTAACCCTTTCGTATCGGCTGTCGATATATGCCGTCTAAGATTCCCCTAACGTTGACATCGGCAGCCGTGATATATCGTTTTGCTACTTTCAGTACTCATTGTGACATCACAGAAGGATCTTTTAACTGCAGCCATTATTTACAGGAATCTGTAAACCATGTAAATAAATATCGTAAGGTTTCGTCACAGGAGCGATTTTTTGTAAACCACATGTGTCAATGTCACCACACGTATGGAGGTACATAAATAACGTTTGTTAAATATAATATTTTTTTATGCGTCATCTTATAGCTAAAGAATACAATAACCAATGTGATATGTGAAAAAAGTTCACATAAATACTTTTATGCTTCAAATACTAGTTTTAAGCAAAAAATATGGTTTGAAAAATTCACGCCGTATTGACAGTATAATTTGTATTCCATCGAGCCGTAACGAAAGGGTTAATAGTTTTCTTCATATGTACATATTTTCATAAATTTAATGTTTGTTAACACAAATAAAACATAAAAAGAACATAAATCATACCTAGTAAACTATATGTGATAATGGAATCGAATTTAAATGGTTATATGAAACCAAATCATACTGAAATCTTCGTACAAGTATCGTAGGTAAGTATATATGTACTTACATCCTCTTCTCTAAAAAGACGTTATTGAATCACGTGGTGGTAGGATGAAGAGCAGACTAACAACACAAAAACTTTTTCTGAAGCACAATGACATATTTATTTCGATAACTTTACAAACTTCTGGCCTGGATCTAGTCACAGCATTCAGGCCGGGCCAACCTCAATCGGACACTCGTCACGGCCGGATAACAACTGCCTGACTCGGCACCGTGTCGTGGTCGGTGACACCCAGCGCCGCAAGTGGCGGTCTCTATAATAAACGTCACTCCCGCGACTGGAGTTGTCAAAAATTTGCCAATATGGCGACACATACATGTACGACAACCAAACAGAAATAAGAGATGAAAGATTGTATATCGAGGTTTTCGGTACCAGTCAGCAAGGGCTATATCATACTGATGTCGGTACCCATTGTTATGAAAGTGGTGAATGTCAAGAAAAAAAAAAAAATTTATTTATTTTAGTTCACGTTGTGGTGAATTTATATAATCTTCATCCAAGATAAATTTAAAAAATCTAAATACAGCATTTTATGCAACATGATGTTGTCACTGCAATTTTCAACTAACATCAAAATACAAACCTTTAAATATCTCAAAACGAATGGGACTTACAACACTTTCATAATTATGAACACTTATATGGATATATTTTTTGAGAAAGTATCTTGTTATAACCATTAAAATCTATTCTAATTTAAACATATTATTATTATTTAATCTTGTAACAAAATAGTAACAGACATTTTAGTTGTAAAATAGCATTTTTAACAATATATTATTTGTATTTGCAATATATTTTCACGCATCTAAAAGCTGTTGCGATTTGCCGCCAGCCGGCGCGAGCGTCTCGCAGACGACGTGAATTATTTTTTCAAATTATCGCGCGATTGGAATGGATGCGTTCGATTCATTGGCGTTTACTTAAAGTGACTATGTATACATACTTGGAAGGAATGTATTTATTGGCACTAAAATCTTTAACTATATTCTTTTATATTTGTTTGAATAAATTTAAAAAAAAAATACTACAAATATATACCTACATTTCATGGTACTTGCATACAAAAATGAGTAGTTTACTCTTTGTTATTTTTAAATATTTTTAAAATTTGATTTATTTATTCGGGATAGTCGTTTTAATGTCACGTTGTTTTTTAATTAATGATTTTATTTTTGGTAGGTATAATCTTTAAAATCAATTAATTAGCCATAATTCTGCAATACAATTTACGATATAACCACAGTTTTTTTATTATTATTTGTATTGCTTTCTTCATATCTTTATTTTTATTTGCCTAGTGTACTTTTGTAAATTTATTAAACATCTTGAAGTCCATCTAATTAAATCGTTTTCATAAAATCTAGACCATTTAGTCTTAACCCTTTCGTTACGGCTCCGTGGAATACAAATTATACGGTCAATACGGCGTGAATTTTTCAAACATTTTTTTTTGCTTAAAACTAGTATTTGAAGCATAAATGTACTTATCTGACCTGTTTTCAAATATCACATTGGTTCTTTTATCCTTTAGCTATCAGATGATGCATAAAAAACTATTATATGTAACAAACGTTCATTATGTAAATCCATACATGTGGTGGCATTGACACATGTGGCTTACAGAAAAATCGCTCTTGTGACGAAACCTTAAGATATTTACTTACATGCTTTACAGATTCCTGTAAAGAATACATGTAAGTTGATAAAGGGAATGACTGCACTTCCAATTTTCTACCTTACATGTCACAATGAGTACTAAAAGTAGCAAAACGATATATCTAGTCAACCGATGTTAACGGTCGGGGAATCTTTGACGGCATATGCCAACAACCGATGCGAAAGGGTTAAGAGGTGGTTCAACCTAAAATAACAACACTGAAGATACATTTAAATAAAAAATCGCCGCAAACAATATTGGATAAATCTCTCCCAATAAAAAAGCGTGTGTTATAGGAGGGTGCACTGTAAATGGAAGCAGGTTTAATGTTTATTTATAAAAATATTATATATTGATTTTTAGCAAGCCTATCATATATATTGCATTAATTTTACGGTTTTGAATTACCTAGATATGTAAAAAATATTCGCAGTACCTCGCATGTTTATTATACCTATTGTTTAATATAAGTTAGTGGGTTGGCCATACTGATAGCATTTCTTTGTGTGGATGCACTGGAACCGATTGACTATTTTTGCTCAAACAGTGGCACAATAAATATCATTAAACGTATAATTTTGCATGTTTTATTTAAAAAGCACATACAATGTTAATGCACATGTACATATTGCATATTAAAAATTCAAATAAAAGAAAAAAACATGGCTAAATGATACGTGAAGACTAAAGATACGTGAGCATGATATGGTGTAGTACGCTGTAGGTATTATGATTATGTACAATACACACGCACATATTAAATAAAGTAAAAGTAATAAAAAATAAACCCAGATAAATTACTTAATTAATGTGTAATAAGTATGTTTATTAATGACATTAATTACATTTCAAATTAATAAATTTATATTGATTAGTGTTACAATTATTTCATTTTGCTGAAGTATGCCGATTTGGAATATTCTCCGTTTTAAGCTGAGTGTACCGATAAAACATTTGAGCTTAGCAACTGACAGGATATCATGCTTAACCTTTAAGCGCCCAGTGGTCCTATATGGGACCGCAAATTTGCGTCGTTCAATGCCCTAGCAGGCCAATGTTTGTAATGTTTCGTCGCCCAATAGATTCGAGTATAGTATTATCACAAATTAATGTAATCCGATTGTGAAATGAACCATAAGCACTCCTGTATGGGACCGTAGGGCGTTGAACGACGCAAATCTGCGGTCCCTTAAGGAAAGCACTGGGCGTTTAAAGGTTGATCTAACACGATTAGGAAATCGACGTCGACATTAACGCCGCCCTTGTGAAATGGTGTACCATGAACCGATTATTGGTTAAAAAATCGGCAAAATTATTCCACGCTCTTGTGGAGTATAACGTTTCTTTTCTCTTCTTGTGGAGTATAACGTAACACGCCAATATCAAAAGAAGGTTTTTTTTATAGGACTTTAGCCCATTTGGGGACCCTGTTAGCCCAGTGGGGACCCTAACCTACCTCAAGCGGCGGCAGGTTGCCCGCTGCGTGCGCAGGTCGCTCACCCCGCTTTGGGCCCTAACCTAACCTAACCTACCAAACACTGTGTCGGTACAGAGCGCGAATACAGGCTGGCTGAAACTTGACGCATTTAACTCTTTCATCAATGACAAAAAAGATAATTTTATTAGTTAGCTATCATTACACTTGATATTTTACTTTCTTTCCATTCGTTAAGGTCCCAGCGGAAAATTGCTGCTCTCAAACATTCATTCCTTCTTCTTCGCGGTGCAATTCGCAACCCTGGGATTCTTGAATGTTTTAACTTCTACGTTCCAGATAAGGACACCCGTGCTCGTAGCCATCCATTGTTTTTGATCCCAGTTGATACTTGTGGAGCTTCGAGCACTCAATTTAGTATAACGTATTAGTATATTTTCTTATTCTTTGTACCTCGGAACTGCGATTCTGTTAAATAAATAAATTAAATTAAATAAAAATAAAATATACGTATATATTTGTTAAGGAGGTTGATTTATTAGCCCGACGATTTTGACGGTAGATTTATTCGTTTATAAGTAGTGGATCATCCTGACCACATCGTTCGATTGTTAAAAAATGTATATATTGTATTAAGATTAGTTACATTATATAGATTACTTAAATTAGTTAAATCACAAAGATCAGTTAGATCAAAGGTGGGCCTGATTGGGACATGTACTAAGGATGCCGCGGGAGAGCATACACTATCAATGCGTTTTATTCAAGCCCCCGGGTTCGCGCTGTCTTAAAAGGCCGTCGAGAACTATACAGAGCTTTGTGGTGACAGTAAGTGACAGCCATATGATACAGTTAGGGGAGCGGACATGTTAATCAAAATGATGATAAAGCTTAAATATATTTTTCTTTTAATCTTTCCTTCCCTGTGATGTGAATCTTCTACACACTGCTTCTAATAACCATCAATATCTCTTTAAATATTATAAATACAAGGTTAATATTTTAGGTATTTCACCATAATATATTTACGCATTTATTTAAAAAATAATATTAATAATAATCAGAATTCATCGGGTACATCGGAGGTATTTTGTAAGCATCGGAAACAAAATTGCGCTGTAAGTGCCTCGACCGTGGGTCTCGATGATGTCCAGAAAGCGCGACACTATATTCGCATCTCACTCTTTTATAATTCACTGTGAAGGAAGAGGGAAGAGAGTGGTCCACTCTGGCATCTACCACGACTAGCGGCAGTAGCTATCGAGCTTGAAATCAGAGTGGACCTATGCCCGTTCCGTGAGCGTTGCCAGATATTTTTTTAATGTTTTCAGCCAATACATCTTACTTATTATATTTTTTTACTTCAATTTTAATTATAATTAATTAATGGGATTAGCTATGAATGTTCTTCTTTTTCCTATTTAAAATCGCTGATTTTTTATTTCGTACTGACTACCCAACACCGCGCGTTTTTATTTTAGCTTCGTAAAGAAAAGGTTAATAATTATTTATTTTTCACGTTACGAAATCATGTAATCAATATTGATATTCTTCGCCTCTATGGGGTTAACTTCCCCATATTTGCAAATTCATCTTCTCTTCATCCTGTACCTAAACAAACCCCGCGAGTGCGTCTGTGTGGGTTGTCTATGCCCCGCGTGTTTCGTGTCTATGCCACGTCTGCTCTACTGCCTTCTCTATGGCGAGTTTGCAACCAAGAGCTTAATCTCTCGACTGCCATGCGAACAATTCCGGGTTCAGAAACCGAAAACTCGTCTATAATTTTCCGAACATCCATACATATTTATGCCTGACGACCAACAACTGGCAGTTTCCAAAATTCTTTCTTAAATGCAACCGGTAAGCTCTGAAACGCTCTTCCAGTGTCTGTATTTTCTTCTTCATACAATCAAATCAGCCGACGGTCATAGCTTAGTGGTTAAATCGATTGCTTGCCAAGACGATGATTGTGGGATCGATCCCCGACAGAGGTTACAATTTTTTTATCGATT
The DNA here is from genome assembly GCA_022606575.1 of Glossosoma conforme. Lineage (NCBI taxonomy): Eukaryota > Metazoa > Arthropoda > Insecta > Trichoptera > Glossosomatidae > Glossosoma > Glossosoma conforme. The sequence goes on from JAGTXR010000044.1 coordinate 1,324,227, forward strand.
TCTAAGCTCTATAAATACCCCCGGCTTGTGTGAATTTGATCCCTCACCCATAAAATGCTAGTCATAGTTTATGTTTATTATTAGTTGTCGAAAATCGTCCCGTGAAGACCACCAATTTATAGTGAATTCCTGTAATAATAATGACGCGTGAATCTCAGGCTGTAGTCTATAACGTTGTCGGATCAATTCTCTACATGCAGCGCTTAACCATATGAACCATGGTAAGCATCATAGAATTACATAAATGAGACTTCAGAATTACTATCACCGTCTGTCGGTATTCTCCTGTATGTGTTTACATAAAAAAAAATGTGATACCGTTGTGAGGTAATGTGAACTCGTCCATCTTTATAAAAATGAGGATTCAAAAAGTTTTTATTTAATTCTTATATTTATTATACTTTGGCAAGTTAATCATCGCTCCATATGCAGTGTTCAGGTTCATTTATAATGGCAAGCATCGTATAATCCACATGCGTGATTTTTTATGCATAGTGTGACGGTATCCCCCGCAAAAAAAAAAACAAAAATAATGGCGTGAAAAATCTGTTTGTTTTGAAAAAGGAAAATCATCACCTTCTGCTTCCGGCCGCCGTGATGAGCTACATCCGGTCCGCTATTCGAATCTCTGCTTATTTATTTATTAATACGCATTATAGAAGCCATTAGACGCAATTTACAACAGGAAACATCAAACTGGAAGATACAGTGCAATGTGTAAGTTAAAGAACTTTTTAGTTTAAAAAATCCACGATTTTATTTACGACGTCACGTTTCGACTTCGTCGAGAAGGCATCAACATGTACGTAATTGCTTGACATCTATGTGGTTATGTAGTGAGGAATTAGGACTGCGGTGGACTTTTATTTTATCAATTGTACCAATTTCAGTATCTATGTCTTGTCTATTATTGTTTGCCTTGTATGTCCCATATATGTGGGTAGAATCGGCCGTCACCAGGAGTTGAGTTGGCTCTATATAAGCTGATGACAATACGGACCAGATCTCTTCTCTCTTCACTTTCGACGCCTCCGTAACCTGATCAATAACCGCTGCCCGCCGGAGAAACAACTGTGTTACGTGCTCGCTCTACAACCGAGTTACCGAGTACCGACCAAGTCACAACACAATCCACACTTCCACTATACTCCCCACATTCCGATAGGACTGTATGTGCGTTGGAAAAAATAATACATTCAATGTGAAATGTTTACTTGTGTTTAATTTCAATTATTAAATTCAAAACACGTTTCAATTATGAAATTCCACCATAAATTATCGATGGAAAAAATCAAACAAAAACCTTATAGTTGTATAATATAATTGACAAAGTCAAGTTGGCATTTAAGTTGAATAATTTTCCTCTCTATTCATTTTAAAACTCTATTTTTATTCAAATAAGATAAAATAAAGGACGAAGAAAATAAAGAACACCAACTATTTACATCAAAAGAAAATTTTGGTTCAATATGGAAGCTAAAAATATAAATATATTGTATTATTTTTCATAGTCAGTATTAGATATCCTTTCAAATATAGTCTGTAAAGCTCAATCCTCGGAAAAAGAGGAAAAGTGATTCAAAGAACTGCTGAGTTCAGTTTTTAAGTAATATTATTTTTTAGGTTGGTATTATTTATATTAGCCGGTATTATAAATAATTTTAATATATTTTCGCTGTTTATTTATTGTTTATTTATACAAAAATATTGAAAAGTATTAGGGCAGCAAAATTGTGAAGAGTTGTGGTTCCATGAAATTACTATAAAGACTTGGACTGGAAAAAAATAAATTGTAATTTTTTTCATACAAATACTAATGAAAAGTAACAGGGTGGCATATTTTCGAGATAGTGTGATTCTTACATCATAAATAAGTACGTGTGCCTATTTATTTGCTGACTGAAAAATTAATAGGCTAGCATATCTTTAAATGAGTGAATTATGTTACTATTATTGTGGCTTTTTCTTTAAAAAAAATATTATTCCAAATTAATTATCTTGTATAAGTAAGTATCAGGGTAGCATATATTTAGAAGAGTCGATTGTGTTGTAATGCTACAATTAAATGTATGCGTATTTTTCTGTAGTAAAAATAATATTAAATACATACAATAATTAATAATATGACTGAAAAAGTATCAGGGTAGCATATTTTGTGAGGAGATAACCATATTCATAACATGTACTACTAGATAGATAGGTAGATGTAGTTGGTTTGTTTTTGAGCGAAATGCGTTCAGCGCACACCAATGCAAACTCTGTGTGATAGCTAAGGCAATTACAAAGACAATCTCAAACTTTTCTTGAAGTTTTTTTCTGAAAGCATTTAAGGCGGCTTAGAATTATTTAATTTATGATTTAATTAGTTTAATAACATTAACGTTTTTATTGAAATCATAACCTTTAGCTCATCCAGCATATACGAGTATGTTTCATTTTTCATATCTCTTCAAATAAAATATCAATATATGTTACTGTTATACATTCAATTATCACATACAAGTGCTGAAGTACAATGGCGCTGAGGAAATGGGCTAAAAGCACACCTCGGTCGTTTTTTCAAATCCTTTTCTCAACATTTCAATAATAGTGTGGCATCAGCATGATATAGCCCCTGCTGACTGGTACCGAAAACCTCGATATACAATATTTTGTCTCTTATTTCTGTTCTCTTGTCAGACATGTGTGTCGCCATATTGGCATTTTGGACATGTCCGGTCACGGGTGCGACGTTAGTTGTATAGACCGCCACTGGGCGCTGGGCGATAGCCTCAGCGCCGACGTGAGCGCGGAGCCAGTCGTGTGCCGCCCGTCGACGAGAGCATATTGTATTGCGGCTCGTCCTGAATGCTGAGAATGGTCGGGTCATAAGTTTGTAAAGTTTATCGTAAATATATGTCAATGTGCTTCAGAAAAAGTCTGTGTTACTAATCTGCTCCTTATTGTGCCACCACGCGACTGAATAGCACCCTTTTGAGAGAGAGGAGGATGTTAAGTGGTTTTCTGGAACTCATTTTTCCATGTAAGCACTTACAGAAAAATACCGATAGATAGTGATGGAAAAATTTCATCCGTGAATTCTATGATGCTTACAATTTTACGGGCTAAGCGCTGCAAGTGTAATGTTGATCCGCCACCGCTATAGGCTACAACCCGGCATTCACGAATTATCTTTATTAAACAGGAATTTATCATCAATGGGTTGTGTTCATGAGACGACTTTGGCAATGACTGGAATTTTATGGAAAGAAATAAAAATTCACGGCAACTGGTATTATTTATAATGCTTAGGAAACCATTTGTTTTAATTTTTATTTGTATTTTCATCGCCTTATTTTATTTCATTTCCTTGACTCTTGGAGAGATGCCAAGATTTACAGGTTTTAACCCTTTCGCATCGGCTGTCGGCATATGCCGTCATAAGATTCCCCGACCGTTGACATCGGATGACGTGATATATCGTTTTGCTACTTTCTTAGAATAGTTTATAATGCATCATCATATAGCTCAAGGATACAAGAACCAATGTGATGTATGAAAATAGACCAGATAAGTTCATTTATGCTTCAAATACTAGTTTTATAATTGACAGTATAATTTGTATTTAAACCTAGCCGCAATGAAAGGGTTAAAAAAAATGGGGACGATATAAGCGCATTTTATGATCGAATAAAAACATTCAAATTAAATCATTTTTTAATTCTTTTTTTAACTAATAAAGTTATTAATATTTATTTTTGGCTAACCACGATTAGCAAACACTGATCTTAGGGACTAAGACTCACCAATCCAGTAAGTGTGCGAACACACACACACACACACATGGACATAACGGATAAGCGGAAATGCACACGCGCATAATCAAACCAAATAATACACACTAACAAACAGAGACCACACTTTAAGCAAATGATGCAACATTCTTAAAAAAAAATCTTGATGTAAAAATCTTTGATTGGTAATAGATTGACATCAGCATGATGTAGTCCTTGCTTACTGTTACCGAAAACCTCGATTTACAATCTTTGGTCTCTTTATTTCGGGTCGCTTGTCGTGCATTTAGGCACGCCGTGCTGACGGGTGTGTTAGTTAAGAACATCACCGCTCGTGGCGCTGAGCGAGATCCGTACCACGGTCAGTCAGTCCTCAGCCTTAAGCGTGACAAGGTCAGCGTTGCGGCCAGCGGTATGTTTCCGCTTGGCACAATGCTTGTAATGTTTTTAAGTAAATAAAATCTGTGCGCTTCAAAAAGAAAGTCTTTGTCTGCTGACCTGCTCCTCATCCTGCCCCTATGCGACGTAATAACGCCCTTCTCTTTGAGAGAGGAGGATGTTAAGATAAATCACATGCATGGTGGCAACTGAAAGCGTCGCATGACTAGTGCAGAATTGTAGAGGTGTTAGTGTTATAGTAATTATAAAATTTACCTATTATTTTATTCCATGTACAACACTATATATTGATATCAGCTTGAAATAGCTCTTTAGGCTGATGCCGAAAAGCCTCGAAAAACGATCTTTTGTCACTTATTTTTGCTCGCTCGTCCTGTGCATACATCTAATAATGTTAGTCTTAATTTTATAAAATTACACGGCGTTTGCATACGCAATATTATTTGTTATGACAGTTGCTCCATTTCATGTTGGTTCAACTGTCATTTTTAATTTGTTTTTTTACCGTATTTATCTCGGCGGCGCTGCATTTCACAGTGTTCCGGTTAAGTCTTCAGTTAAGTCTCGTCCGACCGGCAAAACGTCATGTAACGGTCGGACGAGAAAATCATGTATATATTAAAAATAAATGCGCTTCAAAAAAAGTTCTATGCTTTGCGACCTGCTCCTGAAACCTTTCTCCACGCGGCCACGTGACGAACCCGTGACTTGCCGCCTTTTTAAAGATGGGGAATGTCAGTATTGTAGCTATTTTATTCTTCTTACGAGCTGATTATGGCAGGACGAAGCTTTGTAGCAGAAAATAGCTGACATGATGATGAATAAGAAATTCTTGCAGGAAAATGTCCTGCTAATTTATTTTTTAAGAGTGTGCACCCTTTTCACGCTCCCACACAGTCTCACGGTCCGCCGCCGTATTGACGAAGTTAGCGAAGGTTTGTTGTTTTTCTTTTTGGTTTTCAAGACTTTTTCAGCGACGCCAGAGAGGGACGCGCGTATCCAGACGCGTCCAAACCTAGATATCGCCGTTCCTCTCGCTCTCGATTCAGCGACCATAACCTATCTTTTCCGCTGTGACGAGCGGCAGCTTCTAAAAGATTTCATAACATAACCTAATCTCACATAATTTTACCTAACCTAACCAAACCTAAAAGAAAGTTCCTAAAATGGATTTGCCTCTCTTTTTTTATGTAAACACATACAGAAGAATACCGACAGATGGTAATAGTAATTCTGCAGTCTGTGGAATTCTATGACGCTACCATGGTGCATATGATTAAGCGCTGCATGTGGAGTGTTGATCCGCCAACGTCATACACTTTAGCCCGAGATTTACACATCATCTTTTATTATTACAGAAATTTACTATGAATGGGTGGTCTTCACGGGACGACTTTCGTCTACAACCAATTTTGATCAATACGCTATGAATGGCATTTTACACGTGAGGGATCAAATTCACACCAACTGTGGGTAATTTTAGAGCTCAGAAATCGATTAGAAATCCTTTTTTTTTTAATCTACGTCAGGGATCGAACCCACGACCTTTGGATTTCAAAGCAAATGCTCTGAACATTGAAGTATACCTGCCCGCAACTTGTTGTAGTGGTAAAAAGTTCGTGGTTCAAATCCCCACGTACGTCGTTTACTTTTTCCAAATTATCGATAAGAGCAATGTCATATAAGATGGTGCTTGCTATGAATTTATTCGTGTATCAGTTGTAAGCTTAAAAATATATATTTAAAAAAACGTTCGAAAACAGGTTGTTTGGTTTCAAGCGTGTCACGTGATCGCCAGACGGCGTTCGTTTGTTCGTCGGAAACCCAAATAAAGATGTAAAATACTACAGCTGGCTGGATATCAGAACAGTGTGTGTGTGTGTGCTCACGTGTAATACGATATTACAAGGCTCAATTAATTAACATGAAAATACATCGTAATCACGATGGAGAAGAAAAACAGGTGAGATAAGGAAGAGGGGTTGGGTCCAAGACCAAAAATAAAGCCTTCTTTAGCTCTTTCATTACGGCTAGGTTTGAATACAAATTATACTGTCAATTATAAAACTAGTATTTGAGTCATAAATGTACTTATCTGGTCCATTTTCATATATTAAATTGGTTCTTATATCCGTTAACTATCAGATGATGCATAAAAAACTATTCTAAGAAAGTAGCAAAACGATATATCACGTCAACGGTCGGGGAATCTTATGACGGCATATGCTGACAACCGATGCGAAAGGGTTAGAGACCCAGAAGACTATATAATAGATCTCATGCAAAAACTTCCTATACTCAAGGACATTAAGCTCATGATATTTATTAGGTAAATACTCAGGAATGATGTATTTGAGTATAGTAAATACTTTGAACGAACTTTTTTTCGCTAATAATACTTTTAATATACACTAACATCCTCCTTTCTAAAAAGCCGTTATTCAGTCGCGTGGTGGCAGGATGAGAAGCAGATTAACAACATAAAGACTTTTTCTGAAGCACATTGACATATATTTCGATAACTTTATAAACTTCTGGCCCGGACCTTCTCACAGCATTCAGGCCGGGCCAACCTCAATCGGACTCTCGTCACGGTCGGGGGAGAACTACTGACTCGCAAACAGAAATAAGAGACGAACGATTGTATATCGAGGTCTTCGGTACCAGTCAGCAAGGGTTATATAATGCTGATGTCAACACATACACATGTTGTCGAAAAATTCATGCTTTGTAAGTTAATGTCTTTTTATTTACAGGCCTCGAAAGCGTCGAGATCATCATCCGATCTCTTTAAAAAAAACTGAATAGATTTAAAACCGGAGTCGGTAGAACAAATGACAACCTCGAGCGGTGGGGAGTTCTTCGGCCAGCAGAGCCACTATTGTGCGACTGTGGAGACCTGCAGACCGCCTCACACCTAAGATCCTGCTCCATGTGCCCAACAAGCTGCACACCTCAAGACCTAATGCTAGGCAACACACGGGCTATCGATCTTGCCAGATAGTAGGCAAAAATAATTTGACGTCGCTGACACGAAGAAGAAGATGGACGGATATGTTAAAAAAGGTACTTTGAACGTGTAATAATTATACCCCTACTATAACGTAGACATCTGTGGTCAAAAAATTTAAGCTTACATAATTAAATAAATATATTTACAATAATTTAATTCAAATTGTCTTCGGTTTGAATGGTTTCCTCTGAGGCAGGTCCGGCCGCAGATTTATTATTTGTAACGGCATTGAAACTGCAGTATGTCATTTGGCCTGGTTTGTTCTTGTTGTGCTGAGCTTTATGTGAATTTGTGCTATCCCAGGGGTATCCAATCATTTAGACTTTAAAAGTCTCAGATGTCAGTCACGTTTGAGACTTATATAGAGCATACAATTTTGGTAACTACTTACGCACCTATTAAGCTATGGACTAGGACAGAGCGCAGTTTTACATGCAACGTGCTTAAAAAACGTTTTTTTATATCATGTACCAATAATGAGTGACGTGAGTGACGATATTTGTTCGTCGTTACAATAGTTCTAGAAAATTATATATTTTTGATTAATTTATTTCAAGCATTTTACAAAAATCTTATCTTATTTTGTAAGCCCATTTAAACATTCAAAATGAATAGAGTTTATGCGTATAAAGGATGAACTCATGTTCACAATCGATTATTGGTGTTCCCCTGCGTGAATTTTCTTCAATAAATATTTTATTATTCTTCCCATATGCGTTCCATATCTGGAACATATGGTCACCACAAATTACCGCTACTCAGTCGCCACTGTCGACACTTCGTACTACATCATCTTTGCATCCGAATGGCCACCTACAAACATTTATATTATTATTTTTATATGTAAACGAATGCAGGAGAGCACACCCGGTCAAGACCAGTGCACTTTATGACGCTCAGCCTGGGAGGCTGGACGCTGCATGCGGGAAACGTGTGTTGTGTTCGTGTTTGTGTGTGGGTCGGGGAGATTCCAAGTGTATATTTATCTGTTTCTTGAAGAGATCCAGATTGTAGGAAGGAGGAAACACAGGCGCTGGAAGAGCATTCCATAGCTTACCGGTGGCATTAAGGAAGGAGCTTTGGAAGCTGCCAGCTGCTCAAGAAAACAGCGCAATTCCTGAGTATTTACTTGAATAATTAATATTTATTAGAACTCTTGATGTTTGCCATGTTTGCCACAAATATTTTATGGCTTGTTCTTATTTTCAGTGATCTTCTTCTTCGTGTCAGCGACGTCAAATTATTTTTTCCCAGTATCTGGCAACATCGATAGCTCGTGTGTTGCCTAGCATTAGGTCCTGAGATGTGCAGCTTGTCGGGCACATGGAGCAGGAGCTTAGGTGTGAGGTGGTCTGCAGGTCTCCACAGTCGCACAATATTGACTCTCCCTGCCGAAGCATTCCCCACCGCTCGAGGTTGTCCTTTGTTCTATCAACTCCGGTTCTTAATCTATTCAGGGATTTCCAGGACCGCCAGTCAAGGTTCTTGCCAGTTGGGAGGCCTTCCTTTGGAGTAATGAAATCCTCTGATGCGATTTGTTGCCAGAGCTGGAGTCTCTCATTTTCAGGGCCGGATGTGAGAGGTTGTGTGGATCTCAGATCTCAACCAGTGACGAAAATATTTTCAGTGATATAAATATAATATTATATATAATGCCAAATTCTAAGCTCGTTTCGAATGAGTGACTAAAATATTTTTCAAATTTTATTCTATTTTGATTGAATAGCCATACGTCAAGTTTGCCGTGTTGTCAGCCTGGCGTGTAGGCATAGAGAGACACCAACTTGTCTTCGTCGAATCAAGTTGGCAGCAATGGCTCCGAGCCCGCCAAAAGGATGTTGAAAAACCTGACTGGTTTCCGCCAACCCAACGGAGAATAGCCTCAATTAAAAACTGGCGGATCCGGTGGCCAGCGAATTCAAGCAGATGTAGATATATTATTTACCTACCTACCAACACAGACGTCAGGTAGGCAACACTTAAATATCTATGGGCCACTTGGTCTCACTTTATAAAAGAATAAAATATCTATGGATTTCGAAAATATTATGTTTTCGTAGATTGTCTTCAAATTCGTATATTACTTGTATATATCTGTATAATACGTGATAATTTTTCTATTGTTAACTTGTATCTTCATTCTCTGTCTTATTTTTTATTGTGATACCATTTTGAATTGTTTTATAAATTCTTATTAAATAAATAATAAAAATAACATATTATTAACCCTTTCGCATCGTTGTCGGCATATGCCAACATAAGATTCCCCGACTATTGACATCGGTTGACGTGATATTATTTTGCAACTTTCTTAGAATAGTTTTTTTTTGCATCATCTGATAGCTAAATGATACAAGAACAAATGTGATATAATTGTAAAATATTGACAGTTTAATTTATATTCAAACCTAGCCGTTATAATGAAAGGGTTAAAATCAATTGTAACAAGTTTAAAAGAACCCCTTCTCTAAGAAAGAACTCTAAGTACAAATACAAAATATCAAAAAAATAAAAAAATATATAGTTATACCAAATATTACATTATGAAGTCAAAAAGTGAAGTCGAAACAACTTAAACGGTCAAAATATATATCCACTTTTGGGCACAATAAAAAAGGAATAATAATTGTTAATTTAAGACAAGTAAATAACGTTGGTTAGTTTAGGTTGAGTGAGGTTACGTTAAGTTGAGTTGGGTTTATATTACTATGTAGAAAAGCAAAATAAGTATAATTTTATTTTATATTCTGACCAAAAAATGTTTATTCTGACCGTTAAGATACGAGATTGAATGATAAGTGATTTTTTTGATATTTGGGAGAGGGATCAGACTGCTTAACCAAATCGCCTCGGATATTGATATATTTCACGTAAGGGAGGACCAATTCAGACATGAGCTCTACGAGTTTCTTTGGAGGAATGAATTGTTGGCGTCGTCTGTTTGATGAGCATCGGGACCTTATGTTGCTTGTCTTTATTACTTTGTTCTTACTACTTAATCATAAATACCTATATTTTCTATATATTGTATATTTTTTTAGGATAAATTCTTATTGTACTTCAGAAATGAATTGACTTTTTAAAATTTGTAATGTTTCTGTAGGGGAAAAAAAATTGAATAAATGATTTGTTAATTATTGTATGGCGTTGATTATTTTAGCACACCCAAGTTACACGTTGTATATATTTACTATCATCATCATCATTATTATTATTATTATTATGAGCATCACGTGGACTTGGTTATACGGTAATAAAACCAGTGTGGAATAATCCGACGGCTAATCGCAGAGACCCCTACAGGTAAACCCGCAAACACTAGCAATGGACGACGCAACATGTCATGACTTGACTTTTCCGGTCTCACACTCAGTGGAGCCATTCGAAATTCGGAATGATTTCCGATTTATCAAAAATTTGGGTAGCCAATTTTTTTTTCAAATACAGATCTGATATGTTTCCAGTCCATTAGAAAAAATATGTCGTTTTTTACCTTAAAAATTACCAATAAGATTAGTTTATAATAGTAAATAGAGCAACTGGCAATGGGCTGTAGCTGAGTAAAGAATTGAACAATGGTTGCAAAAGAACTTGGTTCAAATCTCAGCGTCTGCTACTTTTTTTAAATTTTGTATTGTGAATTTTTATGTATAGTCCAGTGGTAAAAGCGTTTGTTTGTTATTCAGACGCTGTCGGTTCAAAACCCAACCAAGCTTGATTATTTAAATTTATTTAATTATATCTTAGCTCTCTGGTAGGGTTGAGCCACCCTTTAAGGGCATAATAAAATAGCACAGGCGTCGGGAGCGTCGGGCTGATCATTCGTTCTCTCTAAAAACCCTGATCATTGAACACCCAAATATTTATCTGGTACTACAGCCGCTGTCTATTCAAGTTCGCAGACTCTTGAGGCTCCCGGGAACAATATTTGTTCCCACGTAGACCTTCGGGTATACAGGTGTTATGGGACAAATCATAGATAATCTGAGCTTACAGGGCTATGAAACGGAAATTTGTGGGTCCATATGCTCCAAATATGAAGTGAATATGTTAAAAAAAAACATCGGTCAAAAGGCGAAGGTGGACCTGGCTAACACATGTACTACGGATGTCGCAGGAAAGCTTTTACTACAGGTGGCTTTTATTCAAATCCTTTGCCATGTCTTTATGCTCAAGTTGAGGGAACCAAATGATTAAATTATTAAAACAATAAATTATTAATTAATATTTTTTGGCATCTTGTTCTGAATCACCCTGTAGCTTAACTCGCACACTTGAGTAACTTGATTTAATTTGACATCCCGAGTGCAATGCGTATTATATTGCAATCCCTATAAATATAGATAACTCGCTCTGGCTTTATAGCGGTCCTTAAAGGATCCGACACTCGAGAGAGGGATGCAGATACATAACCGCCTCCGTACAACTGCGAGATGGGGTACAATGACTTGCGTAATATTATCTGATATCAAATAGTAAAAAACATTAGCGATATTGATTATTTTATGCAAGGAATATAATACATGTGATAATAAAAATTAATACTAATAAATAATACTGCATATTATAATATGTAAGCGTGGCTTTCGTGTTTTATTCTTCTTTATTGTACTCCAATAAAAATATCGCGTCATGACGTCACACACTGCCCAAACGTTGGGAAAACAATTGAACGCCGCTGAAAAAAACAAAGATTCTCGAAAGCAAAGGAATTCAAATTTTGTTCGAAATTTGAATCTTATTATGATATTTTGTAAAATGTATTTATATCTTGCATTGTGAATACAGTTTATATTACAATTTAAATTGTTATCTTACAGTTTAAAAATAATTATGTTTATGGCAGTTGTACACGAATATGAAGAAGATAAAGAAAAAAGGATTTTATTCGGCTAAAATTGAATTATGTAGGTAGGTATTTTTAGTGTTACAATTTTAAAATATGAACAAGTATCAAAGTACGACTTTTGTTGTTGTTCCAAGGTTTATTGAAGGATTTAGCGCTTGTAAATAATAAAAAAAAAGCTATAAATAATTTGATTTGGTAGGTATTTGATTGAATGTCATAATTACAATAAACGATAATATAAGATATGATCCTTGTTGTTTCAAACGTTGCTTAGCGAATAATATCTTTAAAAAAATGTTCTCTCACTGTCAAAAAACGAGAAGGTATGTGTTGTATATGGAGAAACAGTGTTGTAAATGTATAAAATATGTATATATGTAAGTATTAAATAAATTGGATATATTGGTATTTCAATATAGATATTGTTAATACAAGAAATATGAAGATGCGTTTTTTATTGCTGTTTCAAATATTGTTGCGAACTATCTATCTGGCAAACTTGTACCATAGACTAAAAAGTGATAGATTTTTAGCGGTTGTCGAATCAAATAACATGAAGCCAGGCATATACAATTTGGTAGGTATTCGATTAAATATTATAATTATCAGATATAATAGAAAAATAAATTATATTTGCTGTTCCAAACGTTGCTAAACGAATAATGTTTAAATATGTAATTAGGTATTAATCAAATTGGGTAGATACTCGTATTTGAATGTAGATATTAAAAATATAAGAAATATTGAGATACATTTTTTGTTGTTGTTTCAAATATTGTTTCGAACAATCTCTCTGGCAAACTTGTTCCATAGACTAAAACCAAAGTTTGTAGCGGTTGTTCAAAAAGATAATATTTAGCCATGCTTAGATAATTTGGTAGGTATTTGATGGAATATTTTAATTTTAAATGATATCTAAGAGATGATTTTTGTTGTTGTTTGTAGCGTTGCGATGAGAAGAATCTCTCTGGCACACTTGGTATCTTGGCTTTAGGTTTCGTTGTCCGTTAAGTGTTTTTTAGAGTTGCCGCCGCAATTTCGTATTTCAGAAACGTTTTGTTGTAAATATAAATGCACTTCTGTATGATGTTTAAAATAACAGAGGATGCATTTGAATTGCAAAGTAAAACGCTGAACGCATTGCTTATTGCCAGACCAAACTCATTTATAAATATTTCCTAGGGCTGGCAATACAAAGATCATTATATTATGTGAGTAACTTTGGTTAGTATTTGAAACTTTGGAAAGATTCCAAGTGTACGTTTACATCCTCCTCTCTTTAAAAGGGCGTTACTCTTTCGCGTGGTGGCAGGATTAGGTGCCGATTAATAATATACAGACTTCTTCTGAAGCACATTGACATATATTTACGATAAAATTTACATAATTATGGCACGGACCTAGTCACAGCATTCGGCCGGGACAAAATACAATATGCTCTCGCCGACGGTCCGCACACGACTCACAAGCGGCGGTCTATATTACTAGTCCAAAATGACAATATGGCGACACATGCATGTCGAAAAGCGAACAGAAATAAGAGACGAAATATTGTATATCGAGGTTTTCGGTACCAGTCAGCAAGGGCTATAACATGCTGATATCAATGTAAATGCGAGGGTGTAAATTTACTACAGTCCGACTGTTGAGTTAAATCTTATTTATTTATTTAGGTATGGTAAGTAAACTCATTACCAATAAGACATACCCGCCACAAAATTCCCTGTCTATTTCTTACTTTATCTCGGATCGTCATTACTTCATACGTCAGATGGTCTTATCTTAGCTACGTCTTTCGCATCGGTTGTCGGCATATGCCGTCAAAGATTCCCCGACCTTTGACATCGGTTGACGTGATATATCGTTTTGCTACTTTCAGTACTCATTGTGACATCTACGGTAGGAAATTTGAAGTGCAGTCATTCCCTTTATCAATCTACATATATTATTTACAGGAATCTGTAAAGCATGTATATAAATATCGTAAGGTTTCGTCACAGTAGTAATTTTTCTGTTATCCACATGTGTCAATGCCACCACATTTATGGAGTTACATAATGAAAATTTGTTAAATATAATAGTTTTTTATGCATCATCTGATAGCTAAAGGATACAAGAACCAATGTAAATTATGAAAATAGGTCAGGTAAACATTTATGCTTCAAATACTAGCTTTATGCAAAAAAAATGGTTTGAAAAATTCACGCCGTATTGACAGAATAATTTGTATTACAACGAGCCGTAACGAAAGGGTTAATATGTTTTTTGATTTGAGGTGTGATTTTCTTTCTCAATGCTAAATGTATATCATAATACGCCGAACATATATTTTGTATTACCAGTTTTGTGTATCGTTTGTTTGATGATTAAGAAGGCAGTACTAAAGAATTAGCCCTGGAATAATGTGTTCTAAAAGAATGGTGAACACAGCACCTGATGAGATACTACTCGTTATCTGATTTCTAGGAAGACTACATAAAAATGGCGTGACAGGTAAAGGGAGGTTTGAGTTATAACAGAACGCAATCCTAGAGAAAGCCAATAAATACTCAAGTACAAGAACCTAAGAAAGGCATTGAAATAACATTTATCTGAAAAGAAAGATTCTAAGTGTCGTCCAGTTTATCGCCTCCACATTATCAAAATACTTACTTTTTATATATACATTTTCTTGGAAACGAGAAATTTTTCAGGGGGATAATATTCAGTAAAATCAGTGAGTCACTTGACGAATTGTCGTGATGAAGGAACTAGTCACCTGATATTTTCAATGTTTTGAGCATTCACTTTGAGATCCACAATAAATTATAAATATTTATTTATTTATTTACCTTGTTTTCACATGGATCACGTAACAATAGTTCTCTATTAGAAGACTGCAGTTTCGACTAACTCGTAGTCTTTCTCAATCCTTCTCTAGTTAAGAGAAAACTAAATAAATAAATAAATATTTATAGTCACCTGATCGCCAAAATTACAGAACACGCAGACGTCTTAAAGCTTCCAAGTTAAAGAGCTGGCTTAAATCTTATGATGCGATATGCTTTTCTTTGTAAATACATATAGGAGAATACCGACATATGGTAATAGTAATTCTAAAGTCTCATCTATCAAATTCTATGACGCTTACCAAGGTGCATACGGCTAAGCGCTGCATGTGGAGTGTTGATCCGCCAAAGTCATAGACTACAGCCTGAGATTCACGCATCATCCTTAATTATTACAATAATTTACTATGAATGGGTGGTCTTCACGGGACGACTATCGTGTACTACCAATTTTGATTAATAGGCTATGACTGGCATTTTACGGATGAGGGATCAAAATCACACCAACCGGGGGTATTTTAGAGCTCAGAAATCATTTTTTTTTTTTGGAGATTGAATCCACTACCTGTGGCTTGCAAATGAAACGCTTTGACCATTGAGCTATACCCACCGGTGATTCTAAAAGTGATGCAAACATGCAGACGGAATCAATTGAAAAAAGAATGTGAAAGCAGTAACCATGATAGTATCGATAATAGAGGTGAATTTAGTGAAAATCTATTTTACAGAATGGACCCGCCGGCAAGTCTCTCAGTTTCAATGCTGTTTCTTCTTTGGTATCAATGCTTATATATTTTCTTTGCGCTTAAAATTTTCTTATTTTTTCGAGGCTAAGTTGACAGCCCTGCGTGCAAAACTCGCATCGGCGAAACGGGTTACGGTCGCTTTAGGCAAGTTTTTGTTAAGTCCCGCGAAAGCGTCCAAACGAACGCTCTGTACAGATATAAATATACTCTCAGTACACATCTTCGTCTCGTAACCGCAACGCAACAAGTCCCACACGGAACCAGCCCGATCCGGACATTTCGCCTCTCGCGGAGGTGCATTATTTTGTTGTTGTGTTGGTACAAGCGGGGCATGCAACTTGGTGAAAGAATGCGCTCCGAGGCCTAGCGACGACCGGACGCATGTTTTAGGTTAGGTTAGGTTATGGTCCATCAAACGAGTTTCGCAGTCGGACGCGTATTTTGCGCGTGCCATTTCAATCGCTTATTATTATGTACGGGACAAAAAATTAACTCGCTGCAAACGTGCTAGTCTTCTTCTTCTTCGTGTCAGAGTCGTCAAATTATTTTTTACCAGTATCTGGCAACATCGATAGCTCACGTGTTGTTTCTAACTGATGACTGCTTTTTGTAGAATCCATTTCCGAACCTGTTACCAAAGAAGGCAATTCGAGACTCGCTGTAGTATACTAAATTCTAGACTGAGGGTCTATTTGACATCTAACTGATGCACCTAGAATCACGGGAAGGCCTTCAGCCACTATCTAACGAGTAGCTTTTTGCGTCCGTCCAGTAACGGGTCCCCATCTGGGTCTCCAAGAACAGGACGGGATTCATTAGGTCTTGAAATGTGCAGCTTTTTGGGCACATGGAGTAGGACCTTAGGTATGAGGTGGTCTGCAGGTCTCCACAGTCGCACAATAGTGTCTCTCCCTGCCGAAGCATTCCCCACCGCTCGAGGTTGTCCTTTGTTCTACCAACTCTGGTTCTTAATCTGTTCAGGGATTTTCAGGTCTGTCAGTCAAGGTTCTTGCCAGTTGGGAGGCCTTCCTTTTGAAGTAATGAAATCCTCTGATGCGATTTGTTGCCAGAGCTGGAGTCTCTCATTTTCAGGGCCGGATGTGAGAGGTTGTGTGGATCTCAGAAAGCTGCTTCGTGACTTCAATCTTGGTGTTGGGGGTATCTTGATTATACAAGCAGTGGGACGGTTGGTTGATTGCCTTACGCATTTCTTCGGCGCATATGACTTTGCGTCTTATGTTTGGTGGTGCGATACCAGCCAAGGAGTATAGTTTAGAAATGCAAGAAGGTACGAGTAATGGCAACACTAAAGATGACGTCGCAAAAGAAAGTTTTCCTTTTTTGAATGATATTCTGATAATTTATTACGGATTTACTCAAGTCGTGGAGGCTACCTAAAGAATAAGAACACTTATGTCTCAATGGGCAGGACATATGTCGAAGAGACGACGGTCGATGCGGAGGTAAAGGTGGTGCCCAAGAACTGGCAAACGCAACGTTGGCCGATCCCTTGCAAGATAGACTGACGACATCAGAAAAATAGTAGGAGTAGCCTGGATGCGGGAGACTGAGACAGTGGACAGATACAGATACTGATGATAATGCACTTAGAGTGAAAATCCCTCACAATAAATAATCTGTGGATAAATTATGAGGACAGAATGGTTTGAATTATCATCTGCTTTTCTGAAAAAAAATCGATTAACAAATCACCTTTTTTGGAAAACTCATTTTCATTATTTTACATGCTTTAATTATTTATCCACACAATTTTTTTTACATAATATACTAATATTTGGTTATACTTATATTTCAAAAAATATGCGTATACTATCGTGCTATACCATAAAAACTTCTTCTTATGGGTTTAATTATGGGTTTATAATGATATTATTAGTATATTCGTAATCAATATAACTTGTTAACTTACAAATATTGAAACATATTCATTTATTACTCATTTCATTTTACACGGGCTTTTCATAATTTCCTACTAAGCTACACATTAAAAATGTTTTTTTTTATGTAAACACATACAGGAGAATACCGACAGATGGTGATAGTAATTCTGAAGTCTCATCTGTGGAATTCTATGACGCTTACCATGGTGTACATGACTAAGCCCTGCATGTGGAGTATTGATCCGCCAACGTCATAGACTACAGCCCGAGATTCACGCATCATCCTTTATTATTACAAGAATTTACTATGAATGGGTGGTCTTCACGGGACGACTTTCGTCTACCACAAATTTTAATTAATAGGCAATCACTGACATTTTACGGGTGATGGATCAAATTCACACCAACCGGGGTATTTTAGAGCTCAGAAAGCGATTAAAATTCCTTTTTTTTTTAATCTCCGTCGGGGATCAAACCCACGACTTTTGGCTTGCAAAGCAAACGCTTTACAATTGAGCTATGACCGCCGGCAAAATTGTGTTACATACGTTATTACGTGTTATTTACGCTAATTGTGAATGACAGATATGTAAAATCCAATATAAAACACACTCTCCATTCCCTAGAATTGGAAAATTTACTCTCATAGTATGGATTCCCCAATGCCTCCTCAATCGATGTTTAAATTATTGTTTGCTTACGTATTCAATATCCAAAGAGGTGATTGACCTGATGCTCCAAATCGACTAAAAAGATTGATCACTTCACCGTTTGATATATCAGCAATAATTATGATTTGAAGCCACGAAGAGATGAGGTTACTTGAAGGATATTCCCTCTAGAAGCTTCACTTGGTTAGTAATTACTCTGTAGTTTGGCTAACGTCGTAGTTATAATTAGATTTAATTATACACAGAGTGGTGTTGCCTTCTCTTTGTTTAGTTTTTATAAGGAAATTTTATACTTGGAGCTTATGATACTGGAGATTCGGATGCGTTAACCTTCTTTCCTTTTATATCCGCTTCCTAGCTGGTGAAAAAACCTAACCTAACCTAGCCTAAGCTAACCTAACCTAACCTTATCTCATATCTTGCCAGCGGGTGAAGCTTATTGGTTTAAGCATTTTTTTGCCAAACTGAAGGACTTGCGTTCGATTCCCGACGAAGATTAAAAAAAAAAATTTTAATAGATTTTTACACTATAAAATTTTACTTCAATTCACACCAACTCGGTTGGTGTGAATTTGATCCCTCACCCGTAAAATGCTAGTCATAGCATATTTATCAAAATTGGTGGCAGACGAAAGTCGTCCCGTCAACACCACTCGTCAATTCATAGTGAATTCTTGTAACAATTGGATGATGTGTGAATGTCGGGCTGTAGTCTACACGAATCAACACTTCACATGTAGCGGTAAACCATGAATATCATGGTTAGCGTCATAGAATCCATAGACGAGACTTTAACATCACTATCACCACCTGTTGGTATTCTCATGTATGTTTTTACATAAAAAAAATAACCTAACCTCTTTTCCCTCTATATCCGCTTCCTGGCTGACGCATCAGCTGTCATTTTCCATGCCTTATTCCACGTAATTTTTACACTTGGAGGTCCAAAATAAAACATAACGCCATCTAGATTGTAGAAAATACAAGGAATACGAGAAAACTGTAAAAATTCAAAACATGTTAGGTCGTTGTTATGCTCCAGTTTGCTTGCAAGCTTCTATTCTCAATAACCCATACGCTTAGTTATCTGAAACTGTTGACCCTTTAAATTTTTCTTCTTCTTCATGACGGTAATTGCCGATTGTTTCCACTTGTAGGCTTCCGGTTTTCGATGGCCATATGCTCGAGTTTGCTTAGTTTTGTGTGCCTCTGTGTCGCTTGCGATGGCTGCTTCAAAGGTTACGCTCCGTTGGAAGCGAATCGGGGTTTTTTCCTTGGATCAATGAACCATAATACGCTAACACACACACACACACCCTCGTCGCTCAAAATACGCACACATTCACGTACATTCACTCATGGCGGTTTGGACGCAAGTACATAGTACAACTACTGAAGTAACCATTCGATACTTTATTTATTTATAAAATATACATATATATATATGTATATATAATCGTGTCGGAAACAATAGGGTCAGATCCTGTCTCCCCAGAAGAAGGCGACGTCGATGGCGTTACTCCCGGTCATCATCAGATCTTCCTGGGTGCAGCTACTCAGACACAGCGCACACTGCAGAAGGTGTGAAAGCGTCTGCTCCACGCCGCAGTCACATTCAGTCGGTCCGCTGTAAAACTGACAGACTTTCATTTGTGTCCTCGTCTTGCATACTCCGGTCCGAAGTCTGTTAAGGGACTTCCGTATGAAAAATAATCCATGTTTTAGACTTGTTGAGAGAGTCGTTCTCAGCTACTCTTCCATCTAAGAAGTGGTATTTAGAAGTGAATGATGCAGTGCATAAGAAGAATTAAGAGAACAGAGCTAGTATGCAGCCTTGTTGTACGCCAGTGACAGCCTTGATCTAGCTCGTGGTCAAATTCACACCAACCATGGGTGTTCTTAGAGCTTAGAAATAATTTCTTTTATATTCGTCGGGAATCGAACTCAAGGGCTTCGGTTTGGTGAGAAAACGCTTTGTCACTAAGACTACTATTCTACGTAAATCGTTATGTAAATAGTCAACAGTCTCATTGCATTTTATTAAGATCGGATGATCAGCCCGACGCTCCCTACGCCTGGGCCATTTGATACTAAAATACGGGTCAAATGTACACTGTAGAAGGAACCGTTATTTGAAAAATCTCCACAAACACTATTAAAAATCTCTGCAGAAGCTTCTTCTTCTTAGAAATCAATCTCCACTCTTTCCGATCCTCTGCAATCCTCTTTAACTCAGCATAAGAGCTACAACTCATGTCCTCGAACACTTGCTGCAAATATTCCCGTCTAGGGCGCCCTCTGCAGTTTCTACCCTCAACCATCCCTCCCGACTGATCCATCGGGCTCGCCTCTCTGAGATGGTTCTTACTAAGTGCCTATATTCCTTGATTTGACACAAGCTTAACGAAAAAATATCTTCTTTACAGTAGAAATTTAATTATGAGGTGAAAAAATTAAAAAGCTTATCTGTATATCATGAAAATGTTATGTGTCGATTTTGATACAAAAGTATTTTACTCTTTTGTGACGTAGATTTACTAAATGTTTTCAACACCCAAGTACTGGATTTCCCGCAAAAAAACTAGTTAACCCTTTCGTTACGGCTCGGTGGAATACAAATTGTACTGTCAATACGGCGTGAATTTTTCAAATATTTTTTTTTGCTTAAAACTAGTATTTGAAGCATAAATGTACTTATCTGACCTATTTTCATATATCACGTTGGTTCTTCTATCCTTTAGCTATCAGATGATGTATAAAAAACTATTATATTTAACAAACGTTCATTATGTAACTCCATACATGTGGTGGCATTGACACATGTGGCTTACAGAAAAATCGCTCCTGTGATGAAACGTAACGATATTTATTTACATGCTTTACAGATTCCTGTAAATAATACATGTAGGTTGATAAAAGGAATGGCTGCACTTACAATTTTCTACCGTAGATTTCGCAATGAGTACTGAAAGTAGCAAAACGATATATCACGTCAACCGATGTAAACGGTTGTGGAATCTTTGACGGCATATGCCAACAACCGATGCGAAAGGGTTGATAGTTATATAATAAACCGGAAGTCTGTTCATAATGATTTTTTTCTTCCATAATATCTACGTCAATTCACGTCGAAATCAAACTTAAAAATATTCGTTTTTCGTAAACGTTTCTATTGATTTATTTTTTATTATATTCGAAAAGATGAGAATTGAACTGAAGTTGTGAAATATTTTAGAGAAAAACGTGTATTGAAGTGTGAAATGTTTAGTCAAGAACAGTTCAAGCGGAATAATTCAAAGATTTTTTTTTTTTGAAATGTATTTCTCGCTTTACGACATTGCTATATAATTGAAACAGTCATGTTTTTTTTGGGTTTTTAATATTTATTATATTTCCTGCTATGGACTGAATGTTATGAAAGCCTTGTCACTCGACCATCAGCACATGTAAGTAGCCGTACGCAGAAGGCAGACAGACGCATACAAATATTGCAGCTATCAAAGAGCTGATTAATGGCGCACGGTGGTTGTGTGGATACTGGAGGGTTGTTTTTTGTTGTGCTGGGGTAGGTCAAGGATCGCTACAACCGAACCATCAACAGAATCGGCTCATAAAATAACTAAAAAATGCTAAATTCAACGGCTTAATATGATTTTCGCCGATAGCTTTCAGTACAGCAATCGCACTTGCACAATTTCCTTAGTGTAAATTGTAGTACACTTGTCAATATATAATCGTGTCGGAAATAACAGGGTCAGATCCTGTCTGCCCAGAGGTGGGCGACGTCGATGGCGTTACTCCCGGCCGCCATCAGGTCTTCCTGGGTGCAGCAACTAGGACACAACGCACACTCCAGAAGGTGTGACAGGGTCTGCTTCACGCCGCAGTCACATTCAGTCGGTCCTCTGCAAGGCTTTCATTTGTGTCTTCCCGGGGAGTACTTGGTGGAATTGCATATTTATAATTTTTATATATATTTTTTATATTAAAAATTAAGTAAATATGGATACTAAGTGTTATATCACATTTATTTATAAGTGATTTTATTATTATTAATACTATACATAAAATTCTTTTTTCAACGCGTCAATCCAAGCACAAAAATAACGGCAGAAGCGGGATGCGAACCGCGGACCTTGGAAACCAACTATGCCCAGGTATTCATACCGCTCGGCGAATCGCGCCATTGCTATGCCCAGACTGACTTGCGGTGAAACTAGTATTTATATCATTGTTAGCATCGTACGACAGATGTCGCCATATTATATATTCAAAGTATGTATATTTTTATTATTATTCTATCAGTCTTCATTTATTCACAAGCTTAATATTATTACTTTCCGGCAGTCTATTTATTTTAGTAAGTACCACTCGGGTCTCGAACCAAACTATAGACTAAATGGATGTGAAACGACTACTTATAGTTCCGACTCGGACTTTATAACCAATCATTTACCTATGTTACTGATGGATAATTTTACCTTCTTGATATTGTCTCAAGGAGACATTATTAATAATTTTAATTTTAGAATATTATTTTATTATTTCAATATTTATTTACTTTTATAGAGCATTGATATATTACAATATTATTAATAATAATATTGTAATATAGTCAATGATCTATAAAAGTAAATTAGAATATTGAAATAATAAAATAATATTCTAATAAAAATTAAAAAATTAATTGATTTTATTATTATTAGTTTCGGATGTAATTCGATCCATTACAAGCAATGAGGACCATTTTTCTCCTTCAGGGGTGGCTCAGCCCCGAAAAGATAAAGGAAAACCGCCTAAGATGGTATGGGCATGTGACACGGAGAGATGAGGACCACATGGTGAAGAGAGCCCTCAACATACCCACACTGAGAAGAAGACCCGGTAGACCACAGGCAACCTGGACTGCAACTGTAAACAAGGATCTGAAAACTCTGGGTTTGACTGAGAATGCAACGCAAGACAGATAGACATGGCGAATGCGCACAAAGATAGCCGACCCCAGATGATGGGAAATGGCGAGGCTAAGAAGAAGGGGTGGCTCAACCGTACCGGAAGCATGTATAAAGCTTAGATTTTATTAAATCAATGTAAAAAAATCAAGCTTGGAATTTTTTGCAAATGTTTTAACCAATGGAATATGCCGCCCGTTCAATTAAAAAATATTAATGTTTTCAGTGAACTTGCTAAATATGGGCTTAATGCGACAGGTAAAATAAACATAGCGAAATATAATAAAGATGGCGGGCCTTCTTGAGTTGCTCGCGTAAAAAAATGGCGACCGGTTCTAATCAGTCAATATTAATGGCGGACAGCCCGTTCCGGTGGCGGCCGTAGATTTCGCCGCGGCGGTCGTCGAACCTGAGACCTGCTGTTCCCCGCGCACACCTTCCCCACTAAGCCCGAAGCGAAATAAAAATAGACAAACGTAAAAAAAAAAACGTCGAAAAGGGAGGAGCCGTATTGTGTTTCCGGTGCGAACGTCGTGTTATTCGAAAAAAAACGAAAAGTTAATATTGATGTCAATTCGAAATAGTCCTTGTATGCTGGTGCTAAAAAGCCTCAACATATTTATTTATTAACGGAATTGAGTTCCAAGTAGTACATATATTACACAAAATAATATAGATATGTAACAAATATACGATAAAATAAGAGGCAATATAATACGGAATAGAGACAGACAATGGATCTATTTATCATACATATTGACATTTAATTAATTTAATTTCACACCCAGAATTGAAGTTCTAAGGTACAAAAAAAATATAAATAGAATATAATAAAAAATATTTAAGTAACATAAAATAAGAAGAAGATGACACGTGTCATATATGATCTTTTGTCTCTTATTTGTATTCGCTCGTTCGACACGCATATCTAAAAATGTTAGTTTAAGTTTTAGATTTAAGTAACTATGTGTCATTTTGTTTGTTTCTACCTGTCCTGTCATGTTGAGCGCCATAGTTCCCCAAATGCCCACTAGGGGTGTTCGGCGTAACGACCGTCACTACCACCAAGTCACTTTATGCCCAGGCACCAACAGGTACACATCGCTGTTTATGGCCCAGGCAGAATACCGTAGTTTATCAGTCTTGTGTTTAAAATAAACGAAAATACCTGCATATAATACTCGGGGTACGATAGTTTGATTTTGCGAGGAATGACCTGGAGAGAGAGCGGATAAGGCATCCTTCCATACTACAGTCGGTCAAGATGCAAAGGTGAACCTGGTTGGGGCATGCACTCATAATACCGCAGGAGAGCATAAATTACTGCAGCCTTTTCTTAGAACCCCCGGGAATTGTTTATAAAATAAACTCGGCCGAGCTGCGGGAGGCAGAGTTAATATGTGATGACTATGGCAGCTGACAAAGCTTTGTGGCGGAAGTTGGGAACGCAATATGCTCCAGTTAGGGGAGCGGATAGGGTTATAACGATGAAAATTATACTGCTTAGTGACCCACGTATTTCGTGGTTAGCAACGTCTTACCAAAGAAGGCATTTCGAGACCCGCTGTAGTATATTAATACCGCAGCCTTAGATTGAGGTCTATTTGACATCTAATTGATGCACCTAGATTCACGGGAAGGCATTCAGCCACTCTCTAATAAGTAGCTTTTCGCGTGCGTCCAGTAACGGGTCTCCAAAAACAGGACGGGATAGGGAGGTTTTCACCAAGCGAATTATTGTACTTAGTGACGAACTTGTATAAGTACTAGATCCGTCATTGATTTCTTCAATATTTTTAGTTTGTTTTTTATCCTTACTCCGATATCTAAAATATATGATCATCATGAATTGCCGCTATTTAAGTTCTGTCAGCTGCCACTGTTTTTTTGTTCATTCCTCGTTCTAGAACATATCAGCACCTCAAAGTCCACTTAAAAATTTATATACTATGTTAAAATGTTTTTTTTAAACAATCGATTTCTGAGCTCTAAGATACCTTGATTGTTGTGATTTTGATCCCTTACCCGTAAAATGGCAGTCATAGCCTATTAATCAAAATTGGTGGTAGACGAAAGTAGTCCCGTGAAGACCACCCATTCATAGTAAATTCCTATAATAATTAAGAATGATGAAACGTGAATCTCGGGCTATCGTCTATGACGTTGGCGGATCAACACTCCACATGCAGCGCTTAGCCAAATGCAGCATGCTAAGCGTCATATAATTCCACAGATGAGACTTCAGAATTGCTATCCACCATTTGTCGGTATTCTCCTGCATGTGCTTACATAAAAAATATATACTAATCCTGACAACCTCCAGAGCAGATGTCCAATTGCGTGATGAGGGAGCATGTAAGGCATATTTTTGGGTGATTTGTTGATTGTTGTTGATTTTTTAATCAATCAGATGATTAGCCCGCCGCTCCCGAGTCCTGGACCATTTTATCCTAAAGGACGGCTCATTACTTACCGTATACACCAAAAATTGGTAGTAGTAATTTTATCGATATAATTTTTGACGGAATTTTTTATACCTGTATCAACCAATTTTGAGTCAAAAAGTTGAACCAAATTATACTAGTGTAAGTATGAATGCATTAAATAAAAAAATATTTAAAATAATTCCACATACTTATTTGAACGCAATACGTTGCTGCTTCGTAGACTCGTCATTTTAAAACAAATAGCATAAGAATTGAAAAGTCTGAAAACGGTATCGAAATTCAATATATCAATATTACTTTTATAACTGCTTACTCATGTTGTAAATTAGGGTATTTAAAAGGGTTCTCGTATTAAAATAAATTAGTACCAAATCTCTGGTCTTTGGATTTATCCTTATTGCCGGACACTTGGTATTCCGTCATCACCATTTAGCTGATGCTGTAATTTCGGGACCACGACCTCGGTTCCGGATCAGTAGTCGTATATAATGCTTGATTCAGGGAATATATATGATATTAAAACATTTTTCTTATCCTCCTGAGCAGATAATAAATAAATCCATATGAAATATATTGAAAGCATAAATATGAAGGCGTAAGTTTGATCGATCGCATATTTTATACTATCGCATGATTCAAACCGGTTATTTTTCTATCGAGAATCGACGCCATCTTTTTTTTTCAAACTGTATTTCCCGCCCATAGACAATTTTGACAGCCGCTTGTTTAGAAGTAGGTATTTAATAACTATAATAATAGAAGAGAGCGTTATTGTAACTCCGCCCACATTTAGAACCGATGCCTTCAATGAAATACATTTCCTTTATTCAATTTTTATTTATTTTTATTGTATTTAATTAGCAAATATTTATATTTATCACATTAACTTTATTGCTTACTTTAATTCTAGCGTAATTCTTTGATAAATATTCTTACCATATTTATAACAAGACCATGCTGCCTTTTTCTCCGTAGTATCAATCCGGTGGATTGGTTTACAGCAGCGGTCGGGGAGCTGGGGTAAATTACCCCAAATGGGTTAAAAATGTTTTTTTTGGGGTAATAAGGAAATTTTTCTAGATTGCTATTTCATAAACGTGTTAGTATTTTTACAAACGTAATCAATTCAGGTGTGTGCGTGAGAAGTAAGAGACGCGCGTTGTGAGTGTGCGTGCTTGCTTATCTAAATTATATCGTAAATTAATTCAATAACTAATGTATATTTAAATATACATTGATTGTCTTCTTTTCAAAATGGAGGGAAGAAGTAATATCAACTTACGCAAAAATATTTTGGGGCAATGGTTAAAAAAGTTCCCCGACCGCTGGTTTACAGCAACAAAATCTTGCATCTCGATCTCCACTCCTCTCGATCTTCTGCAGTCCTCTTCAGCTCAGCATAAGAGCTACAACTCATGTCCTCGAACACTTGCTGCAAAACTCCCGTCTGCAGTTTCTACCCTCAACAATTCCTTCCACAATGTCGTGAAGAAGACCATCGCGGCGCATGATATGACCGATCCATCGGGCTCGCCTCTCTAAGATGGTTCTTAGTAGGTGCCTATCTTCCTTGATTTTGCTGCCATTTTAGTAAATATGTCGTATTTTAGATTTTTTTTTTTCATCAAAACGAAGTGTCTTCTATACAGCGCCTGCATCATCCTCATTCTTTACAGCTGTGAGATCTAGGCATCTCACAAATGCAGTCGTACAATGGGTTTCCAAAATGAATTTCTGCGTAGAATACTGGGAGTTCGATAGTTTGACTTTGTTAACTCTTTCATTACCGCTAAGTTTTAATACAAATTATACTGTCAATCATGAAACTAGTATTTGAAGCATAAATGTACTTATCTGGTTTATTTTCATGTATCACATTGGTTCTTGTATCCTTTAGCTATCAGATGATGCATAAAAAACTATTCTAAGAAAGTAGCAAAACTATATATCACATCAACCGAGGTCAACGGTCGGGGAATCTTATGACGGCATATGCCGACAACCGATGCGAAAGAGTTAAGAATGACGAGGTGAGAGAGCGAACTAAGCACCTTTCCATACTACAGTCGGTCAAGAGGCGAAGGTGGACCTGCCTGGGACATGTAATATACTACGGATGCCACAGCAGAGATAAAACTACAGCTGCTTATTATTCAAGGCCTCGGGCTTGCATCGTTTTTGGAGGCCGCCGAAAACTATACATAGAATATACTTAAAGGAGTTACTAGAAGAATAGTTGACATTGGCAGTGCTGGTTTTAGGGGGTGGCGAAGTGGGTTGGTGCCCAAGGGCGTCGAATAAGCTAGGGGCGCTGGAGGAAATCAATAATTCTTTTATTATTTTTCTTCTTGTATTATTTTAAAATATAAAAAATATGAGGTGCTAGAAAAATATGCCCTAGGGTGCCAGAGGGTCTAAAGACGGTACTGGACATTGAATGAGGCGAGGATCATCTGTCAGAGTTTTGTGGCGGTATTACGTGATGACCATATACACCAATTAGGAGTGTTGACTACAGTAGGTGAGCATCTTATCAAGGAAACGTTATTGAGGTTAATACTTTTCTTGAAATAACATCATATTTCTAAAGTAATTCTCGGTTTATATATTTTATAAGTAGTAATATTAATTAAGCGTAATATTTAAGAATACTTACAAGTTAAGGGTATGTATTTTTTCTATCTGAAGAAAATTCTAAGAAGAATTTAATAGAAGAAAAGAACTCTACATAATAAAATGCAGTTGGCTGTTTTCCGTGAATTTTCGAAAAATATTGTTTCTGAAAGTTGGTTCTTTAGCAATATCAGTTTCTTAGTTCAAAAAACAACTACAAAATCATGTACATTCTACATAAACATATGTTCCTTTTTTTTTACATATTTTTTTACATGTTTTTGTTACTTAGTAAACCAATGTAAAAACTTTATACCTGCATACTGACATCAGCTTGAAATACCCCTGCAGGCTGGTGCCGAAAAGCTTCGATATACAATATTTCGTCTCTTATTTTTATTCGCTCGTCTGACACACGTACTTACATACATATATATATATATATATATATATATATATATATATTACTTATATAAGACATGGCACTACGTCGCCATTTTGTATCTTAGACAAGTCCTGTCATTGGCGCGCCATAGTTACATAAATGGCCACAGTATATTCCGGCGCTGGGTTGTGACGACTGCCGTAGTGCCAGTCGGAGTCTGCCCGGGACCTGGATTGCTTGTCTTGAACGGATGACCAAAGCACGCATATTTTTGGGGATTTGTTAATCGGATTTCAGAAAACCAAAAGAAATCGGAATGCTTGCCTGATGCTCTCGAGACCTCGACCATTTTTTCTTAAGCGGCGTCTCAACTCGAAATACATAAATTTATCATTGAATATATCAATAAATAACGATATTTTTTATTTTTATTAAATTGTTTATTAAGTTTAAATAATATGGCAATGGGCAGGACATATCTGTCGAAGAGACGAAGGTCGATGGGGAAGAAAAGTATAGAATGGCGCGCAAGCACTGGCAAACGAAGCATTGGCCGACCCCCTACAAGATGGACTGACGATATTAGAAGAATAGCGGGAGTGACCTGGATGCGGAAGGCGGAGGATCGAAGAGGATGGAGACTCATGCGGGAGGCCTACGTTCAACAGTGGACGGACACAGGCTGATGATGATGATGATGATGATAGTAATATATATTTATAAAAACTCTTTTTCTTATAACTGAATTATTTGGAAAGCGTCCCATTTAGGTATTTATTTTTATGCCTTTATTCTTAAGTTTGCAGCAGGTCTAAAATTGAGCCAACCTGACGGACCGGTCCATGGTCCGGTGTGTTCGCGAGTTCTCACGTTTCCTGCCCGCCCGTAAATGCACCGCGTGCGTGTGTGTTCGCGATCGTCGTGCTTCGAAAACTTTTTGCGCATTTGCGGACACGCACTATCACTATATAGCATCTTTAACAGCCATTAAACCAAGAGACATGAAAATATTTGTCATATTTATTTGATTACATAATGTTATTGATTAATTATAAATAATTTTGCTTGTAATACCTATTTAGGGAGTTATGTATTAATAAATGTATAAATATTTTATGTAAGCACATCCATGAGAATACCCACAAATGGTGATAGTGATTCTGAATATTCATCTGTGTTATGATTCTATGATGCTTACCATTTTACACTTTTGTCGTTAATTTTTCTCCTAGAATGGTTAATCTTTGAATGTCTTCAACGTCATTTTTTATTACATTTTGTATGTATTGTTTATTTTATTCACGCATCATCATTTTTACTACAGGAATTCACTATAAATGGTTGATCTTCACGGGACGTATTTCGTTTTTTTTTATATTAACACATACAAGAGAATTCTTACCGACGGTGATAGTGATTTGAAGGTTCATCTGTGGATTCTATGACGCTTACCATTCTATGCATGGTTAAGCAGTGAATGTGGAATGCTGATCCGCCAATGTCATAGACTACAACCCGACATTCACGCATCATCCTTATTACTACCGGAATTCACTATGAATGGGTGGTTTACAAGGGACGACTTTCGTCTATCACTAATTTTGATAAATATGCTATGACTGACATTTTACGGTTGAGGGATTTAATCCGCACCAATCGGGGGTTATAATACGGTCAAAACATGGATTACAAAACATTTTTTTAAATCTACGTCAAAGATCGAATCCCCCACCTTCGGGTTGGCAAGCAAACGATTAGGCATTTTTTTTTAATCCCGTGGATCAAACCCCGAGGGAAAACGCTTTAACTTATAAGCTTCTACGATCATCCGATTTTCATAAAAAAAAATTAACAAATCTCCCAAAATGTGATGATGAACATATGCCATTTACCAGGTTCGGATGTAGAGATGTCTAGGAATAACGCATGGACAGTGGCAACTGCCAAAAAAACTAAGTGATTACAATTCGTATTGACCATATGTTTCAGATATGAACGGATATGAAAAAAAGCTATAAGAATATATTTATTTTTACGAGAACAAATCAAACCAAATATTAATTTTCATTTAAAAAAACACTTTAGAACGTAGGTAAGATATTTTATTACATCTAGCAACACTGAAAGAAAATTCGAAAATTGGAATAAAAACAAAAATAAAAATATGTCTATATAAAATAATCAATTTTTAAATGTAAAGCATGGGATGTTATTATTGATTAGTAATTAAAATTCGATTAAGAGCATCAATATTTTATTTTAACGTGATGTATTTGAATAATACAAAAATGTCTCGTTCCAAAGTTCGAATCGTGTTTTTATTCCAGGAATTGGTTTTTATTTTTCAAATGGCCGCCGAGCGTAGAGGACAATATTTATTCATAATTCCGCGAAAGCAATTCGAAACATTAAATTTGAAAACTTTAAAATTGATGCCAAAGCTATACACTGGACATTTCAACTCAAACCGAAGAGTAACTCAATATTCAGGGGTCGAAAACATGTATCAAAACTAAGCATAATTTTTTTAAATTTTAATTTATACAATTAAAATATTGCTTGTCGACCAATCCCTGCTTAGTTTGAGCAATTATTGCATGATTCCTATGAAACTTCGGAAAAATTCTCTCGTTACAAACTTGTAAGGAAGTTCAGTTCAGTGGTTTTATTATTGATAATTAAAAACTCACAACAATTAAATAGCAAATTTTATACGCATCAATTCATTCAGTAAAAAACGTTCATCGACAGATCCTTCAGGATTCTGGAGAAAGATGGCGTATCTTCACGCCAACATTTGCCCTATTCTACACACCGCGTTAATCCCTCTTGGATGACCATCAGGAGGATTGTCAGCAGACGCCTGAGCAGATACGCGAAACCTGATGTATATATTTACCATTGTCAACATCATATAAAGACAGATGTCTCTGTAGTATATATTCAGACCGTTTTATTATTGTGTTATTTATTTGTTATTTTTTCAATTTTTATTACGGAATCTGGGTTAAAACATCATGAAGAACTCATAATAATGATATATTTGAATAAATTATTACACATGAGTTGAAATATGTATAAAATATATTAAAAAACTAATGTACTAGAACATTTTTAAAGCGATAAAATTATACAATGTCTTACAACTCAGGCGTTTAAGTATTGCGTTCTTCCAGTATTAACTTATGGTGCAAAGATGTGGAATCCAATTTTGGTCTTTGTCTTATAAAATAAACGACGCCCAACGTGCTATGGAAAGATCCATGAGAGTAGTGTTTAAAGAATATAGAATCCGAATCGAGGATATCCGAAGAAAAACTCTAGTAGTGGAGCCTATCGAAAGAATATGCACAGTCAAGTGAAATGGATGGACATATCTGTTAAAGAGACGACACTTTATGGGGAAGAAAATTATTGGAGTGGTAACAAAACAATTCTCAAGCAGAGCGTTGACCAACCAACTGCACGAAGGACTGACAACATTAAGATAATAGTGGGAAGAAGCTAGATGTATTCTCCAAAATGAGGATATATAAATGAAAACTCTAGTACCCTTTCGCATCGTTGTCGGCATATGCCGTCATAAGATTCTTCGACCGTTGTCATCGGTTGACGTGATATATCGTTTTGCTACTTTCTTAGAATAGTTTTTTAAGCATCATCTGATAGCTAAAGGATACAAGAACCAATGTGACAAGTACGCAGATAAGAATTTGACAGTTTAATTTGTATTCAAACCGAGCCGTAATGAAAGGGTTAAAGAGACAACGGTTATAAGAGGAGAAAAGTGTTCTACCCCCTGCAAGATGATGTGACAATATCAGCTGGAAACGGATGAAAGACAAGATTCATTTTAAAATAAAATTATACAATGAATAGCTCGAGTAATGGACGCTACCAAAAAATCGTCATTATTCATGTGGCAATGTTTGAGTCATATCTGCAGAAAAGAAGATGATAGCTATCGAAGATATTGGATTGGCGATCATGAGCCGCTTAATGGGATGATACACAACTTGCTTGAATGTCGACCTCAGAAAAAAAGCAAGAGAAAAGTAGATTCAAAAATTAAAGTGATGAAGTCTTATGCGGAATGCCTACATTTAACATTGGACTAACATAAGCAGATGATGATTACAAGCTAAGCAACGTATCTTCCACGTATATTTTAAGCTTGCATGCTCTTAGATCTGGTGACTTGTTTAGTCGAGGATGCTTGACGACCCATGCGATGTAGAATAACGTGCAATGAGACGAAATAAAGCGCATCCAGTTTTATAGCATGCGGGTGCGTGCTTATCCATTAGGGTTTTCACAACTTGCTTCATCTACATCATGATGTTGTAAGCGTATATGTACTGTATATTTATTCATTATGTCCAGATTGTGTGAAGGACGAAACACAGATACTGGAAGACCATTCCAGAGATTCAGATGAAATTTAGGAATGAATTTTAAAAACTGCCAGTTTTCGATCGACATATATTAACCGTTTATAAATTTTTGGCAAGTGTAAGATAAGTTTTCTTGAAGAGATCCAGATTGTATGAAGTATACTGTACTCCCATTATAAAGGTACTCTCGAAATCAACTATACAGTTGCATTGGCACTTGATGAGATACTAAAGATTCACAGCCGTAAACCAGAATGGGGACGTTGCAGGCGCTATTTAGAAGATTCAAATCCAAGATATAACGCGTTGTGTTTAAAACACGGTCCTGAAAATTAATTTTAATTTTAAATTAATATGAATTAAAAAAATAATAAACTTAAATTATTTACTTTTGATTCACATTTGGCCGGCGGTCACAGCGCAATGGTAAAGCGTTTGCTTTGCAAGCCAAAGGTCGTGGGTTCGATCCCCGACGGAGATTAAAAAAAGGATTTTCAATCGATTTCAGAGCTCTAAAATACCCCGGTTGTTGTGAATTTGATTCATCACCCGTAAAATGTCAGTCAGAGCCTATTAATTAAAATTGGTGGTAGACGAAAGTCGTCCCGTAAAGACCACCCATTCATAGTAAAATTCCTGTAATAATAAAGGACGATGCGTGAATCTTGGGCTGTAGTCTATGACGTTGGCGGATCAACACTCCACATGCTGCGTTTAGCCATATACACCATGGTAAGCGTCATAGAATTCCACAGATGAGACTTCAGAGTTACTATCACCATCTGTCGGTATTCTCCTGTATGTGCTTACATAAAAAAAAATTAAGTTATTACGTGTTTCGGCCTCCCTGGAGACCATATTCAATAATAATTATTGAAGATAGAATATATTGAATTATGCAGTTTCACCAAGCATTGTCAGTTGATAACCTTAATGTAATAAAAAAATAATTCCTTCATAGTTTTTGCTGTGATTTTGTTCCCTATGTTTTATATTCAACGAGTATTTGAAATCATGACAAATTAAACAAATAAACGAACATGAAAATCGATCCAGCCGTTCTTGATTTATTTATAGTGTCACTAACACTATTGTCTTTTACATGTAAAGGTTGAAATGGGTTTCAAAGTGAATGCCAAAAATATAAATAATTATGCTTTCGATGATCAACCCTGATTAAACAATTGCTTGTAGCTAAAGCTGGATGCGCCGGCTGCTGTTGATGCGCAAAAAGAGGTCTCCAGCAAGTTGCCAGTCCATCAATAATGTATCTGCCAATTGTTATTTGGCTTGAACAAATTGTCTGGAGAAAATTCAAGATGGCCGAGTTATTCGAATAACGGGTAACGGACACGCGCAGAATCGCTTCAACTTTCAGTTCGGTTAGAAAAGTTTTTTTTTATGCAAACACATACAGGAGAATACCTTCAGATGGTGATAGTAATTCTGAAGTCTCATCTGTGGAATTCTATGACGCTTACCACGGTGTATATGGCTAAACGCTGCATGTGAAGTGTTGATCCGCCAATGTCATAGACTACAGTCCGAGATTCACGCATCATCCTTTATTATTACAGGAATTTACTATGAATGGGTGGTCTTCACGGGACGACTTTCGTGTAGCACCAATTTTAATTAATAGGCTATGACTGACATTTTACGGGTGATGGATCAAATTCACACTAACTGGGGGTATTTAGAGCTCAGTAATCGATTAAAAATCCATTTTTTTAAATCTTCGTCGGGGATCGAACCCACGACCTTTGGCTTGCAAAGCAAACGCTTTTACCATTGAGCTATGACCGCCGGCTAATAATTAATATTCAGGCGCTACACGCAGTACCGGCTTTAGACCCTGCGGCGCCATAAGGCATTTTTTTCTAGTGCCCCATTTTTTTT
This sequence comes from Glossosoma conforme, assembly GCA_022606575.1. Classification (NCBI taxonomy): domain Eukaryota; kingdom Metazoa; phylum Arthropoda; class Insecta; order Trichoptera; family Glossosomatidae; genus Glossosoma; species Glossosoma conforme. The sequence goes on from JAGTXR010000044.1 coordinate 1,359,097, forward strand.
TTTAAGAATGAATAGTTACTCTCTGCGCCCCTATCTTATTTGACGCCCTTAGGCAACGACCCTCTCGCCACTCCCTAAAACCAACACTGGCTACACGGTGCATTACATTACAAGTACATAATGGTAAATTTTTGGGAAAAATATATTTATTTATAGGACCTGTGAGAATGCTTATAATTAGTTTTTAAAATTTAGCGACCGTTGCGTAGGAATGACAGACCTTCCACTACATTTCTGGACTCTAGTTGTACGGCGCTGCCATGGACAATCGCGTCACAGCAAAATCATGGCTGTATGTAATCCTGTTAATATTTTTTCTCTCTCTTCTTCTGCTTCTTTTTCATATTCTTCTTCTTATAAGCATTCATCTTCTTCTCCTCCTCCTCCTCCTCCACCTCATCCTCCTCTTCCTCATTCTCCTCCTCCTCATCCTCCTCCTTCTTCTTCTACTTCTTCTTCTGTATTTTATTCTTCTTCTTCTACACGGTATTCTTCTCATTCTACTTCTTCTTCTTGTATTGTGTATTCTTCTTCTTCTACATAGTAGTTTTCTCATTATTACGCTTCTTCTTCGTCTTCTTCTTCATCGTCTTCGTCTTTGTTTGCTTCCTCGTCTTCTTCTTCTTCTTCTTGTTCATCTTCTTCTTCTACTTATTCGACTTGTTAAATCTATAAAAAAAAAACAATGTCTTACACGCTGTGTATAGGACTTGAAACATTGATTTAAGTGTAATGCTACACCTAAGGACGATTAGACCTTCTGAATTTTGCTAAGTAAGTTTAAATATGTTCATATAACTGTACATCACATCAAATGGAATATAACCATACATACTTTTCTATTTTGCTTACAATATATTATGTTTGGAAGATTGTTGCAAGTCTTGTATGGTTCATATAAGAGTTGAGACGTTTTGTTTCGCGATGATGGGGTTAGTATGCTTAGAACTGACAAAGACTCGGATGTTTCAGTACCGAGAATCAACCTCAGTACTCGCTAGAGGTAATTGAATGTATTTCAAGCATTCCATTGTTGGGTAAAAGACCGGATGGTTGACGAAAACATAGACTAGCTTCTGATTTATAGAAATTCTTAGTTCCTTAACACACCTAATACCGATATACATGTATATTTTCTTATTTATTTATTTATTTATTTATATACAGAATCAAAATTCCATTTATTTTTACAACTATTTAGAAACATAGAGTAAACATAAATATAAAATAAATAGAGAAAATAATAAAAAATAAAAATAACACAAAAGAATAAGAAGATGACACGTGTCAAAGATCACAGAGATCAAGTAGAACAATGCCATCGACAAAAGAGGAAAAGGATGTAAGAAAAGAATCGAGGTGTGCTGGTAGGCCATTTAGGAGCGACATTGCCGTTGTACCAAATTGAGTGCTTGAAGCTCCACAAGCATCGACTGGGATCAAAAATAATGGATGGCTACGAGCACGGGTGGACCTACCTTATAGGTTAAATCGAAAAATGACCAAGCTACTCATTAATGTCATTAATTTTTTTCGTATATGCAGCTCAGAATTTATATATTAAAAAAAAAACCTTCAAAATATATTACAATTGAAATTCGTTATTAAAGTACTAACGTAAGTGTGACGATGTAAATGTATTGACACATTTAGTATCATTGACCTCACACTCAGAACAAGTGTCAGAATACGTATGTTAATAATTAGGATTTGTGACAACATAAACCATTATTGTCACAAAATCAAACGTCCAAAATTTCCTATCCGTCCACACCAGTTCTGAATCTGAAGCAATAATACGCTAAATATGTTAATATCTTCACTCAAGTTGGTTTCAACCACTATTCACTGCGTTTCATTCGTCTTACGCGTATTCAGGGTTGAACGATGGTCCTTTCAGGCCACACTTCAGGCTCCATGAGAGACTTCAGTAAAGTCACGATGACCCCGACTTTGAAAGATGTTGACAGCGTCCGTCTGCTGACAATCCTCCCGATGGTCATCCAAGAGGGATTGAATGCAACGCTCGCTGCCAAGAAGCTCTGCAAGTCATCAGCCGATGTATCTGGGTGAAGACCCTTGGCAAGAAGATACGCTATCTTCACTCCAGCAATCTTCTTTGAAGGAACTGCAGAACCGCGGATTACCAGACGTGCTGAACGTTGATGCCTTTTCCTATCAGGAGAGGCGCGACTCAAATCAGAGTGGTGAACTTCCCCAGAAAGCTTGGAAGAATTGAGTTATACAGGGAGCGGCAAAAAAAGCTAACGGTTTTTATTTTTGTTTTGATTGAAAATCGTCAACTTTTTATGCCGCTGGTTGAGCTCTCATGCATGTGATTACATTACATAAAAAAGATATACAAAGTGATATTTCTATGTAGTGACCACTATTGTTCACAGAAGACTCCCGCTGGACGTATCAGTTGCTAACTGATCATAATCTGGGTTATTGCATCATCATGGTTACTTAATTGTCCTCCGGTGCGATGCAGGTGTGATTGGGGTAAAGTCAATTCCAGTCATACGTGTATGGTATCCAAAGTGTTGAGGCTCAAATCCCTGGACGCATTGTACATTTTTCTCATTCGCAATTATAATAGCCGCGACAGGGACGCACATATGCGAGTTACGCAGGTCACGGTAAACGCGGAATGAGACAAAAACTCAAAAGAAAATAACCAGAATCAAGTATATACTCATATTACTGCGTTCAAAAATAAGGAGATGCGTTAAGAAATTTTATGAACCATTAAAATAGTTATTATTTTTCATTTCAGTATGTAATATCGATTCTATTGCCCATCACATTTTTTTTTATGTAAACGCATGCAGGAGAGCACAACCGGTCAAGACCAGTGCACTCTATGACGCTCAGCCAGGGAGGCTGGACGCTGAATGCGGGAAACGTATGTTGTGTTCGAGTTTGTGTGTGGGTTGGGGAGATTGCAAGTGCATAATTATCTGTTTCTTGAAGAGATCTAGATTGTTGGAAGGAGGAAACACAGACGCTGGAAGAGCATTCCATAGCTTACCGGTGGCATTAAGGAAGGAGCTTTGTAAACTCCCAGTTCTTGGTCGACACATATTATCCGTGTATGGATGTTCGGCAAGTGTAAGATGAGTTTGTCGGTTGTGAGTGGGGGCAGAAGGAATTAGTTATTTAATTTTCGAAAAACAGCGACCGTGGTAATAACGGTAGAAAATACTAAGAGAACCAATCTTACGCCTGATCCATTGATTGCAGGTTAGACGTAATAGTGTCATTGCTTATTAAACGAATTACTCTTCTTGTACAGCTCATTTAGAAACTTTAATCTTCTTGTGTGTTTTCGCCAACTTTAAGAACGGTGAATGAGTTAGTTATACACCTAGGGAACTGATGAAGCCCTCATTGGAGGTGATACTGCGGTCTTCCAGCAAATAGTTAAACACTCAACAATTCTTAGTGAGATTCGTGTTAAAACAACGTGCAAAATATTTATCTATTTATTATTGAAATACATCTTTAAGTGAGTGTTAAAAATAAAAATATTTGTTTATTATTCGATCCCATTTTACAAAAAGTTACTCATGAACATGCTATGAATTCTTATATTTCTTTCAAAAAGACACTACGAAATATTTAAATAGTGACGATTCTTAAATTGTTTCCCTGTTTTTCGAATTTAAAGAAAGAACATGTTGCGGCGGCAGGTGCAGCAACCGCTACTTATGCACAGTTCTGCCAACATACACAGGCTATACATTATAATACCTACTTGAAATTATTCCATAGTTTTTTAATTTCGTTCTGTCATTATGAATTTGTAAAAATGACTTTAATTATTTATGAAGTATTTTAGATGTTTTTTTTAGTTGAAATTGTACAAATGTTATAAAATTGTGTCTATAATAAACCCTCGAATTACAATAAAGTCGGGACGTTTTGTTCGAAAATCGTGTAGTTCGGGGTGAGAATCTCATACAACAAAATTATTTGTTTTTTTTTCGTAGAAAATCCGAAATGGGAATCTGAAACAATCGTGTTATTCGAGGGCTTGCGACGAAAATTTCTGCCCGGCACGCAATTCAAGAGCGTACTATGAGAGGTTTGACTGTGTATCCCACGGTTATGATATGAATAAGCTATTCAAGTTATAAATAATGTAATTTAATATATGAATAAATAGAAAAAAATATGTAGTAAAACTCTTGCATTTTTACGTTCATTTGAATTTTTTATGATTAGTGTATTTTTTTGTATTATAAGTAGGTACTCAGTCGATATCTAATGTATTTAGGAACGATTCTAGAAACGGAAAATTGCAATGAAAACTTGTACTAAATAATGCAAGATCGTTCAGTAAGCACACTCGTTTGAATTGTTCTAATGAATATCTACTCTGGTGGTCTTTAAATCATGTTTTTTGTAAAGCTTTTTTTTTTTATTTTATTCGCTCACGCATGGTAAGACTAATCTAAATAATAATTTCAATACATTAAAAGTGTACTTTGAAAATAATGACTACAAGTGAATTTAATTATGTTTTTTTTGTGTATGGCATCTAGTTCAGGCAGTTCCGGCTCTAGACTTTACGGCTCCCTAAGGCAATTTTTTTCTGGCGCCCCATATTGTATGTATTTAAAATGGATACATATATATTAGATAGATTGCTCTCGGCGCCCCTAGTTCATTCGACGCCCTGGACCAACGACCCACTGCGCCACCCCCTTAAACCGGCACTGAGATCAGGTATATAAACACAACAATTGTTGATAACTAAAAACCTTTTTACATCTAGATATTATAAATTTATTTATTTTTCAATTTCATATGGTGAAGCACATCAAAATAATATATGTATACCAAGTTTATATTTAAATATGTTAAATGTACTGTAACGTTAATAGCTGATAATTTATAACGTATATATAAAATTTTGTACATAAGAAAACCTGGGTCTCTTCCCAGGTCGATTCGCTTCAAGGTGATTTGTTGAATTCAAAAGAATCTTGTATGTATTGTAATTTTTTTTTAAGTAATGAAAATACGAAGTAAATAATGAATGATTGCCTTGGCTGCAATTGTTAGTAATTCTGGAGTAGCAAAATCATAAAGTTTTTTTTTCTTTGGTTAAAAGGGTTTTTATGGTTAGGGTTGAGCCACCCCTTAGCACAAAATGGTCCAGGCCTCGAGATCGTATTTCATTTTAAAAGACTCGATTAACAAATCACCAAAAATATGCCTCGGATAACACAGCTGCCCCCTCTTCAAACACTTGAACTTATTCTCCGGAAGTTGTCGGAAGTTGGGATAATGTTGCGAAAAATGAACAGTGGTAGCTGACAAAATAAAAAGGCGGCAGTTTGTGGTGACTATATTTTCCAGATATGGAATGGATATGGGAAGAATGGTTAAGATGAATATTTTTGAGGCCATCTTTCAGCGTTTAGACAAATTAAAAATCTGCATCAAAAATGGAGCGGCTATTATATACGAACAATGAGGTTCTCAGGTTAATCAAGGAAGATAGGCACCTAATAAGAACCATCTCAGAGCGGCGAGCCCGATGGATTGGTCACATCATGCGCCACGATGGTCTTCTTCACGATATTGTGGAGGGGATGTTTGAGGGTAGAAACTGTAGAGGGCGCCCTGGACGGGAGTATTTGCAGCAAGTATTCGAGGACATGAATTGTAGCGCTTATGCTGAGCTGAAAAGGGTTGCGTAGGACCGAGAGGAATGGAGATCGAGATGCAAGATTATGTTGCTGCAAACCAATCCACCGGATTGATACTACTACGAAGAAGATGATATACGAGTATATATATAATAATATTATGAAATGTAAAAGTATGAGAACGTTAATTTTTCACAAATTTCAGTTTGTTAGGCTCAAAATTGATGATCAAATTACAGTATCAATTGGCATACTTTCGTAGATCACAGATTATAATATTTTCCAACTATTTACTTTCTAGAAAATTGTAAACATTTCTAAATAAATGCCATACAAATTATTAAACAGTTATAAAATGCCGTGCATAAGACAAATCGCATAGTTTTGTCTTCTGTTCATTAAGTGACATATTCTCGTCACATGCATTCTAAATGACAACCATGAGGCCAGTCAATTTAGACGAATCATCATCAGCATGATGTATCCGTCCACTGTTGAACGCAAGCCTCCCGCACGAGTCTCCATCCTCTTCGATCCTCCACCTTCCGCTTCCACGTCACTCCCGCTATTCTTCTTGTGTCGTCAGTCCATTTTCCAGGGGGTCGGGCAATGCTTCGTTTGCTAGTTCTTGGGCGCCATTTCAATACTTTTCTTCCCCATCGACCGTTGTCTCTTCGACAGATATGTCCTGCCCATTGCCACTTGAGTGTGCCTATTCGTTGGGTAGCATCCACTACTTGGGTTCTTCTGCGTATTTCCTCGTTTCGGATTCTATCTTTTAGCGACACTTCTAGCATGGATCTCTCCATAGCACGCTGGGTGACCTTTATTTTATTGGTAAGACTTACTGTCACATTCCACGTCTTTGCGCCATAAGTTAATACGGGGAGGATGCATTGGCTAAGCGCCTTAGTTTTTAGACATTACGGATTTTCTTCTTTGAAAATGTACTTAAGTTTTCCAAATGCTGCCCATCCTAGTTGTATACGCCTGTCATTAGACTAATAATTAAATATTTTTGTTTATGACAAAAAATTATCTTATGATACAAGAAGAACATAGACATTGTATTTAAGGCTATACCATGGACATTTACGACTCGTTATATGATGTACTGGACTTGGTTGAAGAATTAAAATATATCTTCATTAGAAAAACCGTTAATTAGCAGAAAACATCTTTAATATCTTTGTCTGTAGATGGATTAAGAGGTATTTTATATCAAATTAATTATAACATTGCAGCATCCGTGTACAAAAAAATAAAAATAAATTAATATATGTACGTTTGTCTGTATTAACATCCTCCTCTCTCTTAAAAGGGGTGTTATTCCGTCGCGTGAGGGGAGGATGAGGAGCAGGTCAGCAAATAAAGACTTTCTTTTAGAAGTACATTGATTATTATCCAATCACGATGAAATTTTGTAAATTTGATAACTGCTCTGAGAAGGTTTCTGTATCATTCAAACCATTTAACAACTCGATCTTACCCTATTTTAAGATGGTCTGTATTTATTTGTTCAGTTATTAATTCGATGCTTTGTCAGTAAATTTAATCGATTAGCAGTTAATTAAATTAATTTTTTGAATCGGCATTTGATGAAATAAATCCTCAGTATCCAAGGTGTTAGTACGAATGTGGTCAGTTAGAAAATTGAAATGGCGGTAATATATTAAATATTGGTAATAATTAATGCAAAATTAATTAATAATTAACACATGAAAGGGAAATTTCACTTATTTATTATGTTTATTTCTATTCATTAATTATTTAGAGACAATTTATTATTTTTTTTACTGCAAATATGTATATTTTTACTACAAATTAAAAAAATTTACTCACCTTTATACTTATATTTAATTTTAATGATATTTTTTATTTATTTACTGGCCATTAATTGAATGAAATACTGACAAAATAATTAGTTGCCTAAAAATAAATGTATATTTGTATGTATGTACGTTACTAACATCCTCCTCTCTTTACAAGGTTGTTATTCAGTCACGTGGTAGCAGGATTAGGAGCAGGTTACCAAAACAAAGACTTTTTCTGAAGCACATTGACATATATATTTCAATAATTTTACAAACTTATGGTCTGGACCTAGTCACAGCATTCAGGCCGGGCCACAATACGACCTGTTTCGCGGTCGGTACACAACTCACTTTGTGCGGCGCCCCAGTGGCGATATATGTAACTAGTCCTCCTAACGACATTACAAAATGACGACACATATATGTACGACAAGCGAACAGAAATAAGAAACGAAATATTGTGTATCGAGGTTTTCGGTACCAGTCAGCAAGGGCTATATCATGCTGATATCATAACTTATGGTTGACTTTACTGCTTGTCCAATCATGACAAAATTTTGTAAATATATTAATTGTGCATCCAGGAAGGTTTTGGATCATTAAAACCATTTTACAAGTCTGTCGAATCATATTTTTTGTTGAAAACAAAAATCCCGAGTAAAACCGCGTTCAATCCGCTAGTACTAAATAACATTAAAAATTCTACGTTTTTTTAGACTAAAATATCACATTTGACTGGTATGTAACGTTTTAAGAGTCATTACGGTTAGCGCCTCCAATTAAAAAGCAATTTTTAATGGATTAAGAGCGACCGCGCTCACATAATTCAATTAGGCGAAAATCTGTGTCGCTCAGAAGAGAAGATCATTATTTTTTTCTAGCGCAGACAATTGATGGCCGCCGCGAACAACACGAATATTAATTAGACGTGCTAAAAACGGGGGAACACGGTATCTCATTATCTTTCCATGCATAAATAACTTCTGGATAATTTCTTATAAAATATTTTTATTTTTACAAAATTTTGATACAAGTTTCTTGTTCTTACTGACATCAGCATGATAGAGCCCTTGCTGACTACCTGCTGGTACCGAAAACCTCGATACACAATCTTTCGTCACATATTTCTGTTCGCTTGTCATACACGTATGTGTTGCCGTATTGGCATTTAAGACTAGTAACATAGATCGCCACTTGGGGCGCTGGGCGACAACCTCAGCGCCGACGAGCGCGACCACTCGTGTGCCGCCCGTCGGTGAGAGCATATTGTATTGTGGCTCGGCCTGAAGGCTGTGACTAGGTCGGGCCATAAGTTTGTAATGTTAATCGTAAATATATGTCAATGTGCTTCTGAAAAAGTCTGTGTTATTAATCTTCTCCTAATCTCGCCATCACGCGACTGAATAACAACCTTTGAAAGAGAGGAGGATGTTATTACATATTCTCTATGTAGGCGGCGCATATGACCCCCAAAATTTTCTGCCTAAACCTTGTTCCAATACATGTCTGCACCCGAAGCACCACCTGGGTACATATGTGTCACCTATTTGTATCAAAGACGAGAGCTCGGGGGCTTAGCGAGCAGGAGCTGTAGTTTTTTTTATGTAAGCACATACAGGAGAATACCGACAGATGGTGATGGTAGTTCCGAAGTATCATCTGTGGAATTCTATTACGCTTACCATGCTGCATATGGCTAAGCGCTGCATGTGGAGTGTTGATCCGCCAACGTCCTAGACTACAGCCCGAGATTCACGCATCATCCTTTTTTATTATAGGAATTTACTATGAATGGGTGGTCTTCACGGGACAACTTTCGTCTACCACAAATTTTAATTAATAAGCTATGACTGGCATTTTACGGGTGAGGGATCAAATTAACACCAATCGGAGGTATTTAAAGCGCAGGAATCGATTAAAAATCTTTTTTTTTCTCCGTCGGGGATCGGACCCACGACCATTTGTTTGCAAAGCATACGCTTTGAGTATTGAGCGATACCCGTCGGTAAAGTATGAAGTATCTAAGACATATTTTGGCGTGAAATAATTAACATTTATTAACTAACTTAAGAATGTTTTAAATATTTTGTAGTCATATAAATATTGATGAATAATAAGAAATATTGAATACATTTTATCAATAAAGCTGTTTAGCAAAGTTAATACAATATATGTACCGATAAGTCGTCTTAGCAAGTGATAACCATTAGTGTCTTTAGAGCCGCATTTGCTGTAATATTTGAGATGTGAGCCGGGGAACAGATTTCTCCTTTCGCGGGTTAGAGGTCGCAATCTGTGCGGAATAAGATAAACAAAGGTCACCGTGCGAATGCTGGGATCCACTGGGTACTTGGGTGACCAAAGACGGAAACTAAAGACCCATTCACACGATGCAAACAAAATATTTAATTAAATACTATTACGCAAAAGCGAATGCAGCCGTATAATGGTTTTCGAGCAAATGCTTACGTAGAATACTGATAGTACGATGATTTGAATTTGTGAGGAATTTAGAGGTGAGAAAGCGGACAAGAGAGCCTTCCATACAACAACCGCTTAAAAAGTGAAGGTACACTGGAAAATGAAAAATTATGACATCTAAAATTTATACTTTTACCACAAAAGAAATAGTTTTCTTAAATTTTATTCCTTATTATATCGACACGTTGATCTAATTGAGTCATCCATCATCAGCCTGTGTCCGTCCGTAGGCCTCCCTTGTGAGTCTCCATCATCTTCGATCCTCTGCTTTCAACATCCAGGCCACACCCGCTATGCTTCTGCTGTCGTCAGTCCATCTTGCAGGGGGTCGGCCAACTCTTTGTTTGCCAATTGAGATTACCAGAGAGAAATCAATGATTCTCGGGCATAAAATATTTAATCACATTTTCATCTTTATTCTACATAATTTTTACGGCAGGTATAGCTCAATGGCCAGAGCGCTTGCTTTGCCAGCCAAAGGTTGTAGGTTTGATCCCCAACGGAGAAAAAAAAAGAATGAATTTATTTGATTTTCCAGCTCTAAAATACCCCAAATTGGTGTATATTTGATCCCTCACCCATAAAATGCCAGTCATAGCCTATTAATGGAAATTAGTGATATACGAAAATCGTCACGCGAAGATCACCCATTCATAGTTAATTCCTGTCATAATAAGGATAATACATGAACGTCGGACTGTAGTTGGCGGATCAACACTCCACATGCAGCGCTTTGTAGAGTGGTAAGCGTCTTAGAACTCCACAGATGAGACTTCAGAATAACTCTCTCCATCTATCAGTATTCTTCTGTATGTGCTTACATTAAAAAAAATCTAGCGCATTGTGAATAATGGGCATTACAGTGCCGTATATTAAGTTGGTACACCTGGCGAATGTATTAGTTTGAAATTGTGTATAGGCTGTTGGGCTTTCTTGTAGGTATGATTAAGTTGGTATGCGTTTGGAAACTGCACGTGTTTGAATTAGGAATCCGGCTTTCTTGTTTTGTTTATGGCGGCGAAATTTAATTTGTATTTATGACCGTCCCAAGCGAGAAACACTTAACCTATAATCGTACATGAGATATAACATGTTAATATACGAGTATATATATATTATATACACGTTGACATCCTCCTCTCTTTCAAAAAGGTGTAATTCCGTCGCGTGAAGGCAGGATGAGGAGCAGGTCAGCAAACAAAGACTTTCTTTTAGAAGCAAGCTGATTATATTTATGTTAAAAGTTTACAAGCTTTCAGCCAAGCGGAATGACATACTGCTGGCCGTAATGTTAAATATTTGATAGTGTATGAGTTAATAACACACAGACTTTGACATATATATTTCGATAACTTTACATACTTATGGCCCGACCTAGTCACAGCATTCAGGCCGGGCCACAATACAATATCCTCTCGCCGTTGTCGGCACACGACTCCTCCGCGCGCTTGTCGGCGCTAAGGCTGTCGCCCAGCGCCCAAGTGGCAATCTCATTAACTAGTCTAAAATGCTAATATGGTGACACATGCATGTACGTCAAGCGAACAGAAATAAGAGACGAAAGATTGTATATCGAGGTCTTCGGTACCAGTCAACAAGGGCTATATCATGCTGATTCTATATAAAAGTTAAAATACTTTGAATTGCTGAAAGTAGGTACAAGCTATTAACTTATTTAGGATCAATGTGTACAACATTAAAAATTCAGATTTAATTATATCAATTATTTAGGCAAATACTGAGCGATCACTCTTTTTGTTACTGTAGGCTATTTTTTTTTTAATGTAACATAAATATAAAGGTAAATAAAAACTTAAGCTAAAATTTGTTAAATCGGTGTGCTGTCAAGGACACCAATTTAACAAACACTTGAGACCAATTTTTTTTTTTTTTTTTGCTTCTCTTTGTGTTATGAGCTGTCCACACTTTGCTTATGAATATCAGGCAGGTGAAAGACGATACCGTCCAAAGAAGTGGAAGACTCATGCGTGACATGTCCTGCAAAAGCCAGTACTCCATACTGTAAGACTAAAGACAAGTACAAGGGTTACACGTCAAACACCAACACAGAAAATAATGCATCATACTCGTATTTAGGATAACAAAATTACTAGGAAACAGATACATATTTACAAGTAAATACTAATATCCTCCTGTCTCTCAAAAAGGGGTGTTATTACGTTGCATGAGTGCAGGACGAGGAGAAGGGCAGCCAACAAATACTTTCTTTTAGAAGCACATTGATTATATTTACGTTAAAACTTTATAAGCTTCCAGCCAAGCGGGGTGACATGCCGCTGTGGCCGTAATGCGACTTTCTCGATCGTCAACACATAACTGACGCGCTTGTCGGCGTTTCTGTCGGTGTTCGGTCACAAGTGCCGTCGGTGGCAAAACTATATAACTATTCCCAATATGGCGGACACATAAATGTATGGCAAGCGACAAAAATAAGAGACGAAAGATTGTTTTGATCAAGGTTTTCGGTACCAGTAAGCAAGGGCTATATCGTGATGATCTCAATACAACATGGTTACTGACACTCTTTAAATCAAAAATTCTGAATATTAAAAGACACTGCTGATGTAGCATCCGAGGCACATTTCAGGGCGAGTTATTCATCATCAACATCATTATATCAGCATGTATTCGTCCACTGTTATTCTTCTTCTACTTCTTTGTGTCAGCGACGTAAAATTATTTTTGCCCAGTATCTGGCAACATCGATAGCACATGTGTTGCCTAGCATTAGGTCCTGAGATGAGCAGCTTGTTGGGCACATGGAGCAGGATCTTGGGTATGAGGCTGCAGGTCTCCACAGTCACACAATAGTGACTCTCCCTTCTGCAGCATTCACCACCGCTCGAGGTTGTCTTTTGTTCTACCAACTCCGGTTCTCAATTTGTTCAGGGATTTTCAAGTCCACCAGTGTAGGTTCTTGCCAGTTGGGAGGCCATCCTTTGGAGTAATGAAATCCTCTAACGCGACTTGTTGCCAGAGCTGGAGTCTCTTATTTTCAGGGCCGAATGTGAGAGGTTGTGTGGATCTCAGAAAGCTGCTTCGCGACTTCAATCTTTATGTTGGAGGTATCTGATTCCACTGTTGAATATATTACATAATAGTTTATAAGCTCACTTTTTTTGAAGAGCGCAACATTCTATCAAGTCACTAAATGTATCGGCAAATGCTTCATCATCATCAGCCTGTAGCTGTCCACTGCAAATCGTAGACCTCCCGCATAAGTCTTCATCTTTCTCGATCTACCAACCTTTACATTCAGGCTACTTCCGCTATTCTTTTGATACCGTCAGTCCTTCTTGCAGGGGGTTGGCTAACGTCTGTTTGCCAGTCCTTGGACGCCACTTCAACACTTTTCTTCCCCATTGACCCCAGTCTCTTCGACAGATATGTCCCATTGCCACTTGAGTATTCAGATTGGCATGTCATCGGTTAATACTATTAATAATCATCATCATTATCAGCGTGTGTCCGTCCACTGTTAAACGCAGGCCTCCCGCGTGAGTCTCCATCATTCTCAATCCTCCATCATTCGCATCCAGGCTACCCCCGATATTCTTTTGATGATTTAGGTGACATATATTTATTTATTTCACAGAACCGCATTTCAAAGGTACAAATAATAAGAAATATAGAGTTTACATAAACAGTACATACAAAAGAGAAAAAAAAACATAAACGAAGAAGAAGATGACACGTGTCAAAGATCAAAGAGATCTAGAAGAACGATACCATATACAAATGAGGAAAAAGGTGTAAGAAAGGGATCGAGATGTTCTGGTAGGCCATTTAGGAGCGCTATTGCCGCTGTACAAAATTAAGTGCTCGAAGCTCCACCAATATTAACTGGGATCAAAAACAATGGATGCCTACGAGCACGGGTGTACTTATCTGGAACACAGCGAAGTGACATAATAATTGAACTTTTTAAAACACCAGATGATTATTCTGACGCTCCCGAATGCTAAATAATTTGTTCCTAAAGAGCACGTCAATCCTATATATGTAAATATATTTTATATGATAAATTAAAATTAAATTTTTCATATTTTAATATATTTATTATTAGAAGTAGTAGTCATTGAAAGGGTTGACTATTTGTTATATGGCGTTCGTTGGTTGTCTCTTCAGCTGCCTTCAATAATAGTTCGTTGACCCTTCGTTGCAGGACCTCGACCACAGACCATCCAACAATTCTTGTGCTGGGTCAGTTTTTACGCACTTCGACGCACTCTTAACACGTTCGCAGCGGAACATACATACACATATATTTCGTTTAAAAGTAAAAATTCTATTGCTGACATGTCAAAAATGATTTCATCTACTTCTTTAACTCCAGAAGCATGCTTTGGAATGCTCCACCACAATCTGTGTTCTCTTCCACATACTATCTGAATCTTTTTAAGATTCACAATATAATAACCACTTGATATATTCTTCTTCTTCTTCTTTAGCCTCGCCATTTCCAATCATCCGGGGTCGGCTCTCCTTGTGCACATTCGCCATGTTTGAGTAAGGGGGACGCCCTAACAGTATTACTCTCCTCGACGTCCTCTCAATTGATTATCAATTCTATGTCTCAATCGCAAGACATCTGTGCGTTCGGAGATCCATCTGGGAACATTAGCAGTAACAAGCCCATTGAAGAAAAGACGGCAGCTGTAGTACGCGAGGCATATCATAGGTAATTTGTTAATCGAAAAATTAGAGATAACATGATTAGTCGGATGCTACATAGGTACGGACCAGTACTGGTTTTAGACCCTGCGGCGCCCTAGGGCATTTTTTTTTCTAGAATAAATAATATAATGTCAGTAAGTTAGCTTAATATTTAATCAGTTTTAAAGGTTGAAAATATAACAGAATATTTACATTAGGTTTGATTTGATTGATTAATATAAGATTATATATTAAGTTGATATATTAGCAAGTTCTAGAACTGATTTTTAGAATTATGAAAGTTTACTAGTAAATGATCGTTACTTCGTCGGTCGTTGAACGGGCGCGTAGCACAGTGCGTCCACGGCGGGAGGCTGATGATTGATCAGGTTACAGAGGTGGTCGAGAGATAAGAGAGAAGAGATTGGTCCGTATGGTCGTCTGCTTACATAGAGCCTGCTCAACTTTCACCTTGATAGGTACAATAGTATTTGAAGCGACCTCTGGCGACATCGATTCTAACGACATCTGTGGGACATACAAGGAAAACATTAATAGACAAGACATAGATACCGAAGTTAGAACAGGAGTCATACTAAATTTTCTTGAGTGCAGATGTTAATTTTCTATTTTAATACTTTGCTTGTTTATGAAAAACACAGTGTGATTTACCAGTTATCATGCATCGTTCATAAAACCTTTACTTATTTATTTAAACAATAAATAATTGTTCTGACAAAAAAATTATATGTAATTTCAGGGTTAACTGGCTACCTTAAGGTGATCACTCAAGCAAATATGGCCTTAATGCATAACGCTGAAAAGGTTTTTATTGGCGTTTACTTTTAGACGTTTGCATTTAATCATCGAAAATTTAAATAAGAGTTCCGAACCTGAAAAACGAGTTCTTCCATAATAATAATTATTACGCACTGCGCAGGCGCCGTGGCGGGCAGGTAGGTATATATTATCATCAGGTAGGTATATTATTATATTATACCTACATGCTTACCTGGATTGGGGGGGAGGATTGGAGATGGGGGACTTTTAATAAGGACCGACAAAGTTAAAAATAACATGAGATTAAGGGACATGTTACTTTTTAAAAGAACCAAAATACAATAAGAAATTTAAAAATGTTTGGAACTTTATTCTATTTTGACATAAATTTATTATTGATTACATTTTAAAATAGAACAAAAAATAAGTCAAATTCGATGTTCCTCAAAAAATTAAAAGCTTACCCTAGGGCATTCCGTGATTTGGAAGGACTGAAAAAATGTATAGTGCTTACAAATGTTTGAAATATAGAAAAAATGATTGAATAAAGCTGTAAAATGAGGCTTAAAACCTATGTAAAGCTTACTCGTATCACTGCTGTAAACGTTATATGTAAAGGATTTGGTAAAGATTTATGAAGATAAAATTCTTTGAATTTGTGAACTAAACCTTAAAGCTTACATTTATAGATATTTAAATTGTCCTTTTCGATGCAGTTCGAGGGAATTGCCTCGGCCGTATCAGGCATACAGACTTTGTAGTCACTAAAAAAAATTCCACGCATTTACAATTTTCGCTCGTATTTTCTTTGTAAGAATCTATCTTCCATTTCCATCTCTTTACAACCCGTGATTGCGATTCTTACCACTTTCACGGGTTTTTTTCTTTTAGCACTGCAGTGGCCAAAATTGTTCAGAGGGGACTCACTGGACTTATCAGTTGCTAACTGACCATAATCTGAATGAGCGCGTTATCGATGAGACTGTCCTCCGGTATGATGTGGGTGTGAGGCGGGTAAAGTGTAGATATTTAAATTATTTTAAGGTTTTTTGCAGGGCATCCCTGACCTGCGCTCGTCGTGGTCCCCTCCTCACGCGCATGTGCGTCGGTCGCAGTCTGCGTGGATTTGTTTTCACTCCGCGGTGCGTGTGCGTGCATGTAATGGGAGATGCACTAAGTTCCCTTCAACCAGGGCAGAACTAAATTTTTGTATTTTAGATAAAAAAAATAGATTTTTTCAAATATCTTAAATCGATGATAGCGATCTCTTTCACGGATTTTTTTCTTTTCCGAGTGAACTTCCACCGTACTTTAACGTATTGAACTCTGGAAGCCAATATTCTGGCTTTCGAACATTTGGTTGATAGTTCTGATTCTCCCCGAGCGGTAACTTTAAACCTTGGTTTTTCCAATTTACCGATGCGGGTGTGAGGGTGAAAATTCCAAATGATCTTGCCTATCAAAGTGCCATCAAGGATTGCACCTTATCTTGCTTTGTAATTACTGCTGTGGATGTTTTAATTATTCATGACGACCTTCAGCATACAAGTAAAAAAAATAGGTTGTGGCTTAATATATTATCTGAAACTCTCTGTCTTATTAATAGTCTGAAGATCATGCTAAGTCTACTTGAGTATAAACTATCATTAATTGAAAAACATCCCTGTTTGTCAAAGGTGACTCCATGTTGCCGAGATTGTCTTCATGACGCGTGGTGGAGGGATGAGAAGCAGGTCTACAAATCAAACCTCTTGTCGAGAAGCACATTGTAAGTTATTTAAAATAAAAGACAAACTTCGGTCAACTTCCCGGGACGAAACATTCTGCGTTCCTCACAGGTCCCGGAACGGCTCCGACTAAGCAAGCAGTCGTGACAGCACAGCGCCGAAATTAACACGGTGGCCACTCGGCAAACTATAATGATCCACATACAGGACTTGTCAAAAGAACAAAATGGCGCCTGTCTCATAGTTACTTAAATCTCAAACTTAGCTTAATATTTTCAAATATGCGTGACAGAAGAGCGAACAAATATAAGAGAGAAAAAATGTAATTCGAGGCTTTTCGGCACCAGCCTGCAAGGGCTATATTAAGCTAATACCAATATAATGAAATCGTGTTAGTCGTGACAGTTACACCATTTATAACTCAAGAACGGCTGAACGAATTTTCATGATTCTTCATTTGTTGGATTCGTCTTGCTCCCGAATAGAAATATAGTTATCAGACCATCGGAAAATAAATAACACAACGCCATCTTTGATCAAATATTTTTGATTATTCATTTGACCCAATTAAAATACTGAATTCAATTTCACTAAAATATATGTAAGTTAACACAACATTTATTGAGTCTGAGGCGGTACGAAGTTCGCCAGGCCAGCTAGTTGAATGTAAAAATGACAATTTAATTCCTTGGTGCGGCTCTGGATGTATTCGTAATGTAATGAATATAATTGCTCGCTAAAACTGCGGGAATAAAAAATGGAATATAATATTTATATTCAGCGGCAATCAGCGCTGCCCGTATTCACGCCAGGTAAGCAAACTCCAGGTGATGTCACAAATGAGATTGCTTCCCACGGACTTCAAAGTTCAAGCAATCCATTGTTAGGAACACATCTAATGCTAGAGGACTATGCAAAAAACATGCCAATATTTTGCGACGCATTATGCTTAACCTAACCCAACCTTATGTATGATTGTACTGGAAGGCTTTAAATGATTTATTCGCAAGGCCCAACAACGCCCTGAAAAGGGCTCCCGTAACTTGTATGTACGCGTCGCGCCTTGAAAAGGACGCCCGATGGGCTTGTGCGGGACTCATTCCTCGTTTTTTTAACCTTACCCAACCTACCATATATTTTTTTATGTAAACGCATGCAGGAGAGCATAGCCGGTCAAGACCAGTGCACTATATGACGCTCAGCCAGGGAGGCTAGACGCTGCATGTGGGAAACGTGTTTTGTGTTCTTGTTTGTGTGTGGGTTGGGGAGATTGCAAGTGTATACTTATCTGTTTTTTTAAAAGATCCAGATTGTAGGAAGGAGGAAACACAAAAGCTGGAAGAGCATTCCAAAGCTTACCGGTGACATTAAAGAAGAAACTTTGGAAACTGCCAGTTCTTGGTCGACACACATTAACCGTGTATGGATGTTCGGCAAGTGTAAGACGAGTTTGTCGGTTGTGGGTGGGTGCAGGAGGAATTAGTTCTTTAATTTTCGAAGATCAACGACCTTGGTAATAACGATAGAAAAGACTAAGTGAACCAATCTTATGCCTGTGTTCCATTGATTGCAGGTTAGATTTAAGAGTGTCAATGTTTATCAAACGAATTGCTCTTCTTTTAATATTATAAAGTTACTTAACCTAACCTTACTTAACCTAACATAACCTAACAGAACTAAGCATAACATAACACAAGCGTTTACTGGACACAGAATATTTAGAGTTCCTGAAAAGGTTTGGTCTTTTTCGTTGCGACGCATGTCCATGTGGTCAACATACAACAGACTGTAAAACATTATCTGAATGAGTGCATCATCTATAAAAACCTAACCTAACCTCACCTTACCTAAGAGTACCTAATACAACCGTAATATTTTGTAGACACGAAATATTCAGAGAGTTCCTAAAAAGGTTTGGCCGCTCTTCTTGCGACGTTGTCTATGTGATTCAAGCAGACAACAGTTAGTGAGACGACGGTTTTCCAGGATGGCGCGAGCGCAGGGGCTTGAAAAAAATGCAGCTGTAGTATATGCTCTCCTGTCTGTGTATATGTGACAACTAGGTACACCTTCACCTTTTGACCGACTGTTGTTTGGGAGGCTACATTGTCCGCTCTTACACCTCTACATTTCTCACAAAGTCTATCCATTGTACTCTCAGTATTCTACGCAGACATCTGTTATAAAAATCCATTATGCGGCTGCATTGGCTCTTAGCAAGATGCCAAGATTCACAGTTGTAGAAATATTAAGGAGGGTGCAGAAGTTGTATAGTTTGTAACTTTGTTTTGATCAAGTACAGCTGCGAGTTCCAAATATTACGCAAAGAGTTAAATGACGCGATCGTTGAAATATATTCCTACAAGATACATTATAGTTTTCTTGATGAATAAAATACGAGCAAGCTCATTACAATGTAACACATATGGTACTTATAAGGAGCATGGAAACATTGTGTTCCATCGTTCTCGATCCATCGAGAACGAACCGAAAATTCTCCCGCGTGCGCATGCCCATAAAACAAAACACCGCAGATGTTTAAAAAATGGAACAAAAACAAAACACGGCTCGCCAGTCGGGGAATTACTTTGGCTTATTATCGCTGGAGGAATTTGTTTTGTGATGATTCGCCATTATCGGCTGCCCGTGCGTAGACTTTAGCCGCAGGCCACACTTGCGTGCAATGGTATGACCGCAAGACGCGCGGATCAACTAAACTCAGTACTTACAAGACCAAACATAAGACGCAAAGTCATATGCGCCGAAGAAATGCGTAAGACAATCAACCAACCGTCCCACTACTTGTATAATCAGATACCCCCAACACCCAGACTGAAGTCGCGAAGCAGCTTTCTGAGATCCACACAACCTCTCACATCCGGCCCTGAAAATGAGAGACTCCAGCTCTGGCGACAAGTTGCACCAGAGGATTTCATTGCTCTAAAGCAAGGCCTCCCAACTGGCAAGAACCTTGAACAGATTAAAAACCGGAGTTGGTAAAACAAAGGACAACCTCGAGCGGTGGGGAATTCTTCGACAGGGAGAGCCACTATTATGCGACTGCGGAGACTTGTAGACCGCCTCACACCTAAGATCCTGATCCATGCGCAAGACAAGCTGCACACCTCAAGACCTAATGCTAGGCAACACACGGGCTATCGATGATGCCAGATACTGGGCAGAAATAATTTGACGTAGCTGACACGAAGAAGAAGAAGAAGACATACAAGTCGAGAATATACTGACATCCCCCATCTTTAAAAAAAAAAGGCGAGAAGTGACGGGTTCGTCATGTGCCCGCGTGAAGGGATGATTCAGGAAGCAGTCCGTTAAGCACAGAACTTGCTTTTGAAGCACGATTCGCATTTATTTTCAATAAAGACTTGGTTTTCCTGCCCGAACGTTACATGACGTTTCGTCGGCCGGACGGGACTTAAATGACGACAGCCGAGGCACTGTGACATGTAGCGCCGCCAAGATAATCGCGGCTAAAACACAAATTAAAGTTGACAGTTGAACCAACATGAACTGGAGCAACTGTCAAACAAATAAAATGGCGTATGCAAACGCCGTGTAATTTTATATAAAATTAAAACTAATATGATGAGATGTGCATGTCAGGCAAGCGAACAAAAATAAGAGACAAAATATTGTTTTTCGAGGCTTTTCGGCTTCAGCTTAAAAGAGCTATATCAAGCTGATATCAATACGTATGTCTAACATCGTAGTTTTGTTGAGCAAATCATGGGATACATTTTGAATGCAAGCTCTATCGTTTATAAAATAAAATATTGACATCCTCCGTTTAATTAAAACGCCTCCAGATCACCGGGATTGTCATTTCGTGGTGGATGAATGAGGAGCAGATCGCCAAAGCAAAGAACTCTTCGAGATGCATATTTGACATTTATTTTACGTTGAACAAAATAATATGATAAAATAGATGTCTTCCTGGAACACAGACAATGCTGTGTACCTCATAGCACCCAGACGGAGACTGACGGCCGGTGGCAGTGTGAGTCACTGCGCCCGAAAACTACGATGATGCTTGAATCTCGGGCACATGCAGCGGTTAGCCATATGCACCATGGTTAGCGTCATAGTAATTCTGATGTCTCATCTGTGGAATTCTCCTGTATGTGTTTACAAAAGAAAAAGTGAATAAATAGGGCTCAGTATGATCCACGTTAAAAAAGCAAGGCATGAAGGATTTATCTATTTAATATTTCAAACGGATCACAAAGCAAATACTGAAAATGTAATTAGCATGGATCATTGCTGTAACTCTTGAATCGTCTTTGAAGATGCGCCGATTCAGATGATTTACTATTGAACCGATTATCTAATTCATGGAATGATACTAGGAGGGCCTCGATTGCTTGTATTGTCATCGATTTAAATTATTTGCAAGTCGATGCTGATATCATCACTCTTATCACTTGCAATTGCGCTAATCTACTCAAGATCATAAATTGAATTTGACAGCAAACCATACCCATATAACATACTGACATCAGCATGATGTGGCCCTTGCTGACTGGTACCGAAAACCTCGATTAACAATCTTTCTCTTATTTCTGATCGCTTATCGACATGCATGTTTCCGCCATATTGGCATTTCTGGACTAGTTACATATTATATATTGTCACTGTTGTCGCTGTACGACAGCTTATCACGGCCAAGAAGGACGCATTACGGCCAGAGGCATGTCATTCCGCCTGGCCGGAAGCTTATAAAGTTTTTACGTAAATATATGTAAATGTGCTTCTGAAAAAGTCACGCGACGGGGATAATCTTTTGAGAGAGAGGAGGATGTTAATACGTCCTTGGTTTGTTGTAGAAAGAGATCTTCTTCGTGTCAGCGACGTCAATTTTTTTCCACCCAATATATAGCAACATCAATAGCTCGTCTGCTGTGCAGCTAGTCGGGTACATGGGGCAGATCTTAGGTGTGAGGTGGTCTGCAGGTCTCCACAGTCACACAGCAGAGATTCTCCCTGCCAAAGTACTCCCCACCGCTCGAGGCTCTCCTTTGTTGTACCGACTTCTGAACTCAATCTCTTCAGCGATTTACAGGTCCACGAGTCAAGGTTCTTGCCAGTTGTGAGGCTTTTCTTTGAGGTACTGAAATCTTTTGATGCGATTCGTTGCCAAAGCTGGAGTCTCTCAGTTTCAGGGCCGGATATGAGAGGTTGAGAGGAAGGTGATATAAACGTAAATTTAATAAAATTCCTTATATTCAACATTTGACATACACTTACCGATGTTTTTATCATAACTTAGATCTAATATAAATTTAATATGAATTTTTTTATAATAATTAATTTATCATTTAAAACGCAAAGGTTAAAAAAAACTTATTTTTTTTTACAAACGAAATGTCTTACAAACGTAACATAGACTTATCTTAATTTTTAAAGCTTTTTAAATAATGTTTTTTTTTAGATTTTGCGGTAGATTTAAGATCATTTCAAGGATACGTCAATGGCAAAAAAATATCCATCTTTTATTTTTCTGGGAGAAAGCGTGAATAAAAAACCTAAGAATGGAGAAAATTAGCCACCGCAAAATATTAGGGAGCAAAGCCATTGTCTCTCCTTGGCGTTCCCGATTTTCGTCTTTTTTGTACCGTTTTTTGTGCCGTTTTTGTCTTATTTCCGTTCCCTGGAGGCTTTTGTTCTCCATCTCACGCTTGAAGGTCCCCGAATGGAGAACCTCTCGGGCGAAAATCTGTCGCACTTAACGTTTTGGCTAATCACGAGCTTTGAAAGTATATACGTCTGGATACAGGAAAAGAGCATATAACCACTATGGAAGGGTGTACTGGGTGAAAAAAAAATCAACTGCGTGAGAAATACAAAAGAACTTTAATCGATCTGCACCAACTAGTGATATTATTTCAATTACGAAACAATGAGTTTTTAAATTTTTAATAAATTCTTATTTTCGGTTTGTTTCCAATTAGACTGTTTATTTCCACTTTATTTTATTATTACTATGAGATTTATATACATATACTATAGCATCCTTGAAATGGATTCTATTTATTACATGAGCAGAAACGTAAACCTAGTTAACATACCTAACACTAGACAATTTAATGAAACACAGAAAAATGAAGAAACACAGTGAAAACATAAAATAATAATTAACATAATAAGTTCAGCCGTTTAGAGCTGATGATGGTGAAAACTGCGCAAAGACATTGATTTCCCTAACCTTATGTCTTTGAAAATGTTGGTGGATAGTGGGGATTTTATTTTGGGTATGGAGGTGCTTGAGGTTAGTTCTAAAAGGAGTGTTGAAAATTATTGTAATGGTCTTAATTTTGGATAACCTGTAGTTAAGCAAGGTGAGTTTAAGTGTAATTGATCCAGGTCGGTGCAGAGTATGTTATTAGGGGTTTAATTAATGCATTTTATTTAATTTGCTATATAAGGTACTGGTAACCTGTGTACCACAGTTAAATTTAAATTTAGAAGTTTTTGAAACGATGTCACGCCCTTACGGTTGCATAAATCAGTTTCGAATAAATTTGATATCAAAGCGCAACAATTTTACATAAGCACATACATGAGAATACCGATACGTCGTAGGGGAGAAATCTCAGATGTCAATTCCATGACGCTTTCCATTTTACATATAGCCAAACGCGGCATGTGAAAAGCTACCAAGATTATGGAATACTTCGCATTCACGCATCATCCATTTTAGACAGAAACGTACACATAAATGTGTGTTGCTTGCGGGATGGTTATCGTCCGTCAGTAATTTTAATTAATAGGCTATGACTGGCTAGTTATTTATATAGCCTAGAAATCGATTCAAAAAAAGAATCTCCGTCAGGGATTTAACCAACGACCATCGGTATAAAAAACAAATGCTTTATCACTATGCTGCTATCAATTTATTTATATATTAAGACTTGCATGTTGCAATATTTACGATGATTTGTTAATCAGAATTTTTAATACGATCGGATTATTAGCCTCAATGTTTCTAATTCATAATTTATTTCAATTTTATAGCGCGAAATTTACGCCTAGGTCTTACGTAATATTTACTTAATATACTCAATATATTAATTATTAATGAAGTACGTTTTATTAAATGCTAAATAAATATGCGAAAGCACAAAAAATCGCCTCTAAATGCTAAGAACGTAGGTAAAAAAGAACCCCACTCATACACTTCAAAATACATATACAAATATACAATGCGGATAGAGTGGAAAAGAATACTATGCTCGTATATTCAGCATATATTAAGCCGGAACGAGTTTGGTATTTGGGCCCAGCTCGTGGAGGGGATACACGAGCCTATCCCAAGCACGATGGGGCATCAAGACTGATGGTGGGGTAGGTTAGGAAACGAGTTTGGAGCAGGTGGAACCATTGTGATGTTTGTAACCTTTTGTTGTTGATTTTAGGCGTTTTTTGTTCGGGCTTAGGCGGCCATTGCTCGAAGCCGGGCCTATCCGTGAGCACTATCAAATTCGTTCTAAGAAACTCTGTTTTTTAGTTTTTTTTTACATTTTGTTTTTATACATTTGTTCATATATGGTCAACTTACTTATAAAGCACGTTTTTTTATATGTAACCATTTTTTATAGTGTTTTCGGCGATTTTTTTTACAATGGTCTCTTAAATATTGTTATTTTGGGTCGAACTCTTAGTTATTATACTTTTTTTTCATTTAAAACATGTAACAATCGAAATATCGTTACGTTTAATTTTTTTATTAACTTAATTTTATACCGGCGGGTACAGCTCAATGGTCAAAACGTTTGCTTTGCAAGCCTAATGCCGTAGGTTAGATCCCCGACGAAGATTAAAAAAAAGATTTTTAATCGATTTCTAAGCTCTAAAATACCCCCAGTTGGTGTGAATTTGATCCCTCACCCGTAAAATGCCAGTCATAGCCTATTAATTAAAATTGGTGGATGACGAATAGTATAAGTAAATTCCTTTAATAATAAGGATGATGCGTGAATCTCGCGTTGCAGTCTATGACGTTGGCGGATCAACACTCCATATGCAGAGCTTAACCATATGCACCATGATAAGCGTCATAGAATTCAACAGACTTCAGAATCACTATCACCATCTGTTGATATTCTCCGGTATGTGTTTACATAAAAAATAAACTAGTGCAATGAATTTACCGTTGCTTATGAATTATGAGTAAATTTGTTAATTTAAATTTTACTTATTTATTTGCCAAAAATTACAACAAAGTTTAAATTGTAATGATGGGTACTTATCGTAGAAGAGTACTTCTTAAATTAAAGACAAAAACAACATATACGAAAAAAAAAGTAATTCACTTGAATTACTTAAAACATACTTTACAATATCATTGAAAGAAGGAATGTGTTCGATTTCTAATGTTATTTATTAATTATTATTAAATTTAAATTCATTAAGACAAAATATCGTCTTTCTTACGATTAGACTAAGTTTGTTAATCGAGTATTATTCTAGAATTATTATCTAGTATTATTATCTAGTATTATTCTATTATGAATTGCTAACAAATAATAAATTTAAAACCAATTTTAGCCATCATTATTCGAAACGTGTTCTGAGCGAAACATCGCTACATTTGGTTTATTTAATTATTCTCTATCGACTTAAATTATATTTGCCGGCGGTCACAGCTCAATGGTCAAAGCGTTTGCTTTGCAAGCCAAAGCTCGTGGGTTCGATCCCCGACGGAGATTAAAAAAAAAAGGATTCTTAATCGATTTCTGAGCTCTAAAATACCCCGGTTGGTGTGAGTTTGATCCATCACCCGTAAAATGTCAGTCATAGCCTATTAATTAAATTTGGTGGTAGACGAAAATCGTAAAGGATGATGTGTAAATTCCTGTAATAATAAAAGACGTTGGCGGATCAACACTCCACATGCAGCGTTCAGCCATATACACCATGGTAAGCGTCATTGAATTCCACAGATGAGACTTCATAATTACTATCACCATCTGTCGGTATTCTCCTGTATGTGCTTACATAAAAAAAAATAAAAAATATATAAACATGTTTTATCAACCATAGTTTGAAATTTGACTGAAACATAGCAACGTTTGGTTAGTTTAATTATGAATATTTTTTATTAAATATAAATTATTTAGACCCATTTTAGCGGCCATAGCTTGAAACACGTTTGTACCGAAATCTTAACGTATTAATGCAATGCGTGTCTCTATAGCACACACTCACTTGTGCGCTATTCACGCACGTATGAAGGTCTATCTGTGTGCAGTCACGTGTGCAGCATGAAGAAGGGTCGAAACCTATCCCAAGCAGGCTTCTGTTGGGACGCCGAATATGACGCTTGATGCACGATTCAGATGCTCAGCAGCGAATACCGCTTCAAACACAGCGACACAAGCTTGCGACAAATTAATATGAACATAAAAATACAGCAAATATAATCTGCAATGACATTTCTGTCGTTAATATTGAAAAAAATAAACGCCAGACAATGAGATACGAATCGCAATTTTTTTTTTTTGTTTTTTTTATATACAGCGCTGATTCACCAATTACCAATTACTTCCATTTAAAAACTTGAATATTTAGACATCGGTAAGTGTTCTAGAAGCAATTGTGGCCACTGCACAGAAGTGCCAAAGAGCTGACGGTGTGAAATCAAAACAACAACGAAAACCGTCAGCATTATTTGCCGTTCCCTATATAATCAGGAATTGCATTGATTTGAAGTATATCATATATAATTGACGAAATGTTGATATATATAAATATTGTTTTTTTTTTTAAATTAAAATAAACTTTAAAATATAATTTTGTTTCATCAAGTACTAAAAATAATATTTATATATAATAAAATTAACGTAATAGTAAAATATAAACGAAATACGCAGAAGAACTCAAGTAGTAGATGCTACCCAACGAATAGACACAGTCACGTGGTAATTGGCAGGACATATCTGTCGAAGAGACGACGGTCAATGGCGCCCAAGAACTGGCAAACGAAGCATTGGCTGACCCCCTGCAAAGTGGACTGATGACATAAGAAGATAGCGGGTGTGACCTGGATGCGGAAGGCGGAGGATCTAAGAGGATGGAGACTCATGCGCGAGGCTTACGTTCAACAGTGGACGGATACAGTTTGATGATGATGATGAATAGTATGAATCTTGTTCGCATAGCGTGGACGAATTTATTTTTTACATGTATTACTCAACACTCTGACTCTCAACACATTCAAATAAAATGCATGAAAAATTGCATTCACCAATACATGTAAATCTGACTGAAATAATCTTCCAAAAAACACATGGCGAACGTTCCAAGATGTTCGCGAACGTTTCTGTTCGCCGAGCGTATCGCCGTCTCATGAATTGGTATGAATGTGAAAGAGACGGGGAGTTGTTTTTCTTGTGTTCGGACAAGTTGCTCGCGAAACGCTTCTTAAAATGCACAATTTTTGCGTTCGTTTGTGTGAATAAGTCTCCCCTCGCCTTATGCTGTACAGGGTGGTTATAAAATAAATATAAAAAAAAAATAAAAAAAATGATGTGTACTATCGCCTGTTGAGATGTATCTTCTTCGTAGTGTCAGTCCGGTGGATTGGTTTGCAGAAACAAAAGCTTGCATCTCGATCTCCATTCCTCTCGGTCCTCCGCAACCCTTTTCAGCTCAGCATAAGCACTACAATTCATGTCCTCGAATACTTGCTACAAATACTCCCGTCTAGGGCGCCCTCTACAGTTTCTACCCTCAACCATCCCCTCCACAATATCGTGCAGAAGACCATCGTGGCGCATGATGTGGCCGATCCATCGGGCTCGCCTCTCTGAGATGGTTCTTAATAGGTGCCTATCTTCCTTGATTATGCTGAGAACCTCATTGTCCGTGATGCGGTCTCTTCAGGAAATTCCGAGAATTCTTCTGTTTGACAACATCTCAAAGGCCTCTTGTCTTTTTTTATCACTTATTAAGATATATATCGTGCATTTAATAGCGCAGTTCAGAACATTGAGAGGGTTAAGAGTTTCACTACTGATCAATGACAACGGTGACTTGCAGAATGAGCTCGTTTGCTGAATTAGAAACGCTGAAGCGTTTTTTAATTCTGTGCGCAATATCTTTGACAAGCAGCTTTACTCGATCAAAACAAAGTATCGTCGCTATTGGACAAGTGCAGCCGTATAATAGGTTTTCTATAGCAGATGCTTGTGTAGAATACTGGGAGTGCGAGGTTTGACTTTGTGAGTAATGACGAAGTGAGAGAGCGGACAAGGCAGCATTCAATACTACAGTCGATAAAGAGGCGAAGTTCGCCTCGTTAACCGCACGCGTTATAACGAAATTATATATATTTGATGTAGTTTAAAAGCAAAAAGACAATCATAATAAGCAGCAGTTCAAGAAGATTTTTCCAACAAACCGCGAGACTCCCAAGCAACAACAGAGAACACGTCTCTTGTTACTATGGATGATGCTTTCATCGGAGAATGTCTCACAGTGTGTTGTTTGCCAGGATCACTTGCAAAGGCTTCGTAAGAAGTAAGATCAAACCTTGTTAAAAAACTCTTTAAATAATATTGTTTGTACAGTAAGTGCCAGTGTAAGACAAAAATCCTGTATGTTTTCATTTTTTAAATGCTTTTAAACGAGTTCGTCTGTACCATATTTTAATACCAAATGGTTCAGCTCGCGAGAATATCAGGATAATCGTTTCGGTAAAATGAACAACTAAAAATCACCCAAAATATGATTCGTATACTACTGCAGCTATTCTATATCTATATATAATAATGTCTCCTTGAGACAATATCAAGAAAGTAAAATTATTAATCAGTAACACAGGTAAATGATTGGTTATAAAGTCCGGGTCGGACCTATAAGTAGTCGTTTCTCATCCATTCAGTCTATAGTTTGGTTCGAAACCCGAGTGGTACTTACTAAAATAAATAGACTGTCGGAAAGTTATAATATTAAGCTTGTGAATAAATGATGACTGATTGAATAATAAAAAATAAAAATATACATAGTTTGAATATATACTATAGTGACATCTATCATACGATGATAACAATGACATAAATACTAGTTTCAACGTGAGTCGGTCCAGGCATAGCAATAGCCAAGTTGGCTGAGCGGTATGAATACCTGGGCATATTGGTTTCCAAGGTCCGCGGTTCGCATCCCGCTTCTGCCGTTATTTTACTGCTTGAATTGACGCGTTGAAAAGAATTTTATGTATGGTAAATGTATATTTAATTAATAATATTCTATATCTCTTTAAGTCTAAGTCTTGCCTTGGTGTTTATATGAACTGTACATGTTCTTAAGAGGACCTATGGGTGTAGAGAATAGAAATATTTAGTGTTAAGATGGAAATTTGTGGTGACCATATTTAGAGATTATTTTAAAGTAAGATTAATTGATTTAATAATTATATCCAACTTTTATTCACCCTGTTCAGCTATAGTGAGCCCTCAAATAAGTTTGTGCATAAATGACTACGAAAAAATGTTTCATATACAGGGCCGCATCGAATAAAGTAAGTAATTATTTTTAACATATTTAAATTTTATTACAGATAAATTTTACTTACCAGTTATTCTGGAATACCATTGTCAAAGACGTTAGAAATATAATTTAAGTAAAAGTAATAGATCATATCATAATGTTTGTAAATAATTTGTCATCACAAATAATTGAGATTCTTCTTCGTGTCAGCGACGTCAAATTATTTTTTCCCAATATCTGGCAACATCGATAGCTCGTGTGTTGCCCAGCATTAGGTCCTGAGATGTGCAACTTGTTGGGCACATGGAGCAGCATCGTAGGTGTGAGGCGGTCTGCAGGTCTCCACAGTCGCACAATAGTGTCTCTCCCTGCCGAAGCATTCCCCACCGCTCGAGGTTGTCCTTTGTTCTACCAACTCCGGTTCTTAATCTGTTTAGGGATTTCCAGGTCGGCCAGTCAAGGCTCTCGCCAATTTTGAGTAATGAAATCCTCTGGTGCGATTTGTTGCCAGAGTTGGAGTCTCATTTTCAGGGCCGGATGTGAGAGGTTGTGTGGATTTCAGAAAGCTGCTTCGAGACTTAATCTTGGTGTTGGGGTATCTGATTATACAAGCAGTGGGACGGTTGGTTGATTGCCTTACGCATTTCTTAAGCCAAGGGGTATAGTTTAGAAATGGGTGTTGGTTTGAGGCAGCCCGTGACGACTCTGCATGCATCATTCAGGGCAGTATCCACTTGATTACAGTGGGCTGATCGACCCCACACTGGTGCCGCATATTCTCCGGCTGAGAAACAAAGTGCTAAAGCTGAGGTACGAAGAAGGGGTGGTTGGGCTCCCCAGTGAGTGTTGGTCAGTTTGCGGATGAGGTTGTTCCTTGTTGCAACTTTCTGTTTGGTGTTGCTGCAATGACGCCTGAAGGTGAGGGTGCGATCCAGAGTGACTCCGAGGTATTTTGGATGGTCGCTATGTCCAGTACTCTACCTTCCCACGTGACACGAAGCTTTCTGTTAGCTTCCCTGTTTCTAAGGTGGAAACAGCAGACTTGTGTCTTTGATAATTGAGATTATTAATATACACAGTTTAAAATATATACTTATCTAATAACTTAACCACTTTATTTTGAATTTTAAGTATAGTTAAAAAAATCTTTAGAAAAATAACGTTTTACATTTAATTAATTTCACAAACTAATTAGAGGTAGAGTAACGCTCCATGAGGTTGCGGAATGGTGCAGTAGTCAACATCGAAATTAATTTACAAGACCATGTTATATTTGTTTAATTTTTTCATTCAGCCACAAATTCCTACCTCAAAGCTATGTCATCTGCCATGCTCCTCGCCTCATCCCATGTCAGATCTGGCTACCGCAGCTCCGCCGAGTACATATGTATAAATAGTTCCTGTTGGAGACCAGGAGCTGTTGTTTATGCTCTTATGCAGCATCTAAAGTAAAGTTTAAAGTCCCAACCAGGTCCACCTTCGCTTTTTGATAAACTGTAGTACAAAAGGCTATTATGTCCACTCTTTTACCTCGTCATTCCTCAAAAAGTAAAACCATCTTCACAGGGTACTCTACGCAGTTATTTGCTTTCAGAAACTTCTTATACGGTCTTATTGCCTTTTGATGAAACTTTAAGATTCACAGCCGAAAAGAGAAAAAAAAAAATAATGGAGACAGGCGCTGTGACTAGAGTGGACAGAGTTCGAAATGAGCATATTCGGGTTTCATTTAGGGTGGCCCCCATACCTGAAAAGATAGGGGAAAACCGCCTAATGGTATGGGCATGTGACACGGAGAGATGAAGACCACATGGTGAAGAGAGTCCTCAACATACCCACGCTGAGAAGAAGACTTGGAAGACCGCAAGGAACCTGGACTGCAACTGTAAGCAAGGATCTTAAAACCCAGGGTTTGACCGAGATCGCAACGACAGACAGACATGGCGAATGTTCATAAGGATAGCCGATCCCAGATGATGTGAAATGGCTTGGATAAACACTTTGTTTCGATCGAGTAAAGCTGCGAGTCCAAGATATTTTACATATAATTGAAAAAGACACTAGCGAAATTCATACCACTGGATTTGAATATATCGAATTATTTTTTAATGTTCTGAATCTTCCGTCCCTGAAGCGTGTTCTCACTTACGCAAACACTACCACCACTGTCCGGTGCAATTCCTTAAATGCACGCATTTAAAC
Source organism: Glossosoma conforme (assembly GCA_022606575.1). Classification (NCBI taxonomy): domain Eukaryota; kingdom Metazoa; phylum Arthropoda; class Insecta; order Trichoptera; family Glossosomatidae; genus Glossosoma; species Glossosoma conforme. The sequence continues at coordinate 1,390,945 of JAGTXR010000044.1, forward strand.
TCACACATGGACGTAAATTGGCATAGGTACGCAAATTCGCTTTATGGAGCTAAAGCACTCTCAAAGCAAAACGCCGCAAGTACAAAAATAAAATAATTTATTTATGAAGCGATGTGATATTGTGGCTTTTGGATTTAGCCGTGTGTGGCGAATCTATGTCAACCAATATTTCGACCGCCATTGCAGGGGTCTTCTTCAGGATTGATTATTTATTTGTGATTGAGTTGTGAGTTTGTGCCAGATTTTTTTTTACGAACGTTATTGATATCTCCATGGCAACTACATACTCAAGTTTCATTGGAATATTTGTTGACAGAAAAATTAGCCACACACGGCTTAGCCCAAAAAGCCACAATTTCAAATCTGGCCGTGAAAACCTAAGAAGTTATTTATAAAACGATTTGTTAATATTTTCAACGAAAATAATCTTTTTTTTCGTTTCATATCCGATATAAATTCATTTCCTTAAATTCGGAATGGGAAGAATTGAACCACTTGGCTCTTATAAGCGGCGTAACTCAATTTAATCACACAAATTATACAGTGAGTAATAGCAGTAGCGTAGTAGTAAATAAATAGTAAAATCCTCCTCTCTTTCAAAAGGATGGTATTCAGTCGCATGATGGCAGGATTAGGAGCAGATTTATAACACAGACTTTATCAGAAGCATATTGATATATATTTACGATAAAATTTTACAAATTTATGGCTCGACCTATCATTCGGCCGAGCCACACACAAATGTATGACAAGCGAACAGAAATAACAGACGAAGGATTGTATATCAAGGTTTTCGGTAACAGTCAGCAAGGGCTACATCATGCAGAATTCAATAGTTAAAACTTTCGTCGCTGATTTCTTCACTTTTTTGTTTTTAACCATATACTCTTCCAAATGATTACACATACATGTATGTATACATAAAAGAAAATATCCTTATTTAATTCGAATTTCAGCCACTATAAAAATACTTGTAGTTTTTTTTCTTTCTATATTCGTTCCACATCTGAAACATATGGTCACCATAAGTTACTCCCACTTTGTTTTGTCAGTTGTCACTGTATATGCTTCTTCCCCAGACGTCTTTGCACTGAAATCTACCTGGATGTATTCTGTGGAGTGGCAAAAAGAGGATTGCTGCATGATCGCATTTTAAAATTACTCTCTGTGAATATTCTTCTTCGTAGTATCAATCCGGTGGATTGATTTGAAACAACAAAATCTTGCCTCTCGATCTCCACTCTTCTCGAATTTTTGCAGCCCTATTTAGCTCAGCATTAGAACTACAACTCATGTCCTCGAACACTTGCAGCAAAACTCCCGTCTGCAGTTTCTACCCTCAAAATTCCTTCCACAATGTCGTGAAGAAGACCATCGCGGCGCATGATGTGACCGATCTATCGGGCTCGCCTCTCTGAGATGGTTCTTAGTAGGTGCCTATCTTCCTTGATTTTGCTGAGAACCTCATTGTGACATGGTCTCTCCAGGAAATTCTGAGATTTCTTCTGTATGACAAATTAAATCGATAAAAGAGGCATATCGAAGAATTGTGCAGCTAGTAAAATACATTTTGTAATGCAGTGTTTATAATGCAAGCTGCAGTGCACACTGATGCACTAGTGATGCATTAGTGTGGATGCGTTTTGGCAAGTTCGCTGACCTCCCTTGGGCCGCGAGACGCTGACGAACGTGCGCCGGGGAATTTTATAAAAACCTCTTCCATCCTTCTGCCCTCCTGATACATTCTTATTCACAACGAGTCTCCTCCAACCCTCATTTATACCTCATTTTTCTATGTTATTTATATTTTTATAAATGTATAAAATAATTTTACAAATACCTCTTATATCCTCCTGACCTTATATATAATAATTCATTTAGAATAGTCTTGAATACTCAAAAAAAATAACAATTTATTTGAGCCTCTTCTATCCTCCTGCTTTCCTGATACATTTTTTTTCATACAGATTCTTCTCAAAACTATTTTTATTTCTGCTCTTGTTCTTCTTCGTATGCGTCTGTGGACTTCTCTTTTGGTTTCTGCCATCCCAGGTGATCGTACTTCCAAGGTATACAAACTCTATTGCATCTTTAGGGTTAGTCCGTGCATTGATATATTAATGTTCTGCTGCTCATAGCGGCTTACTTACATGATTTTGGTTTTTGTGCTGTTTATCTTCATATTAAAGTTATAATTAAATATGTTTTCCATGGATATCAGCTTTTAGTGATTTCATCTTCAGTTTCAGCAATCTGAGCAATATCGCCAGCAAACCTTATCATATCAATCTTTTGGCCGTGTATTTTGACCCCCTCTCTTTTTAAGCAATATATATTTTATAAGAAACTTCTTTCCTCCTACCCTCTTAATACTTTAGTATTTACTCACTCGTTAAAGCTTTTCCTCTAATACTCTTTTAATGTAAAAACACACAGCATAATCCCAAAATATGGTGGTGAATTTTTTTTCTATGGATTTTAAAACGTGTACCATTTTACCGCCTAAAAACGCTTTATGTGGAATGCTGATCCACCAACATTACAGTCTGCATTCACGCATCACCCATTTTCAAAAGGAATCCATAATAATAAAAAATCTTGTCATAACTGTTGAATCAAACCAATATATTATATTTGAAATGATGCTCAAAGCGAACGCTATGAATTTAAATGCAATGGTTTTGGGTATCACCTGTTTAAACATAACAACGAGCTTGCTGCGGTTATATCAGCACCTATAAATAATTGCATTTATGTGGAAGGTATTTGCAATTTGCGCATCACTCATTTAATCACCTGTAATTTTTTCGCACACAGCACACATATGCAGGTCAAGGTCAATACAAACGGATGACAGCTGAAGTTGTTTGATGTGGTGCGAAATGAAAAAAAAAGTCATCCTGTTAAACGAAATCCAATACTGTCGAATTTAATTACTAAAATATGTCTTTTGTTCACGTTTTTCGATTAAGCACAAATAACAACTTCAGGGTTTTCCTTAGCAGCAAGTTTTGTTGACTAGATTTTATATAACAAGAAACTCTCCAAAAAGCAACTAAACATGAACTTGCAATTATAATGAACATAGTTTAGATCTTAATAAACTCCACAATTTTATTTACTATATGTTTCGGCTTCTTTAAGAAGCCATTTCCATCTTTCTTTCCATCCATCGAACACTTATTGACGTGGAAAAAGACGAACTCCATGGACTTTCATCTCACTTAAGCGCTTACCGGACACGGAATTTTCAGAGAATTCCTAGAAAGATTTGGCCTCTCTTCTTGCGACGCATGTCCATGTGATCCAGGCATGCAACAGACGGTGAGACACTCTCTCGTTGAGTGCATCATCCATGAAAACAGGAGACGCATTCTGTGTTGTCGCCTGGTAGTCTCTACCATTTGTTAGGAGGATTTTCCTGAATTGCTGCTTAGTTCTGACGGTCCCTTGCTGTTAAACTTCATCAGGGAAATCATCGGGGCTACAAGAGCGGTTAACGAGGCTGACATGGAATAGGCTCCTACGTTATTCAACTATTTTTCAGACGTATATTCTAACCTTGTGAGTTACTTGCAGGGTACAATACGCAACTATATATATTTTTCAACATTTTTTTTAAATTAAAAAAAAGCCATTTCAACATTAAAATTGTGTATTTTCAATAAAACAAATTCATTTAATTTTCACTTTGTAACTCTAGAACTTCACAACTATTAAATATGACTTATCTTAACAAACTTGCAATGTATTGAATACCTTTTTTCAACATAAGCCGTCGTGTCTTCGACATTTATGTCCTCCCTATTGCTACGTGATTGTGACATTTTTTTCGGTAGCCTCCACTCTTCTTCCGATATACTTGATTATTACTTACTACGAGATACTTCAAACATCACTCCATGACACGTTGGGTGATATTTATTTTATGAGTAAGATGTGTTCTTAGATTCCTCTCTGCATCATACGTTAATAATGGTTTGATACATTGATTGAGTCAAAAAATATTAATTTAAAGCTCCGCAAGCAACTTGCCAAAACATTTGCTTGGAGCATCTTGATGTACGGCTGTGAGACATGGTGCTTATCTGAAAGTGATAAAAAAAGACTAGAGGCCTTTGAGATATGGTCATACAGAAAAATTCTCGGAATTTCCTAGAAAGACTACGTCGCGAACAATGAGGTTCTCAGCATAATCAAGGAGGATAGGCACCTACTAAGAACCATCTCAGAGAGGCGAGCCCGATGGATCGGTCACATAATGCACCACGATGGTCTTCTTCACGATAATGTGGAAGGGATGGTTGAGGGAAGAAACTTTAGAGGGCATCTTAGACGGGAGTATTTGCAGCAAGTGTTCGAGGACATGAGTTGTAGGTCTTATTCTGAGTTGAAGAGGACTGCAGAGGATCAAGAGGAGTGGAGATCGAGATGCAAGATTCTGTTGCTGCAAACCAATCCACCGGATTGATACTACGAAGAAGACATCGATTGAACGCCTGAGTTTAAGATATTGGAGAATTTTCGCTTTGTAAATGGACTTTACATTACATTTACATTTTCCAAACGAAACATTCCGAACATAGATTTCTTCATGGCGTATTGGGTGACCTTTATTGAATAATAATACATTAATACAAAAATAATATAGTAAAGCCCAGCTGGCTCATCAAAACTATGCATAGTATTTTAGTATTCGGTATTAAATGTTTGGATAGATTTAGATCTACCTTTAATTTAATGTAGTACGTGCTTAGTATTCATTCAGAAGGTTTATTAAGTTTGCAAGATACACTTTTACATGCCTTCCAAGTCTTAATTACCTGACCAGTGTAATCGCTAAGGACATTTCACTCCGAGGTGTCATGTTTAACATGTTATTGCCCTTTGTTTGTTCTTACCTTTGCAAATAATTCGCACTGCAACCAGGCTGTTGAACAATTTATATTTGCTATTGCCTTGAACTTCGTGTTAAAATTAAATCAGTAAAAAAAATACTGTGCAGATTAATTAAATTAAAATTATGTTTTAGCTCTTAAAAAAAATAAAAATAAATATTATTTAAATTTCAAACACAAACTTTGAGGTCCATTGAAATCATTAAAGTGATCTTGTTTTAAAATCACATTTTTTTTTTTATTATATTTTCAGCAGTCACTTTGTGATTCATTTAAAACAATAAAGAGATAAATATGTTCCATATAGTTTTGACATGGATCACACTGAGCACTGTTTATTCACTCGATGAAAACGGCTTCAGTGAAAGATTCATCAGTTCTTCACTTATATAAAAATACTGACAGATGAAGTTACACATATAATCCACAAAGTATCATAAAAATATTAGGGTAAATTGGAAAGAAAATGAACGGGGATGGGTAGAGCTTTTGACAGTTAAAGAAGGCTTTTAGTTTTGTGTAATTTATATGAGAGTGTTGTCATATTTTTAATTTAAGTGATTAATTTATTACGTTGAATTACGATTTATTTGAATTATTGTCATTGAAATCGAAACATGCATGTGTGATCCATGTTAAAACAAAATAGTAAGTATTAATTAAATATACATATACTATACATAAAATTCTTTTTTCAACGCGTCAATCCAAGCACAAAATTAACGGCAGAAGCGGGATGCGAACCGCGGACCTTGGAAACCAACTATGCCCAGGTATTCATACCGCTCAGCCAACTGGGAAAAAAATAAAATATATACATACTTTGAATATATACTAACTATAGCGACATCTATCGTACGATGATAACAATGATATAAATACTAGTTTCAACGCGAGTCGGTCTAGGCATAGCAATGGCCGAGTTGGCTGAGCGGTATGAATACCTGGGCATAGTTGGTTTCCAAGGTCCGCGGTTCGCATCCCGCTTCTGCCGTTATTTTTGTGCTTGGATTGACACGTTGAAAAAAGAATTTTATGTATAGTATATGTATATTTAATTAATAATAATATTGTAATATAGTCAATGATCTATAAAAGTAGATTAGAATATTGAAATAATAAAATAATATTTTAATAAAAGTTAAAAAAATTCATAAAATAGTAAGTATTTATATATTTGGTCTTTGAAATGGATCAGAAAATGGATGTTGAAAATATAATTAACATGAATCTTGGCCTTCATTTTTGAGGTGTTCTTTATATTTAATTTTCATTTTAATTATTTTGTTTTCAGTTGGGTACCTACATAATCAATTCGACTAGTGATGTGTCCGCTTATTTGAAATCGAGCCAGTGTTGTTATTTATCTGCAAAGCACGTGGAGCAAACATCGAAATTAAATCGAGCAAAAGTAATTTAGCAATCAAACAATGGGCGGCTGAATTTTTGATTGGTTACTGAATTGGTTTTGTTTGCGACGGTTGGCGGCACTGCTTGCTCCTGGGAACAGTGGAAATTTAAAAAAAAACGTTCGAAATATTTAAAATATGTTCTTTATGATGAAGTTGGTAGCTCTCTACGAATACAGATGCGATTTATCTTTATTTTGAATTTTTAAATTATGATTCTTATTTTGTAATGCAATTTATTATTTCATTAACCAATAAAGATTTATAGATGAGTTTAACAATTGATAAATTAACAAAATAAACACATTACATTGTGCGGGAAGTAATTTCGTCTTTGGTATGTGGGTTTTAGATTGCCGTTATCATTGTAGGGGTAATCGATTTTGTTATTATGGTTGAAATATTGATCAGAATATAATATTCGCCACATACGGCTCAAACCAAAAGCTAATCCCAAATCTGGCTCTAAAAACCTACGATGTTTCGTTTTCTATATATAGAAGATTTACACTAAAGAAAATATTAACAATAGTAAATAATTAGCATGATTTGTGACTATTTAAATAAAGATATATAAATTGTATTTATTAGGATCTGGGCAAAAAAAAAAATATTCAGATAATTACTCAGAGATCATGATATATATTTTCAAATGATTCTACAGGTATTTTTCATGGCTAACTTCACACTTAAGTCGCATACACACCAACATATTTTGACAGTTGATAAAGCAAGGTTTTCTTGTGAACATTTCCAATTGACTTTACGCATATGTGGTTTTTGGTTGACACCTATACATATATAATATATGTTAAATGAAATGAACTTGGTTTTTTAATTTTGTAAATCAGAAAGTAAAAATGCTTTTTCTGTCTATAAATAAAAAGACATGTATAAAGAAGATGTATTGACTGAACGCCAGTGGCTTGTATCATTTCTATCCGTCATTTCAAGTGTTGAAGATGCACCACGTTCAAGATTGATGGAATCCGGCTAACAACACACAACTAGTGAGATTAAATTGATTGAATTCATAATCATTTTAAAGACATAGAAAAAATGTTTTCTTTTAGATAAAAACGAAATAACTGACTTTTAAAGTTGTAATTTAAATTGAAATATGTAATTATTTTTTATTGTATATATATCAATTTGTCCAATATAATTTTCAGTTATTCATGGGTTAAATTGGTTGCCTGCTTTTTGAATGGCCGCCGAAAATAAACAAAAAAGGAAAGAAAAAAAATAAAAGACGATCTGCTTAAAATGCATTCCGTGTGCCCGGACCTACCCCACCACAAGTCTGGGCTGCCCATCGTGCTTGGGATAGGTCAGTTTCAAACCCTCCCGACTAACACATGACTAAACAGTAGGCGGGCCCATTCAAGTTCCTGCCTAAATATAACATGTAGGCCCAAATTTATTAATTGAACATAAATTTAATTGCTTTTTGTGAAGTCTTCGAATATATTTCAGAAATCCAATATTTTATAAGTCAATGGATTCATCATCATCATCGGCCTGTATCCGTCCACTGTTGAGCGTAAGCCTCCCGCATGAGTCTTCATTCTCTTCGATCCTCCGCCTTGGTTATCATTTGTGCCCAAAATTATTAAATTGGCGTAAGTCAAGAGATTAAAAAAATAGTATGTAATATTTTTCCAATTTTTCAATATTTTTTTCACTTACTTTTCATAATAATTAAAAAAAATTCAAATCGTTACTGAGTTACAATCTAAATTAATATAAAAATATAGGTACGTTTGGTACTAAGAACAAAGCAATAAAGAAAAGCAACAGAAGGTCCCAATTCTTACTCGAAACTCGTGGAGTTCATGCCTGAATTGGGCCTCTCCTACGTGGAATATATCAACATCCGAGGCGATTTGTTTTAACAGTGTGATCCCTCTCCCAAGAGGCATAGTTTCTGGCAGGTTAGTGTTACTCTTTGGTAGAGATTTTTTTTTTCACATTATTGTGAATTAATAATTAAAATAATCTTCATCCAGCATAAATTTAAGAATCTAAATATATCATTTTATGCAACATGAAGTTGACACTTTCATCGGTTTTCAACATCAAAACACAAACCTTTGAATATCTCAGAACGAATGAACATGACTTACACCACTTTCATGTGCAAGTTTATTTATTCTTTTGCGGCAAAAATTTTGAAAAATATCAAATTATAATGAATATAAATTATTTAAATTTAATACTCACAGATCAAGCTATATTTTTGTAGTTAAGTTCTGTATCTTAAATTTATTAATATTATTCGATGAATCTGTCCACTGTCTACCTACAAATTTTAATAATAGGATATGATATGCATTCTACGGTTGAAGCGTTAGTCTCACACCGATCGTAAAATAAAATTCAAAAAAAAAATTAAGCTTTATCGATAATCGAACCTAAGATCTCTCGCATACTAAACGAGTGCGTTGACACTTGAGATATCATATTATGTTTACAACTGTTGTAGTATACCCTTTTTAGGATCCAGGTCAACGGCCAGACGTTCTGAAAATATGTTTACAAAAAAATCACGTATTATTTGGGTGAAATTCAAGATGATCAAGTACAATTACATAATCCTGGGAATTCTCATTGAAATTGGAACCCCAAGTTCAACATGACACTTAAATTTTAAAACATTTGAATCCGCTTACTCATCTTAGGTTCAATGACTTATTTGTTATGACTAAGTGCTTACCTTATATAATTCTGCGAATCTCCATCTATACTTAAGAAAAAATAGCATGATCTTCGATTTAAATAAAACTATCTTTTTAACTAGAATCCGGGCTTGTACTAGTATACAAGATAAAATACTTAGACTCACTGTAAGTATGTAAAACTTACAAGGTATTACTTATTCGGTCCAAGCGCATGAAACATTTATTTTTTAAAGATATTTGCTTCATATTTGAGGCATATAGACGCCGAAAATGTCGTTTCAAAGCTCAGATTATATGCCTGTTCTAGAACGCCTGCTTACCCGGAAATTCACATGGTAACATAGACGGTTCCCTGGAGCCTCCAGGGCAAGAGCCCGCAAACTTGCATACACTATGGCTGTAGCACCAGAGAAATATTTGAGTGTTCAATAATCAGCGTTTTCTTAATCAGATCGAAAATAATAAGCCCGAGGGATGGACATTTTTGTGTCTTTAATTAGTGGCTTAAACATACCGAGACCATGTATATAGCTTAGATTTGATTAAAAAATCAATCGCTGTCGGGTTTCAAACTGATGGCATCTGAATGAAAAACAAACGCTTAACCACTTGACTATGCCGCCCGGCGAATATTAATTACTTTAGTAAATACTCAGAAATCGTGCTGTGTTTTCTTGAGTATTGAACAAGTATATATACTATTGCATTCGAATCTAAGTTATTTAATTTAAAAAATAATGACGGCTATCACTAGGCCACGGTCAGGTATTTATTATCTGTATATAATGGCGTTTGTGCTATACCTGTATACTCGTACATTATACTGTATAGGTTAATGGTATATAAATCGAAGAACACAGCTTCCGCCGGCTCGGAGTCTCCACACACAAAGATTGACGAGATAAACATTTGACATCAAATGGAAATAAATGTCTTTCAATTGCTGCAAGTAGAACCTTCAGTTTCATAATTCGCGTGAATATTCATACAACTGAGATTTTCGATGTAAACACGTACTAGACAGCCTAACAGTAAGTCGATTTGTTCATATTCTCGTAGCTAAATGAATAGATTTCTCTAGAATACTAAGGAAAAATATCTACGTACCTAACATGTAAGAATACTTCATCTGAATATGAAACACTATAGACCGCTGCTATTCTGGACAATATGTGGAATAAATATAAACGGAGAGTACATTTCTTACCTCCGATTTGCAGTTGACATAGAGCTAATAGCCAAATCACCTGACAAGCTTCAAGACATGCTCTAAGACCTCAATGAAGCGTCGAACAAAATTGGTCTGAAAATGAACACGGATAAAACTAAAGCTATGATAAATAGTCAAATTTCCTAGACTTTTGACCCTATTTCCATTGGAAGAACACAAATAGAAGTTGTGAAAGACTATACATATCTGGGACGAGTAATACAACTAGGACGAAGTAAATTCTAAAAAGAAATCAACAGGCGTGTACAACTGGGATGGGCAGCATTTGGAAAACTAAAGTACATTTTTAAAGTGAAAATTCTGCAATGTCTTGTTAACTTATGTTGATAGACGTGAAAAACATAACTGAAGTGAGATGAGGCGAGGAGTATGACAGCAGCTCGTTACGACCATGTGTTCCATTTAGGAGAGTGGGCATAGTGATGATGATGATCATTATTATCACACTTGTAGATAGTGTAATTAAATATTTGTTGGAGGAAAGAAATTTGCATTCAAGAAAGTGATTCTAAGCTGTGTAAATGTTTTTCCAGACCAATTTGAAACTGATCCTCTTAGTATGTTATAGGTACCCACACGGGTACTTTAACAGTATGTGGTTTCAGTCGGGGGAAGTGCGTGTGTGAGTGTGTGTGTTTGTTTGTGCGCATGTGTATGTGTGTGTCGTGAGGTCATTGATCCCGCGTATTGGGTACCAGATTTTTATCGCCTTGTCTTCAGTTTATATAGAGAGTGATCCATTTCTTTAAAATTTAATCAATTCATTTTTAAAAAAATTTCAGCATGAATTTGGTGTAATAGGCGTGTGAATGATGTAAGTTTTCAGCCAGATGCATATTATGTTAGGTACGAGTAGACCATATCTTCCCTGACAGGAAGAAACACCTGGGTGGAACGCATTTCGGCGATAGAGAAGAGCTGGAAGAAGTTGTTCTCAGGTGGCTTGGTGACAGCTTTTTTTTGACTCGGGCATTCAAAAGCTCGTATACCGCATGCAAAAATGCACTGACCTCAGTGGCGATTATGTAGAAAAATAGGTAAAAGTTTGAACTTTCCAAAAATGTACGCATTCATGGAATTAAACCTGTTTTACACTGTGAAAAATCAGTGGGAAACTTATTTTACGGATAACCCTTGTTTTATCTGTTAGTTAGTTATACTTAAAAAAATAAAGCATTATCATTTAGTGTTTCTTTCCATAATTAATATATATTTTAATTTGTAAAGTCTTACTTATTTTTCCCATATAAGTAATACTTTAGAACAACCTGAAATTCGTCAACTAGAGTCAGCGCCTGGGGCACCGACCCACTTCGCCACCCCCTATAAAAGGGGTGGCGAAGTGGGTCGGTGCCCCAGGGCGTCGAATAAGCTAGGGGCGCTGAGTCTAGTTGTCCAGTCTTTCTTATATAGTTTTAAATATAAGCAATATGGGACGCTAGAAAAAAATGCTCTAGGGCGCCGCAGCGTCTAAAGTCGTTTCTGAATAGACTCTTCAAATACAATAACATAGCGAGATTTTTTACTCATTTATTAAATCTGCAGTTTTGACGACTTGGATACGTAGTATAAAGAACAAGTAGGGTTTGTATTAATGTACATATTTGAAGTTGAAGAAAATTTAACATTATCGAAAGAATCGTCCAAAAATATGCTTCGGACATTACTCTTCAAGCATTTGGACTTCTGCTCTGGAGGTTGTAAGAAATCATACAAAATTTGTTCCCAAGTAGACATTTAGGTGCAAATACGTCGTAGAAGGAGGAATCGATAGTGGGAACTCATTGAACTAAGTGGTGGTAACTTGTGGTGACCATATGTTTCAGATATGAAACGAATAGGAGAAGAAGTAGAAAGTAGGTACAAGCTATTAACCTGTTTGCATCGGTACCCGATATATGCCGTGTAATTCCCCTACCGTTGACATCGGTAGCCGTGATATATCGTTTGGCTAGTTTCTTATAATAGTTTTTTATGCATCATCTGATAGCTAAAGGATACAAGAACCAATTAGATATATTAAAATAGACCCGATAAGTACATTTATGCTTCAAATACTAGTTTTATAATAGACAGTATAATTTGTATTCCACCGAGCCGAAATAAAATAGTTAATTACTCGTATTTACGCCAAAGATAAAAATGTTATTATTTTTAATAAATATCATTAATTTAGGGATGAAGCTATATTTTCTTGCGAAGATTTTCTATTGTCTTGCATTCGAATGTCAGATATTTGAATTTAAAAAATATTACGCCCACCACTGATCCAGTCAGGTAATATAGGTTATTAGTTTTTACAGGCAAATATATGTAACAATGTAAAAATTTAATTACATAAATTATTAAGATAATTACTCAGGAACCAAGCTATATTTATTAAGATTATTAGTAAAAATAAGTATCTAAAAAACGAAGCAAATAATTATTCAAATTATAGAACATTTCAAAAAGCTCGAATGGTGCTGCCAGGTCGCAAATTAAATCAACTTCATTGACTAATATTTGTGTAATGGTACCTAGAGGTAATATTTTTATTTTCTTTATTTTTGAACACTCTGTGTTAGGAGGTCTCTGTGACGGGCGACAGACCCCCCAGCCCCCCTCGGCCCCTCGTGGCGCCCCTTTAATCCCCCCCTCGACAGTGCCGAATGCTGACCTAGCCCAAGAGGCGAAGTGTTGCCAGGTCCTGCAATAACCCGGCCACGCCTTTGGGCGCGCTTCGTCAGGCTGTTGACCCTGACGCTGCCTAATAAAGCAAATTATAACACCAAATGTGGAATATTTCCGGTTATAATTTTAATTAAGTATATTTTTTTATTTAAAATATGTGGCTATGATTATGAAAGTGGTGTTAGTCATGTTTTATTAGTTCTGAGATATTTAAAGGTTTGTGTTTTGCTGTGGGTTGAAAACCAATAAAAGTGACAACTTCATGTTGCATAAAATGCCGTATTTAGATTTTGTAAATTAATGTTGGATGAAGATTATATTAATTCACAAGATTGGGAACTGAAATAAATGAATAACTCGTTTTGTACGATTTCTTGACTTACGCCACTTTCATAATTATGGGCACATATATTCTTCAGACGCAAACGAAATTATGGGTGGATTATATCATCATCATCATCATTAATCATATCCGCTCGCTTAAGAAGAGTATATGACATTAACGAACTGCCGACAAAAGCTCTGTCAGTTTCTATAGTCTTCACTTTATCCTTTGTTAGCTATGCCTCCCGTAGCTCCGCCGATTATATTCTACTCGTATGTATAGTTATCAACGGCCTTTCAGGACGGCGCGAGTCCATATGCCTGAAAATAAGGTTGCTGTAATTTATGCTCTCCTGCGACATTCTTTATACATGTCGCAATCAGCGGATATAGCTTAGTAGTTAATGCTTCTGCTTACTAAATCGTAGGTCGTGTGTTTCATCTCTGACGGAGATTATTATTTTACTTTTTCAATCGATTTCTTAGCTCTAAAATACACCCGCTTGGTGTAAATTTCATCCCTTACCCGTAAAATACCAGTCATAGCTTATTTATCAAAATTGATAGTAGAAGAAAGTAGTTCCATACCCATCTATTATGAATTCCTAGTAATATTTGGATTATGCGTGAATGTCGGGCTGTATTCTATGATATATAGCAAGGTAAGCGTAGAAGAATCCACAGATGAGACTTCAGCATCACTCTTTCCATCTGTAGGTATTATCCTCTTTCTGTTTACATAAAAAAAATGGCTGACTGTAGTATGGACGGCTGCGTTATCCACTTTCTCAACTCTCTTCAGTTTTCACATCATATGAGGTAAACACTTGAAATCCACAACAGCCCGGGGACTTTGACATATTTTCAGTGATTTTTTCATAAATAATAATAAATAAATGATTGAATGATTAGCTGGACACTCACGAGGTACCATTTAGTCTAAGGAACGATTCAACACAAAATATATTTCATCATATATCATATATATATAAAATCGTGTCGGAAACAACAGGGTCAGATCCTGTCTGCCCAGAAGTGGGCAACGTCGATGGCGTTACTGCCGGCCATCATCAGGTCTTCCTGGGTGCAGCTATTCGGGCACAGCGCACACTCCAGAAGGTGTGACAGGGTCTGCTCCACGCCGCAGTCACATTCAGTCGGTCCGCTGTAAAACTACCAGGCCCTCATTTGTGTCCTCGTCTTGCATACTCCGATCCGAAGTCTGTTAAGGGACCTCCATATATTCCACCCTTGGTCATATCCAGGGGCTAGGTCCTCTTTCGGGGCAATCCAAGTATTCCCCTCAGTTGCGCTTCTCCACATGTTCAGCCGCAGGGTGGCCTCAGGTATCACCAGTTCCGTTGTCGACTGTAGGAAACTACTTCTTGATTTGATCATATATCATCATTCATATATATCATATTTTTGTATGTAAAGCTGTAAGGGCTTCAAAACATGCTTTCGTTGCCGGTCGATTTGTATCGTAGAATCCAAAAAATACGCATTTTTAACTGGCTAGTAAAAACGAAACGTTTACATGCTTTCAAATCAAGAAAAAAGTAACGCATATAGACAATGGATAAAGAGTCCATTTTAAAATGTCCATAACCTTCAACTCGACTGGCGATTTGTCTCTTTTAGATGTCCTTTACAATGGACGCTTAAGGACACCAGGTGCGAGCGGGACGCACAGTATGTCCTCAAACGTCAATTAAAACGTAGACGTACGATCGCGGCAAAAATTCAAAAAATTCCCGCCTCGGCGAACATCGCGTCCTTCGCTCAAATCGACTGCCATTGCCGAGCGCAAAAAAGACGCGAATGTTGGGCAAGAGTGTACTTGCGAAATGTACGAGCGCTCGGCACTATAGCGCTGTTCCTCTCTCACATAAGATACACTGCAAATATAAGAGTGAAACAGACGTTTATTATCATTTAAATCTTATAACACAGATATACAGAGACATTCATTGACACGCAGTTAACAACTTAACATCCTTTAGCAGAGATGTTTTTTTTAAGATTCAACGTGAATCGAGGGCTTAGGTTTCCTCCTTTAAATCATTCTAAAGCTTGGCTTGAGTCGCCTATTAGAACAAATGGTCCTAGCCCCAGGATCATTGGGCTAATCATTCGATTTCTTATTTTTCATCAGAACAGAAGTACTTGTACTTCTGTTCTGCAGGTTGCCGGGAACCTCTTATGTTCCCAAATGGATCCTCTGGTCCAGGTATGTCCTATAACAAGGAATGGAATGTAGCTAACAGAACTAATTTTTGCTCAAATTGTGGTGATCAAATGTACCAGACGTGGAATGGATATGAGAAGTAGAAAGGAAGAAGTAGTTATTATAGGTTGGTAATCTTAAGAAATGTTTCTGTATACGGGTCTTAGGTCTTAGGAATGACTACATACGGGTGTAAGTCTATTTTCTTCCACTCTCGAAATACGAGTAATTTGAAATACGATTAAGATTGCGGAACGAATTAATCTCGTATGTCGAGGTACCACTGTATTTCATTAATTTACTATTTTTTTACAATCAATATTTAGAGCGTGTATCAACGTCAACAGCAAATTTTGATGCGACAGAGTAGTGAGTATGCTTGAGTTATCTTTCGTAATTACGCTAAGTACTTGTTTTCAGTTGTTTGGCTATGGCAGGGGAAGTGAGGGGCGGGTCGACGTCCCGGGACAAGGCCGCTGGACGGGCTTGGGCACCCCTGCTGAACGCGGAATAAGGAACTAACGAAAGACGAAAAAAAGTTTAAAAAAATAATTGTACCAACGAAAATTATGAATCATTATTTTAGAAAATAACCGTGATTACTGATTTTTAAGTTGTTACCACAGTCAATGAGTTATAATAATTTGGTACACACGTATAAGTAAATAATTATATTTTTAAAAATCGAATATAATTTCAAAATTTAAAGAATTTGCTTGCAGTTTGATAAACAAAAATGGATCAATCTCAATCGCATAATAAGAAAGACTTTATCTATAATTATATTACATATGTACTTGTAAAATGATTATAAATTACTTTTGATTTCGAGGCTTAAAATGCATGTCCCAGTCAATTTATGCAATAAAATTATAGACACATATTATCCCGTGGACATCACCCATTTACAGTTCTTCAAAATGTGTAAATTTTAAGTTTTACGTATGAATATTAACGTTTTATTGCTTGCCACATAAATATTACACGACCAATGGTTCATCATCATCATTAGCCTGTATCCGTCCACTTTAGAACGTAAGCTTCCCGCATGAGTCTCCATCCTCTTCGATCCTCTTCCTTCCGCATCCAGGTCACTCCCGCTATTCTTCTTATGTCCAGTACCGGCTTTAGACCCTGCGGCGCCCTAGGGCATTTATTTTTCTGGCGCCTTATGTTGCTTATATTTAAAAAATGTTAGCAAGATTAGTTACCCTTAGCAGCGCCCCTAGTTTATTCGACGCCGTGGAGCACCGACCCACTTCGCCGCCCCCTAAAACCGGCACTGCTTATGTCGTCAGTCCATCTTGCTGGGGGTCGGCCAATGCTTCGTTTGCCAGTACTTGGGCGTCACTACAATACTTTTCTTCCCCATCGACCGTCGTCTCTTCAACAATAAGTAGCCGTTATGAAAATAGTATGCGTTATACATTTTTATGTATATGCCACGTTTAACTAAAAAAAAGTAAGCAATGCTTAAGAAAAACAACTATAAATCCAATTTTAAGTATCCCTTCGGTTTGTTAAAAAAGTAAGAGGTTAGATCAAATTGAATTTTACTTAATTTTATACGCAAAGGTAAATTTAAAGTATTTTAAAGTGGTTCAAAGTGTAATGAAAATTTGAAATTTACATTTCATAAATTAATATATGTTAGGTATTTGACTTTTGTCCCGGCCGTATAAGGCGGTCGCCGTCTTTCGCGGCAGCCACAAATTCTATTTTAAAAATTTCGAATTCCTTTCCCGCCATTACCTACCGCAACCGTCGGCCATTTTATTATTTTTGCGCCAAACGACGACTCGGACTTGCCAGAGAGAAAAATAACAAAAACCAAACGGGTTGACCGGCGTGATGGGACATTTAAAAATAATTCCTTTTCGTGCATTGTTTTTTTACATTTTAGACTGTAAATCAATTTTTTGATTCAAAATAAAATATTATGCCAATCCATTTGCAAATCAATGAAATAAGTTGAAAAAATATTACACACGTAATATATTGTTTTCATTCGAGCTATTTTTTGTCACAAGCATTATTTATATTTTATATAAGAAATATAATTCTTATTTTGTATTATATTTTTATTCATGAATAAATAGTATTTTTTCTTTTATCAGCATTTACATTTAAAAATTATTTAAAGGAATTTAATTTTTAATAACTTTGTTCTTTATTAAAAATAATATCAGAAAAAGCTATCTTGTTAGGCGTATAGAAATCAAAATATTAATTTATTAATTTTTTAAATTTCAAATATATTAACATATCTGAATATTAAAGATAATGTTATTAATTGATACGCAAATTAAAAATGTGACAATTTTACAATTTATTTCCTTTCGTTATACGAGTATTGTGTTCCTTCTTCTTCTTCTTCGTAGTATCAAGCGGGTGGATTGGTTTGCAGCAACAGAATCTTGCATCTCGATCTTAATTCCTCTCGGTCCTCCGCAACCCTTCTATTATATATTTAATATTTTTATTTGTATATTAACAAAAATCTGGAAATAAAATTTAAAAAAATAAAAAACATAAAATTTTTACTCACTTCTAAAATATGTCTGTATAATGATTATTTCAATAATAGATATTCCACTTTTATTTTCACAAATATTTATTATTAATTTATTTTTCCTACAAACCTTTGACTCCATATATGTGCCCATAATTATGAAAGTGGCGTAAGTCAAGAAATTGTAAAAAACGAGTTATTCATTTATTTCAGTTCCCAATATTGTAAATTAATATAATCTTCATCCAACATTAATTTAAAAAATCTAAATACGGCATTGTATGCAACATGAAGTTGTCACTTTCATTGGTTTTCAACCAACATCAAAACACAAACCTTTAAATATCTCAGAACTAATAAAACATGTCTTACGCCACTTTCATAATCATGGGCACATATATCCCATACAAAAAATATTGTATCCCGAATAAACTAAATTTTTTATTCAGGTTTGTTCAGTATTATATTTTGTAACCTACTAAATCTTAATGTTTTCTGGAGCCGTAACAATTTACCATGCAGATTTTTCATGCAGTCCCATTTAAGTATTTTTTGAAATTTGAGAATACTTATCTACCTATTTTTTAGTAGTATGATATATTTACCTACCTGTATTCACAAATCAATTTTACTAAAAACTATTTAAACTATTTATGAAATAAATATTTTAAATAAAATTATTTTAATAGTAATTGCCGTTGTTAAAGAAATTGCACAATATTCGCAGCTTTCAGTCGCTTGAAGGACTCGAATATGCATAAAATGATGAGAAATGGAATACACTTTGATATGTTTGTAGACTAATGGTGTGGGCGGATCAACACACTCATGTGTCAGTCATAATTTAATGGCTGCATTACATAACGCAAATATACAAGTTTACACTTTATACTAACTGAAATAAATGTCAACACATAATTCAGCTTTTCAATTTCTATTGTACATGCTTTGTCTCAAGATTGCAAGATATCCTTGCATCTGAAGGTCTATTCCGACCTCTATCGTGCACGACAACTATACACCATTATTTCAGAACACCAAGTGAATCAGCTTATAACTACAATAATATCCGAGAAAAACTTCTTAAAATATATGATTATGTAGTTCATATTTTTAGTAACATTTCACTATCCCTTTCTCTCGAAAACAATCACAAAAAGGTTAAAAACAGCCTCCTAAAGTGGTTGCCTTCCTGAAGAATATATTGTATATACGTATAGTTCACGATGACCTCCAGGGATTTGAAAAGACGGTAGCTTTACAATCTGAGCCTTATTTTGAATAATTAACTCGTCCTTCCCGAGTCCTGGACCATTTAATTTTGAAGATATGTTTGTTTTACCTGGCAGTAACACATCTATGTTTACCTATTCAACTTTTTTTGAAAAATATCTACAGGATACTTAGGGATTTGCATTTTTCGGCATCAGATCAAAATGGATTAATGCTCTTAATCAAAGCTTCGCAACCTTTTCTCATCTACGGCACACCAAAGTACTTATTTGGATTCTACGGCACACCAAAGTTCTCACCTTGAATACCGCGGCACACCAAAAGCCAAATATAGATATTTATTTGATCAATTTCAATTTCAATCAATAATAAAAATAGGCGGTAGGCGCTGGGAGCTTGAGGACCGTTGTAAGATTATTTATTTATAAAATTGTCTTATTTGATCGCGGCACACCTGTATCGGCTTACGGCACACCAGTGTGCCGCGGCACACCGGTTGCGGAGCACTGCTCTAAAAGAATGAATGCGAATATGAACACAGAAGTGTCATGTCAATTTTACAACAGAACGTTTCCTATTATGTACTTTTAAATTTATATTAGATTAAATATTGCATTTTGAATCCCAATACAACTAGCATGTTACACAAATTATTACACTGTGAGTAATAATTGATAAATCACAAATATCAAAGCAGCTTCAAAAGACGAAATTATAATAAAATTAACAATATATTTTAAATTGCGGAACAAGATTCCATACCATGGGTTTCCGATACAAATAATGTTTAAATAACACCTTTCCAGAAAACAGCGGAATCCTAGAATAAAGGATTACGTTTTTTTATATAGAAACTAAAAAATATATTATTTTATTTTTCTACTACAATAATTGTATGGGAACATAAATTTCAATACGTTCAGTTTCTCTATAGTAAACATAGAGTATTACTTGACAATATTGTGTGACAAATATGCAATATTTGAGTAAACGTTCTAAGGTCGTTAAAAGCGCTGTTCCTTCAGGCTACCGGTCTTTAGTTCTCTGTTTTATGACGTGCTTAAGAACACAAAGCAAACGTTATAATCTAACGTGTCTACAACAGTTTGTTAAGCATGTTACATAATCACGTAAAGACTTTTACTTATGTACAATATACAAGTATATTCTTGAAATAACGTCTTTGGATTTTCTTATATAATCGTTTTTACATTTACTATGTCCGCTTCTTGTGAATCTTGGCATCTTACCAAAAGCCAATGCAGTTGACATCGGCATGATGTAGTCCTTGCTGACTGTTACCGAAAACCTCGATATACAATCTTTCGTCTCTTATTCCTGGTCGCTTGTCGTGCATTTATGTGCGCCATGTTGTCATTTTGGACGGGTCCGCTAACGGGTGTGTTACTTATAAACACCGGAAGCCGAGACCAAGCGCGGAGATCGGCAGTTGGTCCCCACCCTTTAGCGAGACAAGGTCTCGTTACGGCCAGCGGTATGTTTCCGCTTGGCCGGAAGCTTGTAAAGTTTTAAGTAAATATAATCACTGTGCTTCTAAAATAAAGTAATTGTTTGCTGACCTGCTCCTCATCCTGCCCTCACGCAACGGAATAAAACCCCATTTGAGAGAGAAGAGGATGTTAAAGTAATAAAATGAGTTTTCAAATCACATATGTGTTTTTATTAATACGACATGCAATGAGCGTCCAGCGACAATACCACATCGTCAGTGTGGTTCAGCAAGATATGAAATGTTGTTCTGAAACTCCCAGAGTTTCAGTTATCTCAGCATACAGTTCACTGAAAGCTGCGTTCTGCAAAGAAGCTTCCGTCTTGGAAATGTTGCAGCGTCTTTTATTTCCACGCGCAATATCTGGGACTCGCAGCTGTACTCGATCAAAGCAAAGTGCCGACTATATAGCACCCGCATCGTCTGCGTTCTTCTGTTCGGCTATATTTTACCAAAACCAATGCAGCTGTTTAATGGGTCTTTTATGCAAGTGACTGCGTGAAACTATTGTGGTAACGATGGTTACATTATGAGATGAATGACGAGGTTAGAGATCCAACAAGGCAGCCTTTCGTACTACAGTCGATCAAGTCTTGAGTGTGGATCTGGTTAGGACATACCTGTATACCTCACATACCTCCAACATCATCCATTTTAAGGGGATATAAATGACATTTTACGGGTGAGGCATCAAATTCACACAAATCTAGAATATTTTAAGACCTTACAAAGCGATTAAAATATTTTTTTATTTTAATTTCAATGTGAGATCAAACCCACGACCTTCAGTATAGTAAGCAAACGTTGTTTTTTTTTTAAATATGGGATTAATTAATTAAAAATAAATAATGTAAGCTTAGCAAGAGAAGACTGAACTCGCGATCCATTACATGACAGTCAAGCATCTTAATCCATTATATTTCGGACATGAGCTTTACATTGATTTTGTAATCTAAAACTGCAGCCGAAGTCTATGCAAGTTCGCGGGCTCTTGGCCTAGGCCCTAGAGGCTCCCAAGAACCATCTATGTTCCCATGTGGATCTCCAAAAATACAGGAATACATCTCCAGGTAAAAGGGATAGACAATCAGAGCTTAGAGAACTGTAAAAACGGAAATTTGCGGTGCCCATATGCTTCAAATATATATGGTAAAATAATTAACATCACAGCTATTTTTTTATGTTGTAATGTTCAGAATAAACTGAATAAATTACTTATTATAAAAACTATTGAATTAAAATTGAAAATATAATGTAACAACTGATATATTTGTTTACTAGAAAATAAATTATTTTAAAAATGATAAACAAATTCATTTATAAGGCGCCGCAGTCAAAAGGTTAGGTTAGGTTCTAAAGCAGCTGAATTGACTCGGTTTGTTTTCATTCAAGTAAAACAACACAAAAGTATAGAAAGTGCGTTATTATTACTGAAACATTGCTTGTTTCACATCAAGAACCACAATGCTCTTCAGCCAGTATCAAAAAGTAGTTGCCTTTCGTATGGTTCGTAGCTATACAAGTATACACAGTGGGAGTTTTCTATGAAAGGGTGGGATAGTGCGTTTGAGAGTAGCGCTACAGTCAATTATACCCCTCCTGGCTCCAGGGTGTATGTGGATATAGTATACATGCGGATGATGCACAGCATCTGGCCCATATTCCACCCAACCCTCGACTGCGTATACGCAATGATGTGCGAGTGAACGAATGCTGCCAAGTTAAAACGCAGAGTAGGAGTAAGGCTGTTACAATATTGATATCAAGTCGATATAGCCTTTGCAGTCTGGTGCCGAAAAGCCTCGAAATACAATCTTAATCGTACACACACAAAAATGTAAGTCTATGTTTAGATTTAAGGAATCATAAGACATGACTTCGCATTAAAAAAGCTCAAAGATGGAAAAACACCAGGGATTGATGACCTACCAGCTGAACTAATAAAGTCGGCAGGAACCGGAACTCTAGATGCTCTGTTCACAATGACTCAGATGATTTATAATACAGGAATAGCGCCAGAAGACTTCAAAAAGTGTCTAATTGTAACTCTGCCAAAGAAGCCCGGAACAACAAAATGTGAACAACACCGAACACTCAGTATTCTATCCCATGCATCCAAAATACTGACCAACATAATCCTACACAGAATTGAACCAAAAATAGAAAATAGTCTCACTAGCGATCAATTTGGATTCAGAAAAAGAATGGGAACCAGAGAAGCAATCTTATCCCTGCGTATGATCTTGGAAAAGAGGATAAAAGTAGACCAAGATACATATATTGCCTTCGTGGACATTGAAAAAGCATTTGATAAAGTAGATTGGGAGAAGCTCTTCGATATTATGAAAGAAATTGGAGTCAAATACAAAGAACGAAGACTCATATTTTCACTTTACAAAGAAGAAGCTGCCATAATATCACTTGGAAATGTCCAAAAGGAAGCAAAAATACGTCAAGGGGTGAGACAAGGATGCTCTCTGTCGCCTGTACTCTTCAACGTATACATACAAAATGCAATTAATAACATCAGGGAAAAAATGGGCCATAGAGAGGGGTTAAAATACATGGCCAAAAGATTGATATGATAAGGTTTGCTGACGACATTGCTCTGATTGCTGAAACTGAAGATGAACTCACTGAAGCGCTGACATCCATGGAAAACATATTTAATTCCAACTACAATATGAAGATAAACAGCACAAAAACCAAAGTCATGAGAGTAAGCCGCAATGAGCAGCAGAAAATTAACATATCAATGCTAGGAGTACCCCTAAAAGATGCAAAAGAATTTGTATACCTTGGAAGTACGATTACCTGGGATGCCAGAACAAAAAGAGAAGTCAACAGTCGAATACATCAAGCAAGGCTAGCTTTCAATAAAAAAAGCCAAAATTCTTGAGTCAAAGAATATTACTTTAGGGCTCCGCAAGCAACTTGCCAAAACACTTGTTTGGAGCATCTTAATGTACGGCTGTGAGACATGGTGCTTATCTGAAAGTGATAAAAAAGACTAGAGGCCTTTGAGATGTGGTCGTACAGAAGAATTCTCGGAATTTCCTGGAGAGACCACGTCACGAACAATGAGGTTCTCAGGATAATCAAGGAAGATAGGCACCTAATAAGAACCATCTCAGAGAGGCGAGCCCGATGGATTGGTCACATCATGCGCCACGATGGTCTTCTTCACGATATTGTGGAGGGGATGGTTGAGGGTAGAAACTGTAGAGGGCGCCCTAGACGGGAGTATTTACAGCAAGTATTCGAGGACATGAATTGTAGCGCTTATGCTGAGCTGAAAAGGGTTGCGGAGGACCGAGAGGAATGGAGATCGAGATGCAAGATTCTGTTGCTGCAAACCAATCCACCGGATTGATACTACGAAGAAGAAGACATGGCGCTTGCAGGCGTCATTTTATTTGTTTTGACAAGCTGCTAACTGTCATGTGAGAGCGGATAGATAGTCAAATGGCCGACATGTATTATTCGGGCGCTGCTACTGTTACTGCGTGGTTCTAGTCACTTTGTATTATTATATCAGTATTTGTATACAGCTTTTTATAATGGTCAAAAGCGCTTCTTTGCCTCTCTGAGTAAAAAGGTGGGTCTAGACTCTAGTCTGCTTCTGAAGGATGCCTCCGCTTTGAGTTCTTTTATGCTTTCCGGCAGCGAGTTCCAGGCCATTGGTGCCGCGTAGCTGAAAGCACGATTGCCAAAAAGCGTGCTAGGACTAACTCCCGTCAGCTGCAGGGTGCTTCTATTTGCTCTGGTTGATCTGAGTGTCTCTCCACGCGCGCTTATCTCCGAAGACGATCAGTTCTGTCAAATAACCCGGTGCAGTGCCGTTGAGTACCTTATAAGCTGAGAGACATAGCTTGTAAGGCACTGTTTTTAAATGCGACAGTCCTTAAAAACTTTCAAGACTAAATCGAATAGGTAAAAAAACAGTTTTTCTTATAGTTAATAGTACACTGATGCCTAATACCTCCAATGCTTAGAACAGAGATCAGTTTTTTTTCTACCATTATTACAATGGCAACTGCTTCTCTAAAATCAATGACCTAATTCTTTAACCTTCACTTGCAATCTACAGACTCGCCTCCAATTGCTAAACATCCTTACACATACAGTTCATATATTCCGAAAAAAAACTGGCAGTTACGAAAATTTATTCCTAACTGCCACTGGTAAGCTTTAGAATGATCATCCAGTATATTTATTTCCTGCCTCGCTTGGTGAAAACCCTCCCTGCTTCGTCCTGTTTTTGGAGACCCAGATGGAGTTACTGCACGCACGCAAAAAGCTTCTTGTTAGAGAGTGGCTGAAAGCCTTTATTATTTCCTGCCTAATACAATGGAGATATCTTCAAGAAACACTTCAATATTTACAAGTATTCTTCTTTGTAGTATCAATCCGGTGGATTGGTTTGCAGCAACAGAATCTTGCATCTCGATCTCCATTCCTCTCGGTCCTCCGCAACCCTTTTCAGCTCAGCATAAGCGCTACAATTCATGTCCTCGAATACTTGCTGCAAATACTCTCGTCTAGGGCGCCCTCTAGAGTTTCTACCCTCAACCATCCCCTCCACAATATCGTGAAGAAGACCATCGTGGCGCATGATTTACAAGTATGACACTAGCTGAATATAATATCACACTAGCTGAATATCCATATTTTTCAACATACATTCTTGATTGTACTTCGAATGCCTCATGATATCATTTACATTCGATTTTCAAATCTTGAGACCTGCTTTATAGTATTATAACTTTATTATTTACCCGTACTTTATTATCAGTAAATTACCGAAATTATGTTCTGAGTTATGGTGAGTAAATAAAAAACCATTCGTAGCGGTTCTGTCAGAATTCCTAAGCAATGCATCTGCTGCGGAGTGTTTTGTACTGCTGCTGGGCTTGCTAGCATTGTACTGTACTGAAATGCATTCGAACGCACTTACTGCGCATTCACGGACAGAATGGAAACTGGAAAATGCAGAGAATAATACACAAAGACAGGGGAAATCATCGCGAAAAAATAATCATCATATATGTCGGCATTTAATTGTTTTGGTGCATTTTGAAAAAATTATGAATTTACTAATATTTACAAATCACTGAACATCCATTGTTTTATTTAAGAATTGTTATTTCATATTTTTTTCGCTGCTAACGTCATATTATATTACATATATCTCACCGATAAATCGAAGAAAAATAAACGGCAAACGCTGGGGTCTGAACCGTAAATCTTTGCAATATCTGAAAAGTTCATGATGCTATGAAAAGGCTTATACATTCTTCGAAGTACTTCCTTTACTATATCCGCTCCATATTTGGAGCATATGGACACCGAAAATTTTCGTTTCATAGTTCTGTAACCTCAGTTTTTCTACGCCTTGTCCTAGAACATTTGTATACCCGGAGATGCACGTGCTCACATAGATAGTTCCCGGGAGCCTCCAGAGAAAAAGCCCGCGAGCTTGCATAGACTGCAGCTGTAGTACCAGAGAAATATTTGAGTGTTCAATAATCTGCATTTATAAGGAGAATGGATGATCAGCCCGGCACTCCCGAGGCCTTGACGATATTGTTTTGTCTTTAAGGGGTGACTAAACCCTACCGGGGGCATGTATAGAGCTAGATGGACTATGCTACACGGCTAAGCACTTTAAGTAGAACATAAAACTGTTGCTTCCGTTACTTCAATAATGTACAATGTACACATTGTAAGTAACTGTTTGAATTGAGATATTTTGGAAAATTTGATGATCATTAATGAAATGGTTATGCCCAAATTGATCCCCTACCTTTGTAGCTGGTCATGCTTCAAGGATTACAGACGACGATGGAATTGTTGACGAAGGATTAACCAGTAGACAAACTGAATTATCACGTTTTGCAAACACTATTTGTATCTATTCACCTTGGATTTGAGCTACTCTACTGGTCAGGTAGAAATATTTTTATCCCATATTCGAACCATATCTGGAGCGTATTGTCACCATAAATTACCGATATTTATCAATTTTTATGCGTCATACTAATATATTTCCTAATTCAGTTATTAATATGGTGTTTGGAAAAGGAAAGTACATTTTTAAAACGAAAATTTCTTAAAACTAAGGCGTTTGACCAATGCATCCTTCCCGTATTAACTTATGGCGCAGAGACGTGGAATCTAACAGCAAGTCTTACCCATAAAATAAAGGTCACCCAGCGTGCTATGGAGAGATCCATGCTCAGAGTGTCGCTAAAAGATAGAATTCGAAACGAGGAAATACGCAGAAGAACTCAAGTAGAGGATGCTACCAACGAATAGACCCCCTGCAAGACGGGTTGACGACATCAGAAGAATAGCGAGAGTGACCTGGATGCGGAAGGCGGCGGATCGAAGAGGATGGAGACTCGTGCGGGAGGCTTACGTTCAACAGTGGACGGATACAGGCTGATGATGATAATGATACGGTATTTTGAGTACTCAATTCAGTTCAACTGTGATGGTGCTTCTAAATGGGCTACCAGCGCACTTCGACCCTTTTTTAAAATCCTTTTCATTTTTGTCGATTTTGTGCCATTGTTTTCTTAGATCTCTGAGATCTTTGACAAGCGTTATATTTTTTATAGTATTTTTTTTAAGATATAAGTTGATTAGCTCAAGGCAAGAACCGTTTGTTTCTCAGGGAATATAACCTCAATAAATAATACTCTGTAAAAAGTGCAAATATTTTTATGCAACTGTAAGATTAATCATTTAATAGTACAATTCTGTCCTTTTTATCATTGTATATTTTTATTTCATGTATCTGATGAAATGTATGAAAATATTTGCCCATTTATTGGGGAGCCTCCACTACTTGAGTTCTCCTTTGGACATCCTTTATTTTGATTCTTTTAGAACCAATCGGAGCATGAATCTCTTCATGGAACGTTAGGTGACGTTTATTTTATTAATTAAATATACATTATTATGCCCAGGTATTCATACCGCTCGGCAAACTGCGCCATTGCTATGCCTAGACTGACTCGCGTTGAAGTTACTAATATACTTCTTACTGAAAAAAAGTATTGTTCTGAAACCAGCTCGATATAGCCCTTTCAGGCTGGTGCCGAAAAGTCACGATATGCGACCTTTTGTCTCTTATTTTTGTTCGCACGTCTGACACGCATACATAAAATGTTTATATTTGTTTAAGATTTAAGTAGCCATAAGACGCGCCGTTTACAGGTGGTTAATATGTGTTAATCGGGCGCTGTGACTGTTTCTGCGCTGTCCTTGTCATTTTCAGCCCGGGCACTGTCAAGTATACATCATTATTTGTGTCCCGGGCAGAAGACCGAATTTAGTCAGTTATTTTATCTAAAATAAATTTTAATGTGCTTCTCGACGAGTTATATGTTTTGGCAGCCCGCTCTTTATCCTTTCGCCACGCGTCGTGATGATAATTTCGGTAATCTGGAGTCTTTTATTAGACGGGGAATGTCAGTGCAAGTAAATATTTTTTAATACGATTTGAAAGCACCTGCCGGATAGGTCTTTCAGGACGTAGCATACATCCATAAATGTGCGTGAGATGTGAAAACTGTGGAGAAAGGATATCGGTCTGTAGTGGTGGGGAGAGGCTCTGCTTCGTAGCGAAGCACTGAGAGGGCGCCGGGGATCGCAAACACGATTTTCAATCAAAACGGAAATGAAACAAGTAAAACCGCCGACGCATATTTCAGCCCCGTGTGTGTGTGTGATTATTTTTCAGCTACGTTTGTGCGTTTCAGCTTTCAGGAACTACCTTGCTTCAGTGTAGCAGGGCTCTGAAAACACACAAAACATAAAGCTTGATTAATTCACATTATTATTTTATTTTTTCAAAATATATTTCAATATCTAATACTTGATAGATAATTCTTCTGACAACAAAAATGTTGAAAAACAACCTCCTTAAGTAGTTGTCTTCCTTAACATATACAGGTATATCAATAATTCTTCAACAAATCGATGTACACTGACATCAGCATGATGTAGCCCTTGCTGACTGGTACCGAAAACCTCGAAAGATTGTATCTTTCGTCTTTTATTTCTGCTCATCACACCAGTTGTGTCCCGCCCGTCGGCGAGAGCATATTGTGTTGTGGCTCGGCCTAATGCTGCGACTAGGTTGAGCCCTAAACTTGTAAAGTTTTATCGTAAGTATATGTTAATGTGTTTCTGAAAAAGTCTGTGTTATCAATCTGCTTCTTATCCTGCCATCACGCAACGGAATAACAACCTTGTGAGAGAGAGTAGGATGTTAACACATACAAATTTACAGCAAATATCATCCTCAATGATATATCTCTCATCAATGTCGGAGAAAAAAAAGGAAGATGCTAGGATTTAAGCCGCGATCTATGCATTTGTTCTTCTATTCTATACACAGTGCTGGTTGACACACAAATTACCTCTACCCACTGACTTGCGAATTAAGGCATATTTAAATTATTAATAAGTACACTGCAGAAGGTGCTTGCTGTAAATTGTAAGAGGTCTTCACCTCTTGACCAACCGTAGTATGAAAAGTTGCCTTGTGCGCTCTCTCATCTCTTTATTCCTCAAACCATCGTAATCCTAGCATTTTATGCAGGCAACTGCTCTAGAAAGTCATTATATAGTTGCATTGCTGAGATGCCAAATTCACAACAGTAAAGAATAAAAGTGACCTGGATGCGGAAGGCGGAGGATCGAAGAGGATGGAGACTCATGCGGGAGGCCTACGTTCAACAATGGACGGACACAGGCTGATGATGATGATGATGATGAAAGAATAATGAAGACGATTCAGGCACAGTGCGAAAATTCCGTTATGTTTTAAAACTAAGGCGTTTAACCAATGCATCCTCCCAGTATTGATTTATAGCGCAGAAACGTGGAATCTAACAGCAAGTCTTATCCAAAAAAAATGGTTACCTAGCGTGTCATGGAAAGGTCCATGCTCGTAGAATTTCTAAAAGATAGAATCCGAAACGAGCATATCCGAAGAAGAACTTAACTAGTGGAGGCTAGACAGCGAATATATAAACACTCAATGGATATCTGTTGAAGATGTGATGTTCGATGGGGAAGAAAAAGTGCTAAAGTGGCGTCCAAGAACTGA
Source organism: Glossosoma conforme (assembly GCA_022606575.1). Classification (NCBI taxonomy): domain Eukaryota; kingdom Metazoa; phylum Arthropoda; class Insecta; order Trichoptera; family Glossosomatidae; genus Glossosoma; species Glossosoma conforme. Next base: position 1,420,767 of record JAGTXR010000044.1, read on the forward strand.
CAAACAGAGCGTTGGTCGACGCGCTGCAAGATGGATTGACGACATCAGAAAAATAGCTATATTAGACGGACATAGGTTAATATTGATGGTGATAGTCAGCTCTTTGTTTTTATTGAGTAAAGCTTATTTTTATGGAACTTTTTCTTATTTTCCAACCCTGACTTCTCACGCACAGTGAGCGTAGGCGGTTAGTGGGCGGTTTATGGGCGGCTCCATCCCTCTAGGGCGGGATCTCAAAATCAGCCCATCCTTTGTTGCACTGAATTACTATGCTCAGTGCATCTGTATCTCTGGTGTTTTGTTCTACAGAGACTGGGGCATTGCCCATAGAAGCGCACTGCACTGTTGGACGGATGAAGGGTATTAAGGACACAAGGCTACTGTGAAACTAGGCTCTAAAACAAACAAAACCATACATGAGATGCACTGAATATTATATACGTACTAATTCTAATAAATTTATGGCGATATTTTTCTTAATCTAAGGAAAAATGCCCTCTACAACACTACGTTATTTTTCCTTATCAACGAACTAAAGATTCTATTAGTTATTTCAGTTGTTATTAGAGCAACAATTTATTCATTTAATTAATTATTTCCAGTAAATATTTATACTATCGATGAATATAAAATGAGGTTAGTTTACTTTTGAAATATATCAGATTCAGTTTATATTGCTTAATGAAACAATATATTATAAAAAATATTTACTTTTAGTGTGCTGTTTTATTCGTTCATTATTTTTAAGACATATATATTATTCAATTTGTGTTCATTATGAATTAAATAGTATTTTATTAAAAATAATAAGATAACATATATTTCAAATATTCTTTAACATGTATGTTAAACGTTTTTAATTTTTCACCCTATGTAAAACGCTGAACAATTTTTATACAGTGATTTAAGAAAAAAACTGTTATTGGAAAATACATAAAGGCCTTTTTAAGATGTTAAACAAAATAATTATATATGAATTTATTTTTATTTTTATTAGAATATTATTTTATTATTTCAATATTCCAATCTACTTTTATAGATCAATGACTATATTACAATATTATATTAAGTAATATATATGTATATAAATATAATATTAAGTAATAATATTAAGCTTGTGAATAAATGAAGACTGATTGAATAATAATAAAAATATACATACTTCGAATATATACTATAGCGACATCTATCGTACGATGATAACAATGATATAAATACTAGTTTCAACGCGAGTCGGTCTGGGCATAGCAATGGCGCAGTTCGCCGAGCGGTATGAATACCTGGGCATAGTTGGTTTCCAAGGTCCGCGGTTTGCATCCCGCTTCTGCCGTTATTTTTGTGCTTGGATTGACGCGTTGAAGAAAGAATTTTATGTATAGTATATGTATATTTAAAAAATAATTATAATGTTTTGTTGTATTATCAGTGTACAATGATTATTTTATAATACATTGGAAATATTTCATTATTTTACAAGTAAAATTGACCAGTATTAAAGGTCTGATCGGTCCGAAGAGCCTAATAATAAAAAGCGAAAAAATGTAGAATCTTTCCGAATTGTATAATTTTTTTAAACTATTTTTTAGACACCGCGAATTGGCGTTTCATAGTTCTGTAAGCTCATATTGTCCATGCCTTGGAGGCTTAGACTGTGCAGTAGTACTCGAGAAATATTCGGGTATTAATATTAATCATGCGATACGTTTATACGCGATACGTATTTTTTTTATAGCATTTAGAAGAGATTTTAATTATCTAAAAGTATTTCAATCCATGTTAAGAACTCATGAAGCCCATTGAGAACGAAATCGCCGTATTCACGTTTGTGAATAAATAGTGCTTAAAAGCTCACGTTAAGAAATGAAAAATAAATCTTGACAAATATAATTTGATCTCTAAATGAATATGAAAATGATAAATACGGAAAATACTCGAACAACACGAAAGTCAGGACAGCGTTGTTAGAAGACGCATAAGTATGGGTGTGAATCTCATACAAAATTATGTTTTTTTTTTTCACCCCAGAGTAGTCATTACTGTAATACTGGTAATCCAATAGGAGTTGAAAGTGTTAAACCTTGCTCTTTTTTCTTTTATTACTAAGCGTAATTTTGCACAAATATTAAGCCGTCACTTTAATATTTGTGATATTTATTAGTTTACTTAGTTTTAAAAGACATTTTAGGTTGGGTGACGATGATTCAATCAATGTTTAATATTGTCATTCTCGTTTTATTTATTGACGTGTGGTCACCTCGAAAACGGGGGAAAACCAATCGATGAAAAGTGCATTTCCCCGCGAGATGGAAGTGAATGCATAAAATGCAACTGCAGGGGAGAGGGCTAATTAGAGGGACGGAAAAGGGCGTAACCAATAGTGAAAAAGGTTATTTTTTTTTACATTTTTTTTATGTAATCGCACAGCCTTTCAATACTAGTGCACTCTATGACGCTCAGCCAAGGAGGCTGGACGCTGCATGCCGGAAAGGTGTGTTGTGTTCGTGTTTGTGTGTGGGTTGGGGAGATTGCAAGTGTATATTTATCTGTTGAGTTCGTTGATCAATACATGGATTTTTGCTATGATTTTTTTCAATTTTTCAATATATTACTTCTTTTTCTTCAATGGCATTACAAATATACAATTTTAATTCGTTATTGAAGTACTAACGTAAATGTGATGATTTATATGTATTGACACATTAGGTGTCAATGACTTCACACTCCGAACAAGTGTCGGAATTGTCGAAAGTGTCGGAAGAATGTGATGACTACACACGTGGACTCGTGCATTGTGTTCATGTTATCCCGTGCCAAATACGGTCGTTTTGGTTTCAAATCATTGTCAAAATTGTGCGAAAACTCTGAATAATATTCGCTAAAAATAATTTTACTTTTCTTTTGTGGTACTTTTTTGCATGAAACCCCGTGCGTCGGGGATTAATCCCACGACCTTTGTTTTGGTAATCAAATGATTTTATAATTTCAAATTAATTTTAATTTAAAAATTAAAAATATTTAGTTTTGATTCACATTTATTTTACACGATTACATGTTTCGGCCTCCCTGGAGATCATCTTCAATAATGGTTGAATTATAAACTGGCAGTGGTTTATATAGGTACGTATAAGATATTTACTGATTGTATATGTGTGCGGGTAAAACTATTGAAATAAGTCATTACAAAATCAAGGGGTATGTGTTATCTTTATGTATTAAACCATTATAGAATATAATATAATATTTTTGTGTTTAATTTTTAAAAAATCATTATGATTCTATCTTCGATCTCCAGCGTTTAGTCCATGGTGTATGGGTTTTTCCAGCTTGATACCTGGAAGAATATTTAGAAGTAAATGCTTATACAACTAAGCCATATATATTAGCGAATATGCGCCAGTCATAGGAGCGGATATGGAAATTCTTCTTCGTAGTATCAATCCGGTGGATTGGTTTGCAGCAACAGAATCTTGCATCTCGATCTCCATTCCTCTCGGTCCTCCGCAACCCTTTTCAGCTCAGCATAAGCGCTACAATTCATGTCCTCGAATACTTGCTGTAAATACTCCCGTCTAGGGCGCCCTCTACAGTTTCTACCCTCAACCATCCCCTCCACAATATCGTGAAGAAGACCATCGTGGCGCATGATGTGACCAATCCATCGGGCTCGCCTCTCTGAGATGGTTCTTATTAGGTGCCTATCTTCCTTGATTATCCTGAGAACCTCATTGTTCGTGACGTGGTCTCTCCAGGAAATTCCGAGAATTCTTCTGTACGACCACATCTCAAAGGCCTCTAGTCTTTTTTATCACTTTCAGATAAGCACCATGTCTCACAGCCGTACATTAAGATGCTCCAAACAAGTGTTTTGGCAAGTTGCTTGCGGAGCCCTAAAGTAATATTCTTTGACTCAAGAATTTTGGCTTTTTTATTGAAAGCTAGCCTTGCTTGATGTATTCGACTGTTGACTTCTCTTTTTGTTCTGGCATCCCAGGTAATCGTACTTCCAAGGTATACAAATTCTTTTGCATCTTTTAGGGGTACTCCTAGCATTGATATGTTAATTTTCTGCTGCTCATTGCGGCTTACTCTCATGACTTTGGTTTTTGTGCTGTTTATCTTCATATTGTAGTTGGAATTAAATATGTTTTCCATGGATGTCAGCGCTTCAGTGAGTTCATCTTCAGTTTCAGCAATCAGAGCAATGTCGTCAGCAAACCTTATCATATCAATCTTTTGGCCATGTATTTTAACCCCCCTCTCTATGGCCCATTTTTTCCCTGATGTTATTAATTGCATTTTGTATGTATACGTTGAAGAGTACAGGCGACAGAGAGCATCCTTGTCTCACCCCTTGACGTATTTTTGCTTCCTTTTGGACATTTCCAAGTGATATTATGGCAGCTTCTTCTTTGTAAAGTGAAAATATGAGTCTTCGTTCTTTGTATTTGACTCCAATTTCTTTCATAATATCGAAGAGCTTCTCCCAATCTACTTTATCAAATGCTTTTTCAATGTCCACGAAGGCAATATATGTATCTTGGTCTACTTTTGTCCTCTTTTCCAAGATCATACGCAGGGATAAGATTGCTTCTCTGGTTCCCATTCTTTTTCTGAATCCAAATTGATCGCTAGTGAGACTATTTTCTATTTTTGGTTCAATTCTGTGTAAGATTATGTTGGTCAGTATTTTGGATGCATGGGATAGAATACTGAGTGTTCGGTGTTGTTCACATTTTGAAATTGGAATGGAAATTATAATGTTATAAAAATAATTAAGTTACGCCTATGTTAGTTTATTACTGTATTTACGAATGAAGAAGGCTGAACTGTAAATGTACGTTCAGAAGTACGGAGCACGCATTTGTAGGAGCGGATCACTCCCGGCGCAGTGCAGTACGAGCGGGGGGGCTGATGAAGCGACTGCGCAAATTATGAATCAGTCAATAGGTTAAGGGAAGCTCAGAATGGGGGACATTTACCGACCATTCTGCCATTCTATAACACGCGAGTACATTCCATCCGGCAGTCACTAATGAACTCGCGAATGACTGCGCTGAGGGTAGGCGCACACTGGATGCGTTTCAGTGAGGGCTTACAGTAATTTGTAGGCTTTTTTTTAAGTATCTGAATCGTACTTAATGATAATTTAATACACTCGATTAATCGCATAAGTGATAGTTCATGCGATGAATGGAGTATTGTATTGTTGCAACATTCTTTTCAACAATAGATCCCCGTCAACATATATTTTTTATCCGATTTTATCTTCAATTTTATCTTCTGTTACTAAATATAATAAGAACAATTCCAAATGTTTAACTTGTATTGTAAATTTTTCGAAAAACGTATATTTAAAATAAATTATATACTGTAATATCATTTTTATGTATGCACATACAGGAGAATACCGACAGAAGTTGATAGTAATTCTGATGTCTCATCTGTGGAATTCTATGACGCGTATACAACTGGGTTGGGCAGCATTTGGAAAACTAAAGTATATTTTTAAAGCGAAAATTTCGCAATATCCAAAAACTAAGGCGTTTAACCAATGCATCCTCCCTGTATTAACTTATGGTGCAGAGATGTGGCATCTAACAGCAAGTCTTACCCATTAAATAAAGATCACCCAGCGTGCTATGGAGAGAACCATGCTCAGAGTGTCGCTAAAAGAATCCGAAACGAGGAAATACGCAGAAGAACTCAAGTAGTGGATGCTATCCAACGAATAGGCATACTCAAGTGGCAATGGGCAGGACATATCTGTCGAAGAGACTACAGTCGATGGGGAAGTAAAGTATTGGAATGGCGCCCAAGAACTGGCAAACGAAGTATTGGCCGACCCCGTACAAGATGGACTGACGACATAAGAAGAATAGCGGAAGTGACCTGGATGCGAAAGGCGGAGGATCGAATAGGATGGAGACTCATGCAGGAGGCTTACGTTCAACAGTGGACGGATACAGGCTGATGATGATACCATGATGCATATGGCTAAGCGCTGTATGTGAAGTGTTGATCCGCCAACGTCATAGAGATGCCCGAGATTCACGCATCATCCTTATTATTACAGGAATTTGGTGGTAGACAAAAGTCGTCCGTGAAAACCACACATTCATTGTAAATTCCTGTATTAATTAAGGATTATGCGTGAATTTCGGGCTGTGGTCTATGACGTTGGAGAATCAACACATGCAGCGCTTAGCCATATGCACCATGGTAAGCGTCATATAATTCCACAGATGAAGCATTAAGAATCACTATCACCATCTGTCGGTATTCTTCTGTATGTGTTAACATAAAAAAACACTGATTTAAACTGCACCTTTGCCACCTGTCAGTATCTCACTAAATCAAAAACCAATGGGAGCACAAACCATAAATATGATGTCAATATTGCGAAACGACTTTTATCGTTTTTGATATAAACGAGTACTAATAAACGAAAATTAAATTTTATATATTATGTGTAAAAAAAGATAACTAGCTCCATTGCACTAGAGTTAATGAAAAGCAAACAAATCCTTGTAAATACATTGATTAAAACAATATTGACTGATCGAACATAATGTTTAAAATAGATATGTAGGAAAGATTATAATACTTAGATACTTGATAGGTATTTAACCCTTTACGTGCGGAATAAGATTTCATAAAAAGTCACGAAATAAGTCAATTAGTCAATGAAAAATAAACTTGAATATTTAAGGACGATTTTTTTTATGTGTTTTGATTTGTCATTCCTGGATTTATATTCACCTTCAGAACTTAATTAAATAAATCCATTATTATTTAAAAAAAGAGCAAATTTGAAACATTTGTAGAATGACCCACAACTCAATACATATCGTAAAAAAAATTGACCAAAGAATGTCGTAATACGAAACACAATTATGTTCAATATACTATTCGGATAAATCCGCATCTCACACTGAAGCGAGGTGTTTTTTTCAGGGCGTGGGATAAATCCGCACCTCGTACTTAAGAGTAGTGCAAGTTGGTGCGGATATATCCGCAGCTCGCACGTAAAGGGTTAAAGGGTACTCGAAGGTTAAATATTGACAAGATCTAAACTGGATTAATAAGTGCACTAGATTTTACAATTAATTGCGCAATTGAATGTTTGTAATGCAGAGATGAAGTGTATAACGGCCGGTATACAATTGATGGTCTGACATTAAAAACACGCAGAATATATTATGTTCTTGATATTATAGTTGTGACAATTAACAGTGGTTTAATTGAATAATTTATTGCATTTAATATTGAATACATGAATGAATATCATAATTATTTTTGAGTTAACTATTAACTTGTGTAAAATATAATATTTTAATTTGTTAACGTAACTTCAGCGCTAAGCCACTGATTTATGCTCAAGATAACATTATATAACTAAATCCTGGAGTATTTATTTTAACCTAAATTATATATGTATATTCATTTTTCCAACGTTTCGTATGTTTGCCATTAATAGCTAATAACTTTTACGTATTTTCAGTGATCTTAACTTTTATTTAAGCCCTGATTCTTATCATAATACCTTGTCCGCTCTGCAAACTAAAACATAGATTTTTTTCATATTCTAGCCAAAATGATTTATTTAGTAATATGATTGATGACCTAGTGACCAAATCATCAACCCTGAAGAAGACCCCTGCAATGGCAGCCGAAATATTGTAAAGAAGTAATTCGCCACACTGTCTTTATGCCTCTTGATCGATATGTCTCTTGGAGAAAAGAATTTTGTATTAGAGAAGAAATATAAATGCTTACAAGGTGTAGAAGAGTAGTGAACTATTTATAATATCTTTAGATTATAGTAATCTTATTAATGATTTATTAGTACTTAGAAAATATACATAATACCTTATATGGTATAAAGAAAATACAAACGGTTTTACACTAAACCGTTTGTAGAATAGTGAAAAACAGCGCCTTTGGACTATAACTCTTAGTCTATAGACGTACTTTCAGTTTGAAACTGAATGTCAATTAAAACATTAAATTGCAGCTTATAATTACAAAGCATGGTTTGTTATTGACTCCACAACAGCATCAAATCAATCGATCATACATAAACAGTCGTTCAGTATCTAATTGTTCCACAAATCGTTTGAAATCTAATTGTTGTCATTTCAGTTTCATGAAACACTCGTGATAATTGCTGAAAAATGGCGAAGCGAGCTCCAAGAATGATTACTTTGAGAGCTAAGCTGGTTTGTAAATATTTCAGTTGGTTATTTATTCAGGATGTTCCCATTATTGACATGCTGCAATTTAGTGCAGTTGTCAAATGATTAGAAGGTATTCAGTGTTTGAAATGAAATATTTTATTCAAAATTTGCTGTTATTATGTGCAGTGCCGTTTCAGGATAACCTGTATATAACATCAGTTATTTTACAACTACAACATGAAAAAATGTTTAAAATATATCTAAATTTATCAAAAAACATGATTTTCTAATATACCCAAGAAAATAAAGCATGATCCGTGAGTATTAACATGAATAATTCACAGTTAAATATTTCACATGTTTCTTCAAAATAACTAATAGGTTGTACATGTTTTCAGTAATATTAAGTGTAAAAACTTAAATATAAGCCCGAATTTTGATAATGGAATTCAACTCTGATAATGATCCCTGCAACGGAATGAAATGAAAGTCCTTGTTAAGCATCTAAGAGCACACTAGAAGGATAGTTTTTGCGCTCCACTGCTTACATTTTTATTTTCTTATGTTGTGTCATAGATTGTTCCAATTGTGTTTTTGTCAACTGTCACAATCTTCGCCTCATTTCAGCATTTCAATGTTCCATCAAGCACATTTTATGCATCGCTTACGATGGTCTATCAGGACAGCGGAAATTTTCTCTAAGTTCAAAATATGGATATTAATTATATAAACATTTATTACATATATACAACAAATTATGACGCCAAAACGGCCTTGTTTGAAGTCATTAAAACACGTGGCATTTCCTCGTCGGGTATCCAAGCAAAGGGTTGTAATTGCACTTTCTGAAAATACTAAATAATGCACTAAATGCGACCACTGACTGCACGGAGTACTAGAACTATCACTAGCACTAGCACTAAACACCTGCTACCCGCGATGCATTTATGCATCTTGAAACAATGCAATTACAGTCAACTCTTCCATAACGCACGTCTTTCTATTTGCAACCTACATTTTTCTACAGTCTTTGCAGTGATTTTCACGTAACGGTTTCTTTTGCGTTGTTATTTTGGGTTAAGCCGCCTTTTAGGACTAAATGGTCAAGGTTTAAGAGCATCGCCCTTATCATACGATCTTCATCATCATCATCAACAACCTGAGTCCGTCCATTTTTGAACGTAGACCTTCCACATGAGCCTTCATCCTTCTGGATCTTACGCCCTTCGCATCCAGACTACTTCCGCTATTCTTCTGATGTCATCGGTCCATCTTGTAGAGTCAGTCAACGGGCCGTTTGACAGTTCTTGGACGCCTCTCCATTCATTTTCTTCCCCATTGACTGTTGTCTCTTTGACATGAGTGAACCTATTAGGTGAGTAGCTTTAACTATTTGAGCTTTTCGGATACCCCCGTTTCGGATTCTATCTTTTAGAGACACTTCGAGCATGGATCTTTCCATAGCACATTGAGTGCCATTTATATTTTGGGTGAGGCCAGCTGTTAGATTCCACGTCTCAGAGCCATAAGTTAATACTGGGAAGATGCATTGGTTACACGGCTTAGTTTCAAGGCATTGCAAAAGTTTTGAGGGTCGATTTCATGTTGTGTGTTGCTGGTGTATCAGCGCTAGGATGACAAAGGTAAAATGGTGATATCGCCTTTTTATACGAGGGTTATCTGTAAAATAAGGCTCCCTGTGATTTTTTACAGTGTAAAACATGTTTAATTCCATTAAGGCGTACATTTTTGGAAAGTTCAGACTTTTCCCTATTTTTATACATAAACGCCACTGAGATCAATGCATTTTTGCATGCGGCATACGAGCTTTTGAATGCCCGAGTCAAAAAAATCTGCCGCCAAGCCACGCAGATACCTGAGAACCGCTTCTTCCAGCTCTTATCTGTCGCCGAAATGCGTTCCACCCAGGTGTTTCTTCTTGTTAGGGAAGATATGGTAGTCACTTGGGGATAAGTCCGGGCTGAAGAATGGGTCTTTGACAATACCCCATCCAAGTTTTGCAATGAGCTCGTTGGTGGCGTTAGTGGTGTGCGGTCGAGCGTTATCCTGAAGCAAACGTCAAAAAATCTAGTCAATAGAAGTTTTGCTGACATCAGGGATCATTTCGTTTCATTTTCATCATGTTTCAAGTGCAGTTCATTAATTATTTTAAAAATAATGTTCTTAAGTTCCTTTTAAGGTCTTAAGTTATATAATAATTTATATGAAGTTGCGAACTACTTAGATTCCAAAGATGAGATTTCTCCATTGCAGGTAGTCGTTTTTTCTTGTGTGTGATTTCAGAAAAAAAAGACCTGTAGTTAAAGTATGAATTTATTCGATTTCTACTGCAATGAAGTGATTTTGTGATTATCCGAAGTTATAAGAACAACAAACAACTTGGTGCAGCAGTGAGAACAGTAATTTATGTAATTATTATTGGCCACTATATCATCGAATATGGTGCCGAGCAAATAATGACGAGTAGCCGGCATAATACGGGCAAGATGCTCTCTAAGATGCTTCATCACACCGACGTGGAGACTTGATATGTATGGAAGTAAAAATGTAAATATATACGAGTATATATATTAATATAATCACTACTTAGAGCAGTGGTGTAATCCCATTTTCCGAAGAATGGGTTGACTTTCTTAAAATTCCTATATGATTATTAATTCTAATAAAAAAAAATCCTCAATAACTTCTTAGGTTTTTACGGCTAATCCAGAAGAAGACCATTGCAGGTGTCTTCTTCAGGATTGATGATTTAGTTGTGAGTTGGTGTCAGATTATCTTTTTACGAGCAGTCGAAATATTGGTCAAATAAATTCGCCACACATGGCTAAACCCAAAAGCCACAATATTTCCTCAATATTTTATATTGTTAAAAAATATGTATGTTAGAAAAATTAATATATTATCAGGAATAACTGTAGTAACTGAAAAATCTAAACAATCTGCAATATATTTGTCTAGGACGATTTCATACAACGGGTTTATTGAAACAATTTTTTTTTTAACTGGTTTTTAAAACGTTTGGAAGCCTTGGGATAACAACATTGACTATATATTTTTTTTGTAAACACATACAGGATGATATCAACAGACGGTGATGGAGAAACCTCATCTGTGGTTTCTATGACGCATGCAATTTTTTGTGTACAGCTAAGCATTGTATGTAGATTGTTGATCCGCCATAAATATGCGAATGAAATTATAGTAACTCTTTTAGATTTACACACCATCATTATTATACCAAGTATTCTACCCGAACTGGAGCATATTTTTATCACAAACTGCCGTCACAAAAAACTGCAAGTTGCCATGGACCTTGTTTCATCCTTTGTTAGCTTTGCTTTCTGAATCTCTTCTGAGTACATTTTACACATAGTTCTTAATAGCCATCCAGGATGGAAAAAGCACGGTGGTATGCAAAAAAGACACCAAAAAACACATATCTATTAGAATAAATATTTTAAAATATCTTGATTCATTTAGTACTTTATATCATCAATAATTTTATAATGACCTGCACATCACGTATTAATCTTTGATAAATTATCTCAACGCACTTAGCTTTTACCTGGAGATTCTACCTTTCGTTAGCCCACAGTTGAGGTTCTGCCATAATGACAGGTGCGTTCATAGCTGCAGGCGGATATCGGATAAGATTAAAGTGCAATGGAGTGACTGCATCAGGGATACTCCACCAGCAGTCTTAAAGCCTCATCTCAAATATAACCTCTAATCCTTGGAACACAGATGTAAGACTTGTTCACTTAGTTCTTTTCTATTGTTAAATCCACGTCCGCTATACCTCTGAACTCAAAGATTTAATTGACTCAATAGCCGACAGAGTCGTCATATACTTGCTGAACATTTATACGCTTATACTCCAAACATGTTGATGAAGATTATATTCTGAGTACAACCTGATATCCTCCGTTTATCAATAGCAACTTCATGTCGCTGGGATCGTCATCGAGACGCGTGGATGGATAGATGGATTGATGGAGAGAAGGTCATGAAGCAAAGGACTTGTCGTGAAGCACTTTGTAATTTATATAAAATAAAATAATGCCAAACTTCAGTCATCTGCCCGGGACGGAAAATTCTGCGGTCCTCACAGGTCCCGGACGGATTCCGACTGAGAACGCCCACAGTAGTCTCAGTTACTGCCCAAAATTAATCTAGCGACTATTTATGGAACTAATGGCTCACATGTGACAGGTAGCGCCCACGTTATAGGTAGCAACCTATCACAACAAACGAAATGGTGCCTGTAACGCGCGTCAAATACTTATTTAAATCTAAGACTTGATCGTACATTTTTATATATGCGTATCAGATGAGCGAACAAAAATAAGAGGCAAAATATCGGATATCGAAGCTTTCTGGCACCAGCCTGTAAGGGCTTTACCGAGCTGATGTCAAATCATTTACGGATAAACGATTCATTGCAGTTTTCTTGGTGGAGAAAATGTATAATTGGGTTTTGGAAATATTAAAAATGACAAGATTGAGGTCATCCCCATTATAAAGTCATTCCCGGGACATGTTTATCTTCTCCACCAGAGATTTTCTAGCAGCAGAAAGTTCTGAATATTTGAGAGGTTTTTGAAAATTTAATGCACTTTGCTGACCTCCAAAAGGTAGAACTGACATGGGATAAGAAAAGGACCTATGACAGTTTTATGGCATCATTTTGTGACTAAGCAATGCTTGAAATAGGCATCAGTTATCGAGCGTTTGATGATTATGAGTTTGTGATCAGTGTGGTACTCAGAACGAGGAAAGGTCGAACACACCTGGTTAGTAGGGAGCTGTGCAAGTAGAAGTGCAGGGCCAGGGTAGGTTGTACAGCAGAGGCCACAAATAGAATTTTCGATGCACCTGCCTGCAATTGAAGCAAGTACTTCTACGTACAGTGCGAGTACTTACAGTCTCTTGCATGGAAACACGAATTACTACTGAACATTATCTTAACTAACAAAATACCCCAGATTATACATTTTATATAATTCATGAGTATGTTAGAAAAAAATGCTTTTTAACAATTGATTGTCATTGTTTATATCTGCTCTTCTAACTGGTGTATCTGTTTTAATTTTATGACCATTATTGGTCACAATTTTTGCGCCACAAACTTCTACCTGCCATCATGGCTCTCTACCTATCAACAAAGTTGTTTATTATTATTTATTTTAATTTAAAAAATGCTGTGGGCCGATTCTCAACAAAGTTTGAAATATATAAACATAAGCGATAAAAAATAATATTTTGAAGCCTTATATAATATATCTCTGGTTGGTGTGAATTAAATAAAAATAATATAAAAATCTAAATAACTTCTTAGGTTTTCACGGCCAGATTTGATATTGTGGCTTTTGGGCATAGCCGTGTATGGCGGATTTCTTCTATCCGATATTTCGACCGCCATTGCAGGGGTCTTCTCGTCTTCGTGGAGGTACGTCAGGCTGACGGCTTAACTACCTCCTGACACCAACTCACAACAAAGTCATCAACCCTGAAGAAGACCCCTTTAATGGCGGTCGAAATATCGGATAGAAGAAATTCGCCACACACGGCTAAATCCAAAGGCCACAATATCAATATAGAAATCTCATTACGAAAATCATGGAAGTATGCAATTATTAATTAGGCAAATTATAATTTTATGCATTAGCTTGAATTTGGTATACAAAGCATCTGTGGCTCTTATTCTTATATCTTATTACGTTAGTAGATATTTGTTCTAGGAAAACGATAAAAAATAGGCATCATTATGGAGATCTGGCTGTCATTTTGTGTGGTTGTAAATGTCATGTTCACCAAGAATAGTTTTCTAAGCAGGTACCTTATATGTATGTTTCCTTATTTTTATATTTATAATCAGTACAATGTTTCCTTTGAATCAGAATCTCTGTTAAACAAATACTATACATCATTTATATACGCAGCATCCAGCCATCCTGATTTAGCATTGTAATGATTATTATTGTTGCCGTTTCTCTCCTCGTTTTGGACTCCGTCGGAAAGTATATATGTTTTCGGTTGGTCTTCGAAATGCAGAGATGTCTAGGGACAAGACATGGGCAACGAAAACTGACTAAACATGTTACAATTTTTTTCAGAACTTAAAAATTTGAAGTGATTGTATTAAATATTTAATTAGTGACTAACAAATTGTAATCGCGGTTATCTGAAGATCTTGAAAATTAAGCAACATTTAACGTGAAATAAAAAAAAATCTGTTTATTATCACGTATTGTTGGTTAAATTTAACCACCTTATTGAACGATACAACCAAATCTTCGGGACAGGTAATCATCCGATTCCCTTAAAAATTTCTATAAACAAATCAAAATATACCTGCCATCTCTTAAAATTCCAGGGTCTTGCCCTGAATGTCTTCAACATACATATATGATCTCAGGTAGATTTAAGAGTGCACAGATGTCTTGGAAAAGGTATGTATACTGACAACTGACAAAACTATGTGTTAGAAGTAATCATATGTTTTAAGTGTGAAACAGATTTGGCAAGAATAGGAACTAGAATTAAAATTATAATCATCATGAGTTAAGATGTTAATAAGATGTTATTTTTTAATGCTACATTCGATAAATTGTAGAAATTTTCTAAAAAGTACATTAAGAATGTGGTCATGAATTGTATTGTCAATTGTATGGAGAGATGTATAGGAGACTAGTGGAATTGGTTATAAATAGAGACTGAGGGTCCCAGACTCGTACCTGGGTAGCTAATTACTTGCCTGCAATGGATCTGGCGACCGCGTATTAATACATAGTGATATTTAATACGCAAGTCATATTATCTTTGGCTGACATCCTCTACCTGGTGATATGTATTTATCTACCGGACAGAGGAAGCATCATCGTTCTCTATACACAGATATGTCTAATGCTTCATACTCCTTCATTGTTGAACTCACTCAAAAATAAATCTATTATTTTTAGATGAAATTGAAGGCTTATTTAGCATTTTTTAAAGGTAATTTGAAGGGAATTTCATTATGCTTCTCTCATAGAAGTCACCGTCCCTTTTTTGATTTTTTTGTTGATTTGATTTTGAAAATTGAGGCAGTCGATTTTCACAAGCCTCTCAAGGCCAGCGGGTATAGCTCAATGGTCAAAGCGTTTGCTTTGCAAGCCAAATATTGCAATCACCGACGGAGATTAAAATAAAAAACGATTTCTGAGCTTTACAATACCCCGGTTGATGTGAATTTGATCCGTAAAATGCCAGTCATAGCCTATTAATTGAAACTGGAGGTAGATAAAGGTTGTCTCGTGAAGACCACCCATTCATAGTAAATTCCTGTAATAATAAGGATGATGCGTGAATCCCGGGCTGTAGTCTATGGACTACAGCCCGGGATTCAGACGTTGGCGGATCAACACTCCACATGCAGCGCTTAGCCATGTGCACTATGGTAAGCATCATAGAATTCCACAGATGAGACTTCAGAATCACTATCACCATATGCCACACCAACTGGTGTACTTTAAAGCTAAAAAATCGATTGAAAATCCTTTTTTTTTTAATCTCCGTCGGGGATCGAACCCACGTCCTTTGACTTACAAAGCAAACCCTTTAACCATTGAGTTATACCCGACGGTTTGTGCTTGTGATCTTAGTAAATAGCAGACTGTGAGATGTTCACTGATGGAGTGCATCATATTTGAGAACAACAGACGTGTTCTGTGTTGTGGTCAGGGAGTTTCTACCATTTCTCGGGAAGACCTTCCTGAACCACTTCTTGGTATTTTATACGATATCTTAATATTTATGTTTTTTTTGCTTTTGCTTTTGTTTTTTTTGCGTGTGTTGTTGTTTCCGTAGTAGACGGTTTGGCCGGCATTTTAAATAACCGTTTCCAGGGAGGTTCCTTCTTTTTTCACCGTTCACGCTTTGTCTGTTTTACAGCGGACTGACTGAATGTGACTGCGGCGTGGAGCAGACCCTGTCCCACCTTTTGGAGTGTGTGCCGTGTCCGAGTAGCTGCACCCATGAAGACCTGATGATGGCCGGGAATAATGCCATCGACGTCGCCCACTTCTGGGCAGATAAGATCTGACCCTTTTGTTTCCGACACGATTATATATATTTAACTATATCAATGATATCGTTAACATAATGCTCGCAGTTAACGTCTTTTTAAGTTCCAGGACTCTAGCCGTCGGAACTGATGCACACACCCATATGCAGAGTCATTCCTTGACTTAAGGTAACCAACTTAACACCCGCTTACAGATATGTTTCTTAACATTTGAGGTGAGTCGAATGCTGAGGATTCTTCGCTTTAATAATTCTAAAGAAAAGTAGCTCACATTGGTTGGTTACCTTAAGAAATATTTCTGTACAAGGGTTTTAAGTTGGTTATCTCAAACCAAGAAATGACTTTGGTAATGGGTGATAAGATACAAGCATGTTCTTTTATATCAGAAAAATATGTTGGTAAAAAATATATATTTTTTAGTTGGTTTCCAATGCATCTGCTACTGTTTTACGATTGTCGTGGTATTGGTTGTTACGCAATACACGATAAGGAAATTTTCTCGGCAATGGTAATAGCAAAAGCGGGAAGAGTGGGGGTACGAACCTAGGCTCCGCCCCTTCCGGTTGATTTTACCCCACGTGACGTCATACACACACACCACTCCCAAGCTAACCCTTCTAATAAATAAGGGCTTAAAAACATAATTAATTTTAAGCCTACTCTATGAAATATGCCTAGTTTCTAGGTAACGCAAAATAATTCAGAAAAATATTTTATAAGATGGCATTATGCTCAGTCAGCTGCCTTAGTACTTACCCCATCTCTTGCTCCGCCTTCCGTAGGTCTGCCGAGTACATTCTATATACAGTTCCCGACGGCCTTCCAGGACTGCACGAACCCGGGCATTGAAAAAGAGGTTGTAGCTAATTCTCTCCTTCGTTATCTATAATACATGTTCCAGCTAGGTCAACCTTCGTCTCTTGAACGACTGTAGTATGGGAGGCTGCCACGTCTGCTCTTTCACCTCTTCATTCCAATGTCCACCTGGGAACATTTATTGTTCCTGACAACCTACAGGACATGAACATGGTGATTTGATGAGAAGGTAGTATCCGAGACATATTTTGGGTGATTTGATAAATCTAGTAGCCTAGATGTGGAGAGCGGAGGATCAAGAAGGAGACTCATGCGGAAAACCTATGTACAACAGTTGACCATGGTGGCTGAAAGACCTTTATAGTGACAGTTCATGACGACCATATACTCCATTAGTTGAGTCGCTCTTTAATTTCACATAATATTGGCCTCGGGCGCGTCGGACTAACTACCTGGTATCCAAAAATATTCTAATTGACATTATCATCATTATCAAGCCAGTATTTGTTCCAGGTTTTGCTACAATTTTTAATTTTATTTAAAAATTCCTCGGCTCAAATCAAGAAGAAGTTTCCTACAGTCGACAACGGAACTGGTGATACCTGAGGCCACCCTGCGGCTGAGCATGTGGAGAAGCGCAACTGAGGGGAATACTTGGATTGCCTCGAAAGAGGACCTAGCCCCTGGACACAACCAGGGGTGGAATATACGGAGGTCCCTAAACAGACTTCGGACCAGAGTATGCAAGACGAGGACACAAATGAAAGCCTGGCAGTTTTACAGCGGACCGACTGAATGTGACTGCGGCGTGGAGCAGACTCAGTCACACCTTCTGGAGTGTGCGGTGTGTCCGAGTAGCTGCTCCCAGGAAGACCAGATGATGGCCGAGAGTAACGCCATCTACGTCGCCCACTTCTCGGCAGACAGGATCTGAACCTGTTGTTTTCGACACGATTATATATATATGTACAACATTCAGTTTCACTTTAATTAATTACAAAGCGTGCTAACTTTGTAGAGTGTTATATATATGCAGTCGGTGAGGGGTTGTCGGTATCGGACTGGAATGTCACCCGTGGAAAGTCACCCGAAGTTGGCAGCGGGTCTGTGTGACTTCCGGCCCCGGCTTGTCTATGCGCGCATCCGGCTGCTTTGTGCTGCAGTCTACGGTCGCCGAGAAGAATTAAAAGACAATACCTACCTGATTAAAGTATCGGAGCGAGGCGTTAACCACTAAGCATTTAATTAATTTAAAAAAAATTATAATACCTGTTTAATTCGTGAACTTATTCACTAGATTTGATTTGAACATATTTGGTCTGTGATTGCATAACCAAGAGTGAGAAATAGACTAATTACTTCGATTTTCTCGATCGATAATTCTTGGTGGAATTCCATAATATCACATATAAATAAAATAATTTTTAGAATTTATCCCACAATATATTTGTTGACTACATGTTTCAGCTAGGTCGAATGGCCATTTTCAAGTCAGTTAGTAAAGTAAGTGTTGGCTCTATATAAAGCAAAGAGTGAGTGAAAAGGTTGATATGAATTGTGTGATGGGTATATGTGTTTTGGAAATCATTAATGTATAAGGGAATTCATTGATGTCACAACAAAATAATATGTATAATTA
The DNA here is from genome assembly GCA_022606575.1 of Glossosoma conforme. Classification (NCBI taxonomy): domain Eukaryota; kingdom Metazoa; phylum Arthropoda; class Insecta; order Trichoptera; family Glossosomatidae; genus Glossosoma; species Glossosoma conforme. Next base: position 1,439,485 of record JAGTXR010000044.1, read on the forward strand.
CAAAGGCCATTACAAAACAATACACATTTACATCAAAATGCTCTTAAGTAAGAATTCTAGATAATTTTAACAAAAATTTTTTTTGGTGGATAATCCAAAAGTAGATGGGGAAACTATACAATTCTAAGTATATATATCATTAATTGATGATACTGTTAATGGCGTTAGAATGTCTGGTGAAATTTGAACTGAAAAAAAATGTACAGAGCAGTATCAGCGTTTGAAGTTGAAGGTTTGAGCAAAGGTTTGAAGTTGAATGAAAATTAAAATGATAAGACCAAATTATTCATATTCAAAAATTTATACTTCTTTTATTATCATTTTATGAATATTAGATAATAAATAAAATATTTAAGTCCCTCAAATATAAATCAAGGAATAAACGAGCTGCAAAAAACATTTTTTAAAGATAATTTTCAGCAGAAAGTCTTAATTTTTATGAAACTCAATATGTCTGAATGAAAGTATACATATAATGTATTCGGCGTAGTTGCGGGAGGCGGAGCTGACATGGGATGAGGCGAAGACTATTAGGGCTGACAGTCCTTTGTGGTGACAGTTTGTGAAGAACGTATGCTCCAGTTAGGAAGCGGACATGGATGAAGCAACAAAATCTTGCATCTCGATCATCACTCTTCTCTATCTTCTGCAACCCTCTTTTGCACAGCATAAGAGCTGCAACTCATGTCCTTGAACACTTGCTCCAAATACTATACTAAAATAGTTTCACCCCTCAATAATTCTTTCTACAATGTCGTGAAGAAGACCATCGTGACGCATGATGTGACCGATCGCCTCTCTGAGATGGTTCTTACTAGGTGCCTATCTTCCTTGATTATGCTGTGAATCTCATTGTTCGTGACGTGGTCTCCAAGAAATTTCGCAATTTTTCAAGACCACATCTCTAAGGCCTCTAGTTTTTTATCACTTTCAGATAAGCACCATATCTCACAGCCGTACATCAAGATCCTCCATACACATGTTTTGGCAAGTTGCTTGCGGAACTTGAAATTAATATTTATTGACTTTTTATATTATTTATGATATTTTTTATAAATATAATCAACGAATAAAGGTAGATGTTGATTGAATTTCGCTAAAAACTTAATTTCTTTTCAAAAAAATATCACGTCTTTGGAGGGTTACTTTGTTAAGAAAAAGGAATTGTTTGGTTAACATGAATTAAGGAAAATAATTCAAACTTTTACAATAACGTGTGATATTCATTTTAAGCGTTTGTTCAATAACAGTACTTTCAGTCTTTCGAAAGCTTGTCAGTTAACTAGGCTATTTAACCGAGGCATTTAACAGGAGCATTTAACCGGATCAGTTATCTCCACGCTTTCCCGGAGTGCTGGCGTTCCCGGAAAGTGTCCAAGTTTCCGGTATACCGGTACTTTATCCAGCAGCCTTCTCGTTACAATTAAACTAGCCTCAGACTCCTGACGTTGTTAGAATTGCTTCAGAGATCAGCAACTGCCTCATTATCATACAATTTCGTTCTAAATAAATCAAGGATGATATGGTGCTACCTAACATCACCTGTCTAATAAAGGCGACTCAATGTTGCCGGGATCGTCATCAGGACGCGTGGTAAAGGGATGAGGAACAGTTCTCTAAAGCTAATAACTCGTCGAGAAGCACTTTAAAATTTATTTTAAATAAACGAAATGACGAAATTCGGTCGTCTGCCCTTGACGGAACATTTTGTGTCCCTCATAAATCAATATATTTAGTAATTATTGTTATCAATTGTACTGTTGTTTTTATTTGAACTTTTTGTTTGGAGTAATAAATAAATAGTAGTTGGCGAATTTAATTTGCCGGTTCTTTTTTATCTGCAATATCAAAAAATCTTAGTTGATTTGTGCAAAGATACATTATTTTTCAAGCTAAGGTTTCTGATCTCTGGTGTATGGGCCTGGATCGTGAACAAGATTGCTTTGGCTGGACACAAATGGAGAAGATCGCGACCCATAACAATGTAATACTCTACACTCGTTCACACCAAACGAGGACCATTCATAATTATTTCATCACTATTTACCAACTGATTGCTTTTATTGCAGTGGAAATATATCAAATAATTAATCTTATATATATCTATTTATTTACCTGAATACCACGTAAGATAAGTTCTCTATTACGAGACTGCAGTTACGACTAACTAGTAGCCATTCTCTACTATAAATATAGCGATTCTCTAGTATAGATAAAGCTACGAGTTAGTCGAAACTGCAGTCTACTAATAGGGAATTTATCTTACATGATTCATGTAAAAACAAGGTAAATAAATAAATATTTATAATTTATAATGGATCTCAAAGTGAATGGTGAAAACACTGAAAAAATAATAAATCATTTATTTCTTGCGTTAGTTTAATGCCTGGTATCTAAAAAATATTCATGGAAAAATTTGGTGAAATTAAGTTCTAGTGTAAGTGAGGAGTACAATTTGTCGTAAGTGAAAAAAAAACTTAACCTAGCTTATGTAACCTAACCTAACGTTTAAAATTTAAAATTGACCTCAGTTTTGTAAATTCAACATCATTTTTTTATGGTTATATCCAAAGATTGACGTATGTACAAATTCGCGGCAAACATTATCTTATATGACATTTCTCTCATCAATAAATTGGAGAAAAATAAACAGCAGACGCTGGGATTCGTACCTCAAGCTTTTGCAATCAAGTTCATTCTGTATTCGCCACTGTAGCGTAGGTATGAAGCCATTTTATTTCTATAAAAATACATACAGAAGAATACCGACAGATGGTAATAATAATTCTGAAGTCTCATCTGTTGAATTCTATGACGCTTACCATTGTGCATTTGATTAAGCGCTGCATGTGGAGTGTTGATCCGCTAACGTCATAGACTACAGCCGGAAATTTACTATGAATGGGTGGCTTCACGGGACGACTTTTGTCTACCACTTATTTTGATTAATAGGCAATGAATGGCATTTTACGGATGAGGGACCAAATTCAAACCAACAGAGCTCAGAAATCGATTAAAAATCCTTTTTTGTTAAATCTCCGTCCGGGATCGAACCCGTGGCCTTTGGTTTGCAAGGAAAACTCTTTGACCATTGAACTGTATACCCGCCGGTTGAATGTATGTTTCAATTGTTGAATATTGATATGAATCTTTAATAATGTACAAATGACAAAAATAGTCAAAAAAAAAAACCATTTTATATATATACCTTTCATATACCTTAGTGATTTCATCAAATCTCTGCCTTCATCAATTTTTTGAAACATATAAAAAGAAAGCAATATAATACGAGTTATGTACTATTTTATTTGTTTCAGTTTTACAGTGGTTGTTTTCAGCGGTTGTGGAATCAAAGCCTTCTTCAGGCGCGGGGCTTCCATGTTCCAAACGAGCCGTTTTCAGACGTTTTCAGGCGCACTGGGGCGAACACTTGGTGGGCTTCAGTATTCAGTAAACCTATTGAAAAACCCCTTCAAATCTCATTAGATACGTAACCCTTCAGCGAATGCGGTCTTGTCAGTAATTATAAAATTAAAAAATACTCAATTATGTATGTTAACTAGCCGAGATACGATCGGCATAAATATTGAAGTTGAGGGATTTGCATGATTACTTCAAAGCCTTTTACGTGAGATTAAAAACGTAACTGTACTACGTAAAAGCAGTAAGTAAAATTCCATGTATTTTTCCCCCTTCAATCTTTTTCGTAGTATCAATCCGGTGGATTGGCTTGGAGTAACAAAATCTTGCATCTCGATTCCCGCACTTCTCGATCCTCTGCAATCCTCTTCAGCTCAGCATAAGAGCTACAACTCATGTCCTCGAACACTTGCTGCAAATACTTCCATCTAGGGCGCCCTCTGCAGTTTCACCCTCAACCATTCCTTCCACAATGTCGTGAAGAAGACCATCGAGGTGGATGATGTGACCGATCCATCGGGCTCGCCTCTCTGAGATGGTTCTTACTAGGTGCCTATCTTCCTTGATTTTGCTGAGAGCCTCATTGTTCGTGACGTGGTCTTTTGAGAAAATTCCGAGAATTCTTCTGTAAGACCACATCTCAAAGGCCTCTAGTCTTTTTTTTATTCCTTTGAGATAAGCACTTTATCTCACAGCCGTACATCAAGATGCTCCAAACAAATGTTTTGGCAAGTTGCTTGAAAAGCTTCAAATTAATATTTCTTGATTCAAGAATTTTCGATTTTTTATTGAACACTAGTCTTGCTTGATGTATGCGAGTGTTGACTTCTCTTTTTGTTCTGCCATCCCAGGTGATAGTACTTCCAAGGTATACAAACTCTTTTGCATCTTTTAGGGTTACTCCTAGCATTAATATATTAATGTTCTGGTGCCCATTGGGGCTTAATCTCATGACTTTGGTTTTTGTGCTGTTTATCTTCATATTAAAGTGATAAAAAAATATCCCCTTCATCCATAAATATTATTACTTACTTAAAAAAGTGACGACGGAACTACTATAAAATTTGAAAAAATGTCTTATACTAGACATTTATTGAAGTTATTTTATCAAACATTATTTTTTCCTGATTGGTCATCGTAGTGGACATAAGGGAAGTTCCTCTGAACATTTTATTTAGTATGAAATTTTTGGATTCATCATAATTTAATTGAACGAATCATTATTACGATCACGGCCATACCACAAACTTCATACACACATGTTGAGCGAAGCGGGAGGGAGATCCATCACGTATGGCTGCCAAGCCAAGACTGAGCTCCGCAGGCAGCTCACAAGGGAAGGGAATTGGAGTGGGAGAACAAAGGTACACTACAGAATCGTGGGATCCACCATAACAGCGCTTTTCAGGACCCTAGCACCATGGGACCTTCAAACCGACAAACCTTATTTTACGGATAACCCTAAATGTAATAATTAATTATCAATATATGGAACTACAAATATATAATAATTTAAGAAGATTTTTTTTTTATAATAATTGACTGCACCTGACGTTGGAGTTGCCTCGGCTTAAATACTGCGTTTACAGCCCAAATAGCTTTTACTCGGAAATTTCTGTTTTCATAAAAACTACGTTCACGTAATGTCACAACTACGTGATTGGCTTTTGTTACGTAACGTGACACAATACAGTGGCACTTTTTGAATTGAAACCATACTTTTATAAATATGACACAAAAATCATAGAAAAAAAATAAAAATATTATAATCATCATCATCTAAGGTTTTCACGGCCAGATTTGATATTGTTGTTTTTGGGTTTAGCCGTGTGTGGCGAATTTCTTCTTACCAATATTTCGACCGCCATTGCAGGGGTCTTCTTCAGGATGGATAGCTTAGTCATTGCTGTCTATTTACTATTGAACGTAGGCCTCCTGCATGAGTCTCCATCCTTTTAGATCCTCCGGCTTCCGCATCCAGGATACTCTCGCTATTCTATCATCATTATATATTCGCTCCTCTAGCCAAAGCAAGTGGTCGTCACAAACTACTGCCACAAAGTTATTTTAGTCCCTGCCTCATTTCATGTCAGCTTTGTCTCCTGAAACTCCACCGAGTGCATTATGTACATTGTTCTTAATAACCTTTCAGGGCCTGAACAAAAGGCAGGCACACAAGATACTTATGAGAGAACCTGCAGAGAGCATTAGAAAAATAAATGAGGCGGGAATGTCGGGTTGGCAGAGTTCGAAGGATCCAAGAGGATGGAGACTCATGCAGGAGGCCTGCGTTGAATAGTGGACGGCCACAGGCTGATGATGATGCGTGAATGTCGGGCTGTTGTCTGTTACGTTGTCGGATCAACACTCGAAATGCAGCCCTTTAACCATGAGTTACTTGGTAAAGGTCATAGAATCCACAGATGATATATCTGCGTCACTATCACCGTGATTTGGTATTCTCCTGTATGTGCTTACATAAAAAAAACTTAAAAATTAGTTATACGTCGAAACTTTTCTTATTTTTTAGTTCTTTTCTTGTTCACGATCTTTAAGTTATTACTGGAGGCGATATGTGACTAAATATGTCATTTTTGTTCACAATCGACGTGAACAAATATATAATTATACATTACATAAATCAATTTATACAATTATAAACTATTAATCAGATTAGATGTGTTTTTCTTCAGCCACGGGTTTATAATAAAAAACGAGATTCCAGCATATTTTCAAAGGAGATGTTGTAATTATTTATTACGTAATTTTATATTTATTCGTATATTTTATATGATTTAAAAAAACAGATTGCCAATCGATTCAATGCGAGAATCGTTGTCTCTGACGAATGTAAGCAGCTCTTAATTGTATTGTACAATCGAATAATATTATTTAAAAATATTATCGTTACATTAGGTTATTAGGAAAGAAATTAAGTTTTTTTTCAATATTAATTTGACTAATATAAAATGTATTTTTCGTAGTCAAATTCTCACTTAAGCCGCATTCAAACATGTATGTTTATTGTTTTTTAATTTGAATCTTTTGTTATTTGAATTTAATTAATCATAATGTATTAAATGTATGCATGTTTCCATTTCTTTTATATTTTTCGGAAAGTAATGTAGTTATTTTCCCTAAAAATGACTTTTTTGAATATTTTCACAATCAATTTCACAGTTATTCTGCTTGCTTGCACATTGAATGGCTGTGAAAAATATGTACTCCTATTATGAAGATTAAACATTTTTCCACTTCTTTTACGTGTTTCGGAGAGCAATGTCCTTTTTTCAAAAAATATATTTAATTCTATATTTCAAAGCAAATTTACATCTAAGCTGCATATTTATTATTAATTTTCATAGTAATAATTCAAATTTCAATACAAGTACTACATTTGCCTATATTTTCCTTTCTTTTTATTGATTTCGGAAAGTAATTTAAATATTTTCCCAATAAATGAATCAAATGTATTTTTACAGCCAATTTTCCACCTAACCTTTATTCATTATAATATATTTTTTATATCATACTATTTTTAAAAAAAACAATTGTACGCAGTAGTTTTTGGTAAATACACTTTAAAATATTTAATTCGATAAGAGGTATTTTTGGAATATTTTTCTTGGACCGTAAATGCATTGATTGAAGTAAGCGTTTTATTTAAATTTTATTATTTTTACTTAATTTTTTTTTTTACATTTTAACCATTAATGAACTTTTAAAACACGGACATTAAAGAATATTTTAAATTTAATTATTTTCCGAACAACGCAATAAAATCAAATATGTTCTGTAATATAATAACATAATTATTATAACTGGTGCTAAACATTTATACTGACACAACAAAAAGAAAAAACTTTGGCTTGTTCATACTGAATATTTCATTTTCAAGATTTATTCTTAAAACTAACTTTACCTTACACAACATAACTTCATTCAATATAACGTCATCTTTTGCCGGCGGGTATAACTCAATGATCAAAGCGTTTGCTTTGCAAGCCAAGGGTCGTGAGTTCAATCCCCGACGGAGATTAACAAAATAAAATAATAATCGATTTCTGAGTTCTAAAATATCTTCGGCTGATGTAAATTTGATCCCTCACCTGTTCAATGTCAGTCATAGCCTATTAATAAATAGAAGTGGTGATCCACCAACGTCATAGTCTACAGCCCGACATTCACGTATCACCCTTATTATTACAGGAATTTACTATGAATCGATTGTCTTCACGAAACGACTTTCATCTACTACCAATTTTGATTAATAGGCTAATACATTTTATGGGCGAGGGATTAAATTCACACACATCGGCGATATTTACAGACCTTACAAATAAATTTAAAAAAAAAAATTCGATCTCCGTCGAGAATCAATTCTACGACTTTCGGTTTGACAAGCAAACGATTTAACTACTTATGCCTGCCGATCCGGACATCATTATAGGCCGCGAAAAATATGGGTAAGCCGTGGGTTTTATGACGATTTATTATTTGTTTGTGCAGTGCTAAAAATGGTTTGGGAGCTCTGCCCTAATGCGTTTCATTAAAATTCAGCGAGCTCGTGAAGTGCAGACCTTGAAATTATGCAACTGTAGTCATGGCGCATACAAAACTATGAACTGCATTTGTTATTACCGGCCATCTAACTGCAGTTCGTCAGCGCGCCGCTAGAAGGCGCTGGGCCTTCGTCAAATCCTTCTATCTTATGATGGTGATCAGTCCAGTACCGACTTTGACTCGACGGCGGCTTAGGGCATTTTGTTTTGGCGCCCCATATTGCTTATACAGTCGATTCCGCTAAATTGGGACACCGTTTAATTGGGACAGCCGCTTTTTTTTTTTTTTATGTAAACACATACAGGAGAATACCGATAGATGGTGATAGTAATTTTTTTTTTGAAGTCTCATCTGTGGAATTCTATGACGCTTACCATGGTGTATATGGCTAAACGCTGCATGTGGAGTGTTGATCCGCCAACGTCATAGACTACAGCCCGAGATTCACGCATCATCCTTTATTATTACAGGAATCTACTATGAATGGGTGGTCTTCACGGGACGACTTTCGTCTACCACCAATTTTAATTGATAGGCTATGACTGACATTTTACGGGTGATGGATCAAATTCACACCAACCGGGGTATTTTAGAGCTCAGAAATCGATTAAAATTCCATTTTTTTTTTAATCTCCGTCGGGGATCGAACCCACGACCTTTGGCTTGCAAAGCAAACGCTTTACCATTGAGCTATGACCGCCGGCCTTTTTTTTTATTTGGGACAAATTTCAAAAAACAGAAACCAAACCAAGAAACTAATAATAAATTGATATGTTTAATTGGGACAACATTCCGCTCCATTGGGACATGAAATTTTAAGCAATGAAGAAAATCAGGATATGTTGCAAGTTCATATTATTAAATAAAATAATTTTCAAGAACAGATAACAATTTACCATGTTACGATGATAATAAGACTGAGGATTCAATTTTAGTGTTATTTTATGCAGGAAGGAAATGAAGGGAGCCCTACGTCCGCATTGAATATCTGTGCTGATTTTGTAGAAGTGAAATGTTACAAAAACAAAAGACAGTCTACACTTAACTGATTTTTGAATTGATTTAAATTGTGTGTACCTACCCATGTATTATTTTTTTCTTAAAAGTTCATATTACATTTGTGTAATTTATATGATAATTTAAATTACCTTTATGTAATTTACAGTTTTCAATTGTTTATAAAATAAAATTATTGAAAAAAAATTGCATTGTTTAATTTTATGTGTGTATTACTGGTTAATGGCCTTAGTTACCAAAAACAAATAAATTAATTTAAAAAATGTAAAATTCGCTTAATTGGGACAGCCGCTTAATTGGGACAAAATGCCCAAATCCCGATGTGTCCCAATTAAGCAGAATCGACTGTATTTACAAAATTCTAAGTAACATCCGTTTGCCCTCGGCGCCCCTGGATTTTTCGACGCCCTGGGACACCGTCCCACTTCGCCACTTCCTAAAACCGGCACTGTCACCATCACCATCATCATCGTGTCATCAATATTATCATCAGCCTGTGGCCGTCCACAGTTGAATGTAAGCCTCCCACATCAGTCTGAAACCTTATCATTGTTCCGCCCTCCACATCCAGGCAACTTCACACTTAAGATGCCGGCGGGTATAGATTAATGGTCAAAGCATTTACTTTGCAGACCAAAGGTCGTGGGTTCGATCCCCGACGGAGATTGAAAAATGTATTTTTAATCAATTTCTTCTTCGTAGTATCAATCCGGTGGATTGGTTTGCAGCAACAGAATCTTGCATCTCGATCTCCATTCCTCTCGGTCCTCCGCAAACCCTTTTCAGCTCAGCATAAGCGCTACAATTCATGTCCTCGAATACTTGCTGCAAATACTCCCGTCTAGGGCGCCCTCTACAGTTTCTACCCTCAACCATCCCCTCCACAATATCGTGTAGAAGACCATCGTGGCGCATGATGTGACCAATCCATCGGACTCGCCTCTCTGAGATGGTTCTTATTACGTGCCTATCTTCCTTGATTATCCTGAGAACCTCATTGTTCGTGATGTGGTCTCTCCAGGAAATTCCGAGAATTCTTCTGTACGACCACATCTCAAAGGCCTCTAGTCTTTTTTATCAATTTCAGATAAGCACCATGTCTCGATTTAAGTGCTCTAAAATACCCACGGTTGGTGTAAATTTGATTAAAACTAGTTTATGTATATAGTAGTAGATGAAAGTCGTCCCGTGAAGACAACCCATTCATAGTAAATTCCTGTAATAATAAGTATGATGCGTGAATCTCGGGCTGTAGTCTATGACGTTCGCGGATCAACACTCACATGCAGTGCATAGTCAATATACATCATGATAAGCGTCATAGAATTCCACAGATGAGACTTCAGAATTACTATCACCATCTGTCAGATTCTCCTGTATGTGTTAACAATGTATATTTTATACTGAAATCTTAGTATAATATATTTTTATTATCATATTGGCTTCATATTTGGAGCATATGAACACCGCAAAAATGTTTTTTCACAGTTCAGCAAGCTAATATTGTCTATGCATTGTCCCAGAACACCGCAATTGGTTCCGAAGCAAAAACCCGCAAAATCGAATATATAGCGACCGTAGTACCAGAAAAATCTCTTGAGTTTACAAGAAGAGTAGAACTGGGAGTCGTTGATATAGAACTGTGAAAGATTATTTTTGTTAGCAATCTCTTCAATTTCTCTAGCTCACAATACAAAAAAAATCGACCGAGAACCGACCCCTGTGGGAAACCACAAGATAGAGTAAATGGTCTTGACACTTTGTTCTGTAGACAGTTTCCAACTAGCCCATCTTGCAAGGAGTCAGTAAACGCTATGTTTGCCAGTTTTTGGATGCCATTCCATCACTTTCTTTCACCATCGACCATCATCTCTGCGACATATATGTTCCATTATCACAAGAGTGTACCTATTCGTAGCGCGTCGCTCCATTCATGTATTACTGTACACTGCTAGACAATAGTTCACACAATACAATAATGCATCTGAAGAGCGATCGGCGCACGCTCAGCAATATAGTACACTTTTAGATGATCGAACAATATTAAAAGTAAATTTAACTAATTTTCTTGGTAGTACAGCTGTTTTAATGAACTAGCCGCAACTGGCTAACATTAGAAGCAGTAAGCGTAAATTTTATTGACAAATTAATTCGGTTTTGCGCATTTGAATTAATGCTCGTAAATACATCAACACACACGTCTGAAGGTGATTACCTGGCGGCGATGATTTCTCAGTAATAAATACTTGAGGAGCACCGACTACATGACCGTCGCAGCTTGTACTCGAGACGAGGTACCGTTGCTTGAAGAGTGACAGCGCTGCTGCTGGGCCACCAGAGATGAACTGAAAAAACGTCAATTTCAACAGTGACACAAAGTTTTTTTTTAAATTTCAAATATTAAAAGAAATAAAGGCTTAAATAAATAAATACTTCCTTAATTTTTTCAACGTGAATCACATATATCCCTTGACATCAGAATGTATAGCCCTTACTGACTGGTACCGAAGGCCTCGATATACAATCTTTCGTCTCTTATTTCTGTTTGGTTGTCAGAAATGACTGTGTGTCGCCATATTGGCGTTAGTTATATAGATTTGCACTTACGGCGCTGGTGACCGACCACGGGCCGCACGGGTCAGTTGTGTCCTGGCGGCCGAGAAGGTCGCATTACGGCTGGCATGTCATTCCGCCTAGGCTGGAAGCTTGTACAATTTATCATAAATATATGTCAATGTGCTTAAGAAAAAGTCTGTGGTACTCAATACGCTCCTAATCCTGCCATCACGCGACTGAATAAAAACCAATTGAGAGAGAGGAGGATGTTACACTGTTAATGTACCTGCTTAGTCAGTTTTCCATAAGGTTGAACTATGTGAAAATAACTAAAATAAAATAAGCATTGTCTCGTTTACTGTGCGTTATTATTTTAAAGTATTTCAACAGCAATGGAGTGTCAAAACTAAGGAGAACAGACTCCTAGACAAAATACGTGTCTATTCTTATGAACTTCATTATATTATGTCTCACAGTATGCCCTTTGCTTGAATCACATGGACAGGGGTCATAATAAAAGACACCAAACCTGTTGAAGAATTTTTTAGTGTCACATGTTAGATATTAGAACTGATCATCCGATCTTGTTACAAAATACTGATTATTGTACAGCCAAATATTTATCTGGTACTACAACTGCAGTCTATCCAATTCGCGGGCTTATACCTTGAAGGCTCCCAAGAACCATATATGTTCCCGTGTATACAGGTGTTCTAGAACAAAGCATATACAACGTTAGCTTACAGAACTGCTAAACGGATATTTGTAGTATCCATATGCTCCAAATATGGAGAGGATATGGTGAATAAAATACGCTTGCCTATGTAGCATTTAAATCAACAGAGTTTTTAATTTTTAGCGTAATGTACTCGATCAAAGTTCTTTGTTAGAGCAACTGTTTATTAGATGCTCGTGTATAATGATATATTGCATAATAAAGTAAAATAGTAATTAGCTACAGCTTGTGTAATATCAGATATAAATAAAAGATTTTTAGAATTTATCCCACAATATGTTTGTAGACGACATGTTTCAGCCACTTGCAAATGGCCATTTTCAAGTCAGTTAGTAAAGTGAGTGTTAGCTTATAAAGCTATATATATAGCTATATAGAGCTATATATATATAGCTTTATATAGCTTTATATATACCATATAAAGCTATATAAAGCAAAGAGTGAGTGAAAAGGTGGATATGAATTGTGTGATGGGTATATGTGTTTTGGAAATCATTCATGTACAAGAGAATTCATTGATGTCACATCAAAATAATATGTATAATTACAAAGGCCATTAAAAAACAATAAACATTTCATAAATATTTATTTATTTATTTACCTTGTTTTCACATGGATCACGTAACAAAAGTTCTCTATTAGGTTCTCTATTAGGTTCTCTATTCTCTATAGGCTACAGGTAAGTCGAAACTGCAGTCTCCTAATAGATAACTTTTGTTACGTGATCCATTTGAAAACAAGGTAAATAAATAAGTAAATATTTATAATTTATTATGGATCTCAAAGTGAATGCTCAAAACATTGAAAATAATAAACATTTCCATCAAAATACACTTAAGTAAGAATTCTAGATAATTTCAGCAAAAAAATCGTTTTTGGTGGATACTCCAAAAGTAGATGGGAAAGCTATACAACTCTAAGTAGATATATCATAAATTGATGATACTGTTGATGGCGTTAGAAATTCCGGGGAAATTTAAGCTGAAACAAAAATGTGCAGAGCAGTATCAACGTTTTATCGGGGTAATAATAATTTTGATTAAAAATAAAATTAAAGTTATATTTTGGAGGGCTGTACTTGAGATGCCTTCATCCGTATCTGCTGAGCGTCACCGAAGAGAACAGTTACCATGTTTTTTTCTCTCTTTGCAGAATTTCAATTGCGAGTATGCACCGCACTGCAGCCGTCTATGGAAAGATGCATTTCTCCAGATCGCAGCTAATGACACTCAGTGCCGAATGCAACTAGTGCTAAATTGCGCAATAAATTGCACTAATCGACGACTCAAATACTTTTGCATCCTTGTCTAACAGCTTAACTGTTTAAGAGATTAAATCTTTACAAAATATCTCCGTGCTTGTTAAGTAAAATATATATTTTTTTTAAATATCGCTCTTACGAGAAGTTTAAGATCCATTCCACAAAAATTTATGACTTGATATATGATTTCATTTTTTGTTAACTCTTTCTCAAACTTAGTCGTTAGTGTGATCTTCTTCGTAGTATGAATCCGGTGGATTGGTTTGCAGCAACAAAATCTTGCATCTCGATCTCCACTCTTTTCGATCCTCTGCAATCCTATTTAGCTCGGCATAAGAGCTACAACTCATGTCCTCGAACACTTGCTGCAAATTTCAAAAGTCATAAGTCCAAAATTTCATTTTAAAAATTAATAAAATCTATAATATGCTGCGGTAATTCTCAACTATCGTTTAACCTTTTCAGTTATTTAATAGTACATAATAAAATATTTTATTATATCCCGTCCTTATAATACGTTAAGCTTACGAAAATTTGTCATGGCTAATCGCTTATAATCAAATATTTAACTGCATGTTTAGTAATGCTCGTTCAATCAAATAAAAATTGAAAAAAGATTAAGTGTGATTTCACATTTGTGTTTAAGTAATTACATGTTTAGGACTCCATCGAGTTATCCTCAGCAATGGCTAAACTCATGACTGACGGACGATTATATAGTTAAGGGATGTACATCAATTTTAAAAAATGTTAAATCAAACAAAATATATAATTTGTTAATATTTTAATTAAATTAATATAAAATTAAAATGATGCAGTTTCACTAAATATTTTCAGTTGATAAACTTAATGTTACTATGGATTTAAGCAGTTCTAATCAATATACTTTTGATTTCCTTGACTTTTAATATAATATAAATGAGGAAGTTTTTCATAGTCTTCATCGACAATTTCTACATCATTTTTCACCATCAGAACTAGTTTTATTACTTTATTGTTTTCGCAAAATTAACCAGTTTTCATCGATCTAACGACACATTTGTCTGTGTATTTGCAGGTACGAGTATCTTACAGGTAATTGCAGAGCTTGTGTGTTAGTGCTTGTTGTCGAGCTCTTGTCTGGGTGACCCAGATATTGACTTACATAAATTATTGAGGTTTTTAGATTAAGATCAGCTTACCTGAGTTGTACCTGTGTTAGTCACTTAATTGCATATCTGTGCTCCACCTAAATACGCCGCTGGTGCGTTTGTGAAGAACAAAGATTCCCAAATCATACCTGCGCAAATACTATTGACGTCCCCCGTCGACAAAAAGAGTGACTCTAGATCGTCGGGATCGTCATCGGGACGCATGGTGAATGGATAAGGTCGGCAAAGCAAAAAACTCATCGAGAAACACATTTAAATTTATTTGACAAACTTTGGTCTTCTGCCTTAGACAAAAAACAATGATATGTCATTGCTTTCACATCTAAAAGAAATTTATTAATCATTATTGTACTTCTGTTATTTAGATAGATCATAATTATCATCAGACTTTTGCACGAGTCTCCATCTCTCGCGATCCTCTATTTTCCGTATCTAGGCTATAAACATTAAGTATGTTATTGTTCTTTTTGTTCCATGGTTTGGGAATCACGTATGCAAGGCTGCTACAGTTGTATACCTTTGCCATAATTGGTGAATATTATGTCTAAGCTAATTATATTCTAGTTTGATTGTTTGACTTAATGAAGACTGCTGAAGAACTTCCCATCATCCACACAAATGATCGAAACTAGTATCTAATAACCTCACGAAAACATAACCATCGCCATATAACTTCTTAGGTTTGCTCGACCAGATGTGATATTCTAGCTTTCAGGTTTATGGTTGTATGTGGCGAATCGTCTCGAACCAATATTTCAACCGCCATTGTGAGGTCTTCTTCAATGACTTCTTTACGTGAATATGCATTGCTGCATGTAAGCAATAATTCCTTCGTAATCACCAAGTTTCTTATCTTGTGAATAAAGGATACTTTCAGCTTGAATTAATATGAACCAAGTTGATATAATAATGGGTCAAAATGATTTGTTCAATATTTGGATCATATGGCCACAATACCCGCCACACAGTTCTGTAAGCTGCCTACTCCCCGAGATCTATCTGCACCGAGAGACTTCCTAGTAATAAATAAAGTTCTCGATGCCTTTCAAAGCAAGAGTCTGCTTATTACAGAGACGGCATCTGAAGTAACACATTTGAATGTTGATATATCTTGAGGCGAAGCACGTACAATGGCAACTTACAGAACTGAGTGGTGGTAATATAGTGATCATATGATCCAAATACAGAACGCATATGCGGAGGAATTTTTTTATTTAGGACCCATTCTTCTTCGTAGTATCAATCCGGTGGATTGGTTTGCAGCAACAGAATCTTGCATCTCGATCTCCATTCCTCTCGGTCCTCCGCAACCCTCTTCAGCTCAGGAAGCTAAAGGAAAAATTATTAAGGACCCATATTTGTAGCATTTTGCAATAGATGCGAAATAGATACTAAATTCGGAATATATGCTAATAAATTCGAATTTCAAAAAATATGCAAATATATATTTGCATATTTTTTTGCATATATTTGCATATGCATATTAGCATGTGCTAAAATCATCATTATTTGCGAAATTTGATTAAGTGTAACTATTTTAACTGATAATTATTAATAATCAGTCATCTTAATTAAACTCGATTATACTAGTTGAGTTTTTCCTTAATTTTTCTGTATATGAATCATGTAGCTGTAACTTGGGAGTTTCCTGATTATTTTTTATTTATTTTTATAAGTGCCCAATTATTTACAACTTATGAAAATAGATGCTTAAAATATATTATATAGATGTCAAAAACATCTTTAAATGCTCCAAAACGCTAAAATCTGCTTTAAGTGCTCCAAAATGCTAAAATATAAACTTTTAAATGCTCCAAAACGCTAAAAATTTAAAATTGTTGCTAAAATACAGGTCTCTAATTATTTACACATTTGAAGATTTCTCTAATAATACGTTTTTTTCCTTGAAAACGTAAAATCGATGTTTTACTCTACAATAACAAAATACACAGTATATAGTATCATAGTATGTACTTATAGTACAAGTGGTTAACAGTGAAGGGCCAAGGTCGTCCCGGGTTACTGCTAAAGTGGCTGGCTCTTGTTTGTTCAACAGAAAGGCACTTGGCGGATTAGAAAGGACCAATTTAGTGGTGACCACATGACCCACAAATCGCCAGGCACGCCGTTCGGTTTTTGTGCCACTTTTTAGCTGACTTGCGTATTTCAGTATATAATTTATAAGCCAATTTTCGAAATTGCGGACGATACAAAATAATACTCGTACATTCTAAGCATAATATAAAAAATATATCACAATATTAGTAATATCATATAGTTTATATGTTTATACGACGGCTGTTTCACCTCCATTTTTCTTTAACGGCTGTGATTCTTATCACCTGATGGCGAGTATAGCTCAATGGTCAAAGCGTTTGCTTTGCAAGCCAAAGGTCGTAGGTTCGATCCCCGACAGAGATTTTTTTTTTTTAATAGATTTCTGAGCTCGAAAATACCCCCGGTTGGTGTGAATTTGATCCCTCACCCAGCAAAATGATCATTGCCTATTAATCAAAATTGGTGATATACGAAAGTCGTCCCGTGAAGACCACCCATTCAAAGAAAATTGCTGCTTGATGCGTGAATCTCGGGCGGTGGTCTATGACGTTGGAAGATCAACACTTCTCATGCAGCGCCTAGCCTTATGTAGCATGGTAAGCGTCATAGAATTCCACAGATGAGACTTCAGAATTACTATCACCCTCTGTCAGTATTCTCCTGTATGTGTTTACATAAAAGATAAAATCTCACTAAATACAGCCGTATAATTAGTTTCGAAAGCAAACGCCTGAGTAGAATACTAGTACTCCAACCATATTTTGACTTTGTGTAAAATGACGAAGTGAGGGACAGACGGCTTTTTATGCTGCCGTAGGTCAAGAGGCAAAGGTGGACTTAATTGTAACATATACATCAAATGCTTCAGGAGAGCATAATCTACTGTCTCTTTTTCTTCTAGCCCCCATCCTGGAAGATGTTCGAGAACTATACATACTATAGAATGTGTAAGGCGGAGTACAGAGAGCAGAATTAACATGGAATGAGGCGAGGACTACGATAGCTAACAGAGGTTTGTGGCAAAAGTTTGTGACGACCATACGATCCAATAAGGAAAGTGGACATGATATGATGATAACGATAATACGAATCAGATTGCATCGTATCGTTTTCATTAATTATCTCCCAAAAGTGCTTGTGATTTTACTTTGATTCAGGTATGTTCATGATTTCTTTTTCTTGCTAAATATCTTGATAAATAAGAAATGTGACACATTAAATGCGCAGTCTTTGGCTCCAAAATGCGACCAGAAATTGCATTTTATGAAGTATGCAATTGATAAGGAATGTCAATGTCATGAATCATTAGTGAATCAGTATTTTTGCGAACAAAGGATGAAAATCATTAAGCTGAAACAGTCTAAGACGTAGATAATGAAGATATTTAAAAATAATGTTTTTTTCGTTTTTCAAGAAAAAACATTAAATAAATATAAATCATGTAATCTTCATTATTCTTTAAATCAATTTTGCTGGCGGGTATAGCTCAGTAGTTAAAGCGTTTGCATGGTAAGCCTACGGTCGTGGATTCGATCCCCGACGGAGATTAAAAAAAAAAATTAATCGATTTCTGAGCTCTAACGACGTGAGGCGCACTGGACGTCTTGTGCGCAGTACATTTGGTGCACGGGACAACTGGTGCACTGGATGTCTCGCCAATCTAACCTAACCTAAGCTAATCAGCTTGCGTGCGTCCACTGTTGAACGTAGGCCTTCCATATGAGGCTTCATCCTCTTCGATTCTTCACCCTCCATGTCTAGGTTACTCTCGCTATTCTTCTGACGTCGTCAGTCCATCTTGCAAAGGGTCAGCCAACGCTCTGTTTCCCAGTTCTTGGAAGCCACTATAACAGGAAACAAGAAGAATAAATATGAATATTAAATTGTTTTCGGTGGATTATTATAATACATTTCAATACCCTAATTGTCAAAGATCATAGAAGAGTATTTGTACTTAAGTTGGAGTTCTAAAATATAAGTATTCATTTAAGTAAATGAGGACTATTATGTGATCCTGTAAATATTATCATTCCCGTCACGTTGTGTCATCTAGTGCGCACCGCAACTGCATGCGTCATAGCAACATAATGTGGCCGCAATGCTTATGCTAATACATTATTATTTATTGTCAAAATATGCGCGGGCTAAAAACAAAGAGTATTACGCTATTACAAGTAGCTCCTCCCACAACAGACTTTACATAATGCTACAGACCTAATGACGAAAACTGCATCCTTAGCATGCAACTGCTTCAAAACTGCAGTCATCACGTGAGATGCACTTTGTTTCAAACAAAGATTCGAGCTCAAACTAAAACACATATATTTTTTCAACTTAAAAAGAAATATCACTTATGAAATAATATCATTACAAAAGCATGTCTAATGTTTTAATTTTTACGATTACTATCATCATCAGCCTGTGTCCGTCCACTGTTGAATGTAGGCCTCCCGCAAGAGTCTCCATCCACTTAGTTCCTTTACCCTCCGCATCCAGGCTACTCTTGCTACTCTTCTGATATCGTCACTACATCTTACAGGGGGATATCAATGTTCCATTTGCTAGTTATTGGACGCCACTCAAACACTTTTCTTCTTCACCAACCGTCGTTTCTTCGCAGATATGTCCTGCCCATTGCCACTTGAGTGTGCCGATTTGTTGGGTAGCTGGCGGGTGTAAATCTGTGGTCAAAGCATTTGATTTGCAATCTAAAGGTCGTGGGTTCGATTCCCGACGGAGATAAAAAAAATTAAAAAATATTAACCGATTTCTAAAATACCCCCGGTTTGTGTGAATTTGATCCGTCACCTGTAAAATGCCAGTTATAGCCTATTAATCAAAATTGGTGGTAGACAATAGTCGTCCCGAGAAGACCAGCCATTCATATTAAATTCCTGTAATAATAAAATATGATGCGTAAATCTTGAGCTGTAGTCTATGACGTTGGCGGACGCTCCATATGCAGCGCTTAGCCATATGCAGCATGGTAAGCGTCATATAATCACACAGATGAGAATTCAGAATTACTATCACCATCTGTCGGTATTCTCCTGCATGTTTTTATATAAGAAAAAAGCCTTCTTGAGTTATTTTTCGAATATCCTCGTTTCGGATTTTATCATTAAGAGACACTCCTCTCATTTATTTCTCCATGACACGTCGACCTTTATTTAATGTGTAAGACCTGCTGTTAGATTTTTTTTCACAAGCAAGTAAAAATAAATGCTATGCATCTTAAGTATGAAGAGGCTGTGAAAGACAGTAATGGAAGCATCTGTTGAAAAATAAACTATATTACTTTACGAACAATCCAATTATTGTAATAAAAATAATATTCAATTACTTTTAAAGACCATCTAATGATGTTTCAATTACAATTTTTTGCAATATTTCGTGATTTTTTCAGCAATGAGCACGCAAGGAAACAACTATTTTGCTAAATAAATCAAGTAGCGGTAGTGGTTATCAAAATTTATATAAAAACTCTCAGTCCGATATGTTTAAATATATGATTTCCGTTAATAATAGTCCAAGAGGTATTCTCGAAGCGTGCGCACTAAGGCTATCATAATAATGGACTTAGACAGTAGTGGACTGGATGGTGTAATTTTAATTTGTTTAATAGAATCCGAAACGAAGATATTCGAAGAAGAACTCTCGTTGTGGAGGCTACCCAACGAATAGGCTCACTCAAATGGCAATGTGACATATCTGTCAAAGAGACGCGGTCGATAGAGAAGAAAATGGTTGGAGTCGCATCCAAGAACTGGTAAACGTTGGCCGACTTCCTTCAATATGACGATATCAGAAGAGTAGCTGGAGTAGCCTTGATGCGGAAGGCGAAAGATCAAAAAGGAAAGAGAATCGTGTGAAAGGTCCACGTTCAACAGGGATAGACACAGGCTGATTATGATCAAGGTCTGGAACATTTGATCTTAAAGAGCGTCATAACCTAAGCAACGACACGTAGTAAGCAACACTTGGTAAACTAATCAAAAGTTTTTTCTGCGTTCAACGTTGCTCGCTTCAGTGATGTAAGGAGAACCGTGCTTAAAATAAGCTATTGTCGTTGTGTTTATAAGACGATTGCATATTTTTATTGATGTGTTTCTTGGAGAGATACATTTTTGTATTAGAGAAGAAATAAAAATGCTAGAAAAGCATACAAAAGTAACAACTATTGTCGTTGGTAAAGAAAATAAATAATAACAAATTTTGCTGTCCTATTGAATCTCTTTATATATATTGATATCCTCCTCTCCGAATTAGATATCGATTTACTGGATGACAGGATGCAGGATCAGGTTCATAATACAAAGAACTTGTTTTTGTTTCACAATTCGCGTTTATTTGTCAAACACTTGCTTTTTCGTTAGGCGTGCGCCATAACGGTTGCAAGCGACCTCCAATTGACGGCGCGCTCTGACATCTCGCGCTGCCAACCGTCGCGGCAGAAAAAGCTAATTCAAGATGACAGTCGGACCAGCAGGAAATGGGCCAACTGTCATAACAAATAAAATGGCGTATGAAAACAGCGTGTATTATTATACAATTAAAACTAACATTAGATGTGCGTGTTAGGTGAGCGAACAAAAATAAGAGACAAAATATCGTTTTTCGAGGCTTTACGGCATCAGCCTAATGGAGCTATATCAAGCTGATATCAATATGTATGTATTCGTAAAAAAAATCAAGGCTTTGTAATCCATATATATTTTTTAAATTATTCATTTTTAGTGTATAGGTTGTCTATATGCTTATTTATCCGCTCCTGCTCTATACGAAGCAGCGCACAACCGGGTTATTGCTATGTGCTAGTAATTTAGACGGTGACTATTTACTTGGCGGTATATAGGCACTATTATATATTTAGAAACAGACGTATCTGATGACTAAAGACAATCTCAAGGTCTCAATGCGGTACATAGACCATTCTTTAGTTACGGTGGTGAGCGTGTATATACATAACACATTTATATAATACTGTTACATGTATTGTTTAATCGATGTTATTATTTATTGTACACTGTTAAATTAATTTAATAGAATTCGCGTTTTTTTGGAAAAATAGTGTTTATATCAAATTTACGTACTGTTTTTATTTGTTTTTTAACGGAATTAATGTTCCATTGGTAAAATACTCTTAATAAATTAAATAAAAACAAAGGTAATAATACAGTTTAAAAAAAAAACATTACATATAACCGGTTCCGCCGCATTTCGTTCCCAGACAATTCGTTCAACGACTCATACGTAAAGACGTGGGGTGCACTGGACGTCTGGTGCACGGGACATTTGGTGCACGAGACAACTGGTGCACTTCTCGCTAACCTAAACTAACCTAACCTAACAAGACCTTGAAATCTACGATCACTGGACAAATCCTAAGGTTAACCAGTTGTCCCGTGCACCAAGCGTCCAGTGTGCCCCACGTCGTTACCGATGAGTCGTTGAACGCATTGTCTGAAAACGATTGGTCGCGGCTATTTAAACCAAATGAAAAAATAAAGCAAAATTGTACAAAATATATTTTTTATAAAATATGATATATTTTATACAATAATGATCTAAGAAATCTTTGACTTATTGCTTTTATGTCTATTTTAGAAAAAAAATAATCAAATAAAAAATATATTGAAAATTAATTTTTATACAGGGAGCGGCAAAAAAAGCTGACGGTTTTAAATCAAAACGACGAAAACCGAAAGCTTTTTTGCCGTTAACTGTGCTTCACGAAACATTCGAGATTTATATAAATATTTAATCCACAAAATTCGGAGTGGGTTTCTAATAAAAAAAAATGAGTTTCAGGTTCGATCAGCTTACAAGTAAATTACTGTGTCAATTTCTCAATAAGGCGACGTAAGTGGACGAATGGTCAACGCGCTTAGTCCAAACACTAGTCACAAGGTCAGTGGTTCAAATCCGACGATTATTTTTCTCAGATGAATAAATGAAAGAAATATCTTGATGATGATGATGTTTGTTATCATATGTTGAAAAATGCGTAATAAGTGTAAAAATATGACCTTACATTATGTGTTACCGCCTTGATGTACACTAACACTGTCATAGCGCATCATTCTATGTTGGTTTGGCATGTTTATGCTGTCCGAACGCTTATTTTGTGTTGAGGTGGTAACAGGTAATTGGTAACGTTGCAGATTATGCGAATCCATCTATGTCCGAACTGTCATTAGACAGACTGAATGCTACCAGTGGCGTAATCAATTTTGACATCCCAATTCGGGAACAACGGGTTTCAATGTATCATTTTTTTCAGGGACTCACTATGAATGGGTGGCATTCAAAGGACGTCTTTTGTCTATTACATTTAATTAATATGGAATAACTAGATTTTTAACGGGTGAATAATCAAATTAACACCAACAGGGGATATTTATAGAGTTTAAAAATCTATTAAAAAACATTTTTCTAAAATCAAACTCTATATATTCGCTATGGTAAACACACGCTAAATGTGTATATTACATAAATGATTACACTCTGAGTAAAAATTATAGAACTATATTAAGTAATTGGTCTTTAATGTCGAAACCTTTTTTCAAAATATATTACATATTTCACAGTAAGATTCCATACAACGGTATGGTATCGTACTGCAAATTTCCGATACAAATATTTTAGCAACAGGCTTACGGAAATCAATTGGAACCTGATAATGAATGAAAGTACTGGATCTATACAACCTCTATATAACTCCAAGATTTTCTATCAAAACCAATTATTTACACGTAGTAAGCACAGTCAGTAACCCATCCACGTTTAAATTAGGTCTAATGTTGCTTAACATTGATGATCTATCAAGAATTGGGATTTTAATGTTTAATTATCCTTTAACGATTGATAATCATACAAGGTCACTATGAGGTGACATTATCATTTTTTCTCGATAACGAGTATCGACACATGCGCAAATGCTCTGTCCCGACATGTGCTCATGCGCATTAGTCTACATGCGGCTTGATAACTGAGCGTGTGAGCATTCCAAATGACATGTCACCAGGCATGTCATTTTCGCTGCATAACTCTGCTTGATTCGAATTAAATGACATTGTTATAAGCATCGAGCGGCACCTAATAATCCGAAACGCTCGGCATTTCCATTGTCGCAATTATTGTTGCCAGTCTGATAAAATATAAAGTTGGTTCTTATGAATTACTTGGGAGATATAATACTTTGAAATTATTAATACGCGAACAAATCTATAGCAAGAACCGAAGTCGTAAAGATAATTTTCTGCTGGCCACCTAAACGCTTCCCTCATCACTCAAATCTTCGAACAATTTGTATAAAAGGTAACTAATTACCAAAATTTTAAGTCCAGATCTCATCTGTAGTGACTATCATCTTTTTCTACCTTTTAAAAAATACTTGGGTTGGCAAAAATTTGCAAAAATTTGCAAATGACGAGGAAGTTCAAGAAGCGGTTCTTACCTATCTTAAGGTAGCAATGGGAAGCTGATACAAGGAGGAAATACAAAATTTCATCTCTAGGATGCGAAATGTCATATATATTACAAAATAGCTGAATGTTCAAGATTTCTAACCATTCATATTAGTAATCAATTTAAATAACTACGGGAAAAATTCAGATTTTCCTTTTCATATGCACTTCGTGTAATTGTAATAATTTATATTAGTTAGTTCCATGATAGAACAACTCTTCCACAAAAGGTAGGAAAAGCTGACTGTTCTTCCCAGATATTAACATCAAGCTCACTGCTAAATGGATGAACCCTAATTAATGGTCTACCAAGCTAATAATTTGGCATGACGCTCTTAACGACAGATTAAACTAATTTAATTTAGTTTTGACCACTAGCTGCTCCATCGGTGTCCCCTTTCAGACCTCAGAACATATTCTCTAGGACTGTCAGTTCCTCTTGTTAGAAATGAGGGTTCCTTTTTGATGCAATTCGAGGAACTTTCCTCGAAATCTCAACCCTATCGGGAATGCAAATATTGTAAGTACTAAAAAAATTCATTCACTTAAGATTTTCGTTCGTATTTTAGGTGAGACAATCTATCTTCTATTTTTATTTTTTTTTGACCTAGAAATGTGCTTCTAATCTCTTTCAAGGTTTATTTTTCCTAAGTACTTTATATTGTTTTTAGTAGCTTTATTAGATTGTAGGGTCATATAATTTTTATCACATGTTCTGGTTTTTTATTGGAACATATTTTCATTATTATTATTACTACATATTTATGAAAATATTTTAATTTACAGTGGCCACGATTTTTCAGAGCGGACTCCCACTGAACTTATTAGTTTCTAAATAATCACGATCTGAAAGAGCGTATCATCAAAGAGACGACAATTATTCTCCGGTGTGATGCGGGTGTGAGGCGGGTAAAGTCCAAACGGAGATCACGTATAGCCGCGGCCCAGAGGGGTAGCGAGCGGACTGTAAGTTGGAGACGAACGTTTTGGTTCCTCGTTCGAATCCAATTTGATGCATTTTCTAGTCTCATTACGCGGCGTACATTATAGCCACATTATGTGAGAAAATCTGTGTATGTGATAATCTACCTAGACACAAAACAAAGCATCCCTATTTTTATATACGAAACGCATTTTCAACAACGCACGTTATTAATTAAAAAATAAAAATACGGTGTCAATATTACGCTGAAAGATTTTCGAAGATATACGAAGAACTCAATAAGTTCTCAGTGAAAGCGAAACCGCAGTTTTAGCGAATAAACAGTGATCAACGTGGTCCATAACTCTCCACAAGGAGATAAATAAGATTTATCTATTCATTATTTTAAATTGATCTCAAAGTGAATGATATAAAATAAAAATATAAAATAAAACGCATGATATCTGACTAATAATACAAAAAGCTTGTGAATAAATGTTGACTGATTGAATCATAAAGGTAATAATATACATACTCTGAATATATACTACATAGACATCTGTTGTTATATGATGTTAACAATGGCATATATATAAACATCAGGTTTCACGTATCTGCCCAGGCAGAGAATGGTCGTGTGGATAGTGCGGTATGTAGAATAGAGCAAAGGTGCAAGGCTCGTGGTTCGAATCCCGCATCTGCCGATATTTTTTCTGAATAAATTGATGCGTATAAAATTTGATGTATAATTGTATGTGTGTATTTAATTACTAATGATATCTGACTATTTAAATAAGGTTCGAGCCAGACCTATCTCCGCTTTTTATCCAACTGTACATTATATAGGAAACTGCATTCTTCGCTTACTCACCTCATTATTCCATTAAAAGTTAATCCATCGTGATTGTGGCATTTGGGTTGAGCAGTGTGGTGTATTTCTTCAACCGCCATTGAAGGGTTCATTTTTAGAGTTGACGATTCTGTCACATTTTGTCGATTTTAACCCAAAATCGTATACTTCGAAAATAATCCTTGCAATGGCAATCGATGAATGTTGGTCAGAAGAAATTCACGACTCACGACTTAACTCAAAAACCACGACTCCAAATGTAGCCATTAAAGCCTACGAAATTATTTAAGCCATCGTATTTCCAGTATTCTACGCAAGCATCTGTTATCAAAATACTTTGAATAGCAGCATCAATTTTTGACCAAGGTTTTTAAGGATAGGAAAAATACGAGCGCTGTATAAGTGGAACTTTGTTTTGATAAACTAATGCTAGCTGAAAGTTTCAGATATTATGCGTGGATCTTAAATACACCTTACCATTATCAAGGCAGGAAGCGAATGCCTTCTGCAGACCATCTCTCTCCAATATACGAAACCCTCGACTCTCTCAATGGCCTGATCCAAAGTTAAATTCACAATATTGTGAGCAATCAATGTTTTGCAGTGAGGCTGTTTGTAAGGCTTCGCGTGAATATCGCATCTCTTCGAAACTTGAGTCCAA
This sequence comes from Glossosoma conforme, assembly GCA_022606575.1. Taxonomy (NCBI): domain Eukaryota; kingdom Metazoa; phylum Arthropoda; class Insecta; order Trichoptera; family Glossosomatidae; genus Glossosoma; species Glossosoma conforme. Next base: position 1,466,149 of record JAGTXR010000044.1, read on the forward strand.
TTTGAGAACATTAAGGCGAAACGCCTGCGGTCATGCCGGTACTCACCACTTCTAACATCTCGTACTCAATACGTCGGAATTAAAAGGACCCTCACATCTAACAGTATAACAGCATGCATACACTTAGCAAGGAATATATGCACGCTATTTTTGATCGTTACCAAGGCATAACTTACACAGGATTCATACATTATCATCATTTCATGGCTTCATACAGGGTATGTTGGGGTACATTGAGTTGAAAACAAGAAGTGATGTGTGCTTAGGTATGCATTTCTTTCGGCTGTTGCGTGGCGTGTTCGGGAACCCTGAAATTTTGTTGAAAATCGATCTGCATGTCCCCGAAAAATATCTGAGAATAAAGAGGCACACACGATTGTTCACTCTGCCAAAGAGTAACACTAACCTGCCAGAGACTATGTCTCTTGGGAGAGAGATCAGACTGTTCAACCAAATCGCCTCGAATATTGATATATTTCACGTAAAATTCAGGCATGAACTCCGCGAGTTTCTTTGGAGGAATGATTTGTTTGATGAGCATTGGGATCTTCTGTTGCTTGTCTTTATTGCTTTGTTCTTAGTACTTCATCATAATTACCTGTATTTGTACATAATTTTTATTGTACTTCAGTAAAAGTGTGATTTTTACAAATTTATTTATTTTGTTTCTGTAGTGAAAAAAAAATAGCTAGAAGAAAAGGTAGTCGAAAATTGCCAAAAAAAGGTTTTGTCAAAAACATTCCTTACATAATTATGCCTGCTATGATTCCATAGATATGTACAGGATAGCATAAAATTAATAACCTTATCGGAAGATGTGATATTTTTTGCATATGTCGTTGTATGTAAATTACATTTCTCATAATCAAACTAAACAGCTGCAGCTTACATACGCTATATTCCACAAGACCGTGGAAAAATTGTGTCGATTTTTCGACCATTAATTTGGTGGTATTAGCACAGCGTGAATTTCGACATCGATTTCCTGAACGCGCTAACTGGGCAAACATTCCGATCACTCGACTCGAACAGACTGAAACCACAGGAAAACCCCGCAGGGCGTAGCCGCCATCACGGCTGTGGCTGCCGATGTCGCTGAGAATAAAGAAACATTAAGCAGATGATGTACCACGCTATAAGGCATCAAAAAACGGACCATATAGCGAATTTGAGCGAAACACTTACATGGTATTGTACAAAGTGTAAAAAGTGCATCACTTAATGAACAAAAAGAGTTAATATATATATAATCGTGTCGGAAACAACAGGGTCAGATCCTGTCTGCCCAGAAGTGGGCGACGTCGATGGCGTTACTTCTGGTTGCAAGCATCTGGTGCAGTTATTCGGGCACAGCGCACACTCCAGAAGGTGTGACAGAGTCTGCTCCACGCCGCAGTCACATTTAGTCGGTCCGCTGTAAAACTGCCAGGCTTTCATTTGTGTCCTCGTCTTGCATACTCCGGTCCGAAGTCTGAAGAACAGAAAGAGTTAATGAAAAAAAGGAACAGAATATTAAATTCTGTCGACAAATAAACACGCCTTATAATAATAATAAATAAAAAACGAACTAAATTATAAACTTACATTTTTTTAGTGCAACTTCATTCCTAGTAAAATGAAACAGAAAAGTTACATACTAATTTTCAGCCTCACAACATTAGAGATATTTCATATCCAGAAATGGTATTGTACTACCATCGTCATTCAAAGGATTTTATAATGCTTAATAAACGGTAGTAATTTAAAAGTCAAAAATGACATTAATAAATTAAGGCATTGAATGGTAATACTACAGTTTTACCTGTCGTCAGATAGTTGTAGGGCTTTCATTTTACATAGGGCAGGTCAGGGCTCTATCATTAAACAAAGCCTTCCAAACTTATCTTATCATACGAGAGAATAGAAAACATTAAGTTCAAAGAAAAATCAATTAAAAATAATCCACATACAATTTTTAAGGAACGGTATTTATAACGGCTCTTCGAATCAAAATCAATTGCGCTTTTAATTTTACAAGACTTAGTTAAACACTGTTAAAGATTCCCTCGGAAGAAAATATTAGAAAATTAATTATCTTATACAGTAGTACCTTGACATACAAGTGCCCGAACATACGAGTTTTTTGAGATATTAGCCATCGAGCGCGTGATTTTTTGCATTGAAATACGAGAAAAATTTGAGATACGAGTAATCGACTTAACAGGTCAGCCGGTTGCACACAAACCGCGCGTCACGCATTCCCGCGTGAATCCCCAGGCCACGGTCAGAGAATAAGTTAATATTGTACTCTCGCTGACGAATCATATTTTTATTCAATTAATTTCAATGGGGAAATTTGCTTTGAGATACGAGTAATTTGAAATACGAGCAAAGTTGCGGAACGAATTAAACTCGTTTATCGAGGTACCACATATGGAGTTAAGATAATTTTTTAGTCATTGAGAGGATTGAGCTTAATAATCTGATCTATTTAATGCTGATTCAAAAAATGATTAAAATTACCCCGTTTATCAATGTGACCTTTTCCTATTCTTAAATAATTTATATTTATCATATATTCTATGTTTCACATGTTTGCTTCAAATAACTTATAGGTTTTACATATTTTAGGCAATCTCAAGTATTATAATTCTTATATCCGCCCAAATTCTAGTAAATAAACATTATTTACTCTGATATCCTCCTCTTCCATTTAGGACATCGGTTTACTGGATGAAGGATGCAGGATCAGGTTCACATTATAAACAACTTGTTTCTGTTTCACGATACATGTTTATTTGTCAATAACGTCGCCCGTTAAAGGGCCGCCCTGAGGGACGGTCCTACCACGAGGACGGGCGAGTTGCGACTACTTGCCCGCTCTCACATTTCGGCGGTACCACCCGCCAAGTGGACAGTTGTACCAACTGTCAATGGACCAACTGTCATAACAATTATTTTGGCGTATGCAAACACCGCTTAACATTCGATGTAGATGTCACGCAAGCGAACCAAAATAATAGACAAAAGATCGCTTGTTGAGGCTTTACGGCATCGGTCTTAAGGAGCTATATCAAGCTGATATCCACTCAAATGGTCAGGAAAAATGCTTAATTTTCTTGATTGTCGTCATGGTTGTATTGGAAATCATAAGCACATACTTTTGCATCAATAAAATCTTTAATATTTTTTAATTTATATAAAAAAACCTTATTCCTTTTGTCAAAGTTTGACAAGGACTTGTCTATGCGATTATGATTATAACCGCTATATCAGAACTTACCTTTTGTATTACTTTAAATGTCACAGTCAAGACTTAATAAATTTAGAGTCGATAGGCAGTTTAAGTTAGCCTCAATGTTATTGTCTTGTAATTTATATGGGCAGTTGTGTTTCAACTTGTTCCGAGTTGTTGGCGCTGTAAAGTGGATAATATAACGATATCTTACCTGGAAAACTTTGTTCTCGATCTACCAAATTAATGTATCATGTAACTTTAGAGAATTTTGTAGAAAAAATACATTTCATAGCTCAATAATAATAATAAAGATAATAAAAGCTTTTATTCCAGCAGGATAGGGTGGGTTGTGCAATACCCAATCTGCCATATTTTTAGATACATATATATTTATATAGTACATACAAAATAATAATTATAAATAAACATAATAATTCATGGTGGTCGCTGCATCATCTCTATCCAGCGTTGGCTCAGGGAGGAGTTGAGCCATTCAGAAGCAGGCAGGATGATGGTGTTGTTGGACTTCCTTATCCTGCTCCAGAAGCCGGCAACACGGTGATGCAATGTACCCACACTGCAATAAACCTTTTAAATTAATTAAACATGTCATTGAAGAAAGATCATTGATTGTATAACTCTTTACAAAATTATCGATGGTCATAATGATACCTTTTCAGTCTTTAATGAAATAAATTCTCGTGCTCCTCATAAAAGTTTTCTACTAAAAACCCAAAACCCTTCCTATTCAATGTCATCTTCAACATCATAGCATTTTTTTAGCACCATGAATAAATTACTTCACGTAAAAAATATTTAGTTCAAAGATGAGCAATTCGTTTGATAAACATGAACACTCTTACGTTTAACCTGCAATAAATATTTAGAACGCAAGAATGATGCACTTAGTCTTTTCTGCTGTTATTACGGTCGCTGTTCTTCGGAACGAAAAGAACTGGTTCCTCCTGCACCCATCCAAAACCGACTAATTCATCTTACACTTGCGGAACATCCATACATGGTTAATTTATTTCGTCCAAGAACTGACAGTTTCCAAAGTTCCTTCCTTAATGTCAGCGGTAAACTTTGGAATGCTCTTCCAGATGAAAGAGATAAATATACACTTGCAATCTCCCCAATCCACATACAAATAGGATCAAAACACACGTCTTCCGCATGCAGCGTCCAGCTTCCCTGGATGAGCGTCATAAAGTCCACTGGTCTTGACCGGCTTTGCTCTCCTGCATTCGTTACATAAACGAACACATATTATATTTACAGCTTAGTATATTATTGTTTATTGTTGTCATTAAAAAATATTGTCAATCAGTAAAAACTATTTATTACCTTTTATACACTAAAAAATTATTATTATTATCAAAGTTTATACTGTAAATATAAATAATATTAAATTATTTCTTTAAGCATCACATTTTCGATTTTTGTTGGGTTATGTCAAAAACACTGTCTTTTGTGAAATCGAATGTTTTATATTTAAAATTAAATTAAAACAATAGCATAATAATCTCACCAAGAAATGCCAGTTAACAAATTAAGCGATATAGAAATATGTAGTTGCCATGTTTTTACCTTGAAATATTCAATTGTTTGCTATAAAATATGTTTAACAAGAATCTTTATAATTACGCTGGTAATTTATTTTTTACTACAAAACAACTAAATAAAAAAATACTATTGATTATTTATATAAACTCTTTTTTTAGTTGTTTTTTTCAGATTATATAATATATTTAAAAAAATATATAATCTGAATAAACCAACTGAAAACTAAATAAATCATAAATCATGAAGAAGACCCCTGCAATGGCGGTCGAAATATTGGTTGAAGGAAGTTCGCCACACACGGCTAAACCCAAAAGTCACAATATAAGCTGACGTGCGTTTAAGATTTCGATCACGCAAAAAATAAATTATAACTACATAGAATTCATTACTTACAATAAATCCGAAATCAACCACCTCTGAAAGGGTGTATTTTGCTATCCGTATTTTTACGCAAATACATATTTTAATTACCAATTTTACATTCTATTGTTTTGTAATTTATTTTCTGCCACATTTTTTTTAAGTATTCGAATACTGGCATAATATAACTAATTTGAATATTCGATTCATTACTTATTTTTGTATTCGATATTCGAATACTTCATTTTACGAATATTTGGAATTCTTAACCACTAGCAATATCTCTAGTCTTTTTAATGATCGTTGAGTTTACTTTTAAGCGTAGTGGTTGTTTTGAATGTTGAAATACTAGGAACGATTCTTACTAAGCAGATCTCCTTATAACAGTGGTCGGGGAACTTTTTTAACCATTACCCCAAAATACTTTTGCGTAAGTCGATATTACCCCTTCCCCCCATTTTGAAAAGAAGGCAAACAATGTTTATTTAAATGAACATTTATTATTGAATTAATTTACACGAAAAATAACAAATAAATAACATGAAAATAGTAAGTTTTATGAAATCGCAAACTAGAAAAAATTCCTTATTACCCCAAAAAATATATTTTTATCCCATTTGGGGTAATTTACCCCGGTTCCCCGACCGCTGCCTTTTAATATGATTGAATGAAATATAATCAAGAATTCTAAGACGCATATCCACAAGAAACGCCTGCCTAGTTAATTTGAAAGGCCAAGGTTATATAAAAATAGCTTATATAAGATGCACATATTTACTTACGAAATGGTAAATCCTGTTTTTTTATTGTATTCAATAAGCAGTGGCGGATTGTTCCATAGGCGTAAGATGCGTGGGTTAAGGGCTTCGTTATCTTAGAGGCCTCAAAAATGTCATACATCCCCAATATATTTTTACGTTTAAAAAAATATATTTATGGCTACAATCACTCTTTTTAAGTCATATCCTCTTCCTATTTAGAGCACACAATACGGCTTTTTGGAAGCTTCTCATTTGACCGAATCTTTAAATATTTAATTATTTTTTCTCATTCTGGTATTTACCCGAATCTTTAACTAACTAATTAAAATTAAGGTTATCAACTGTCAATATTTGGTGAAACTGCATAATTATAATTATAAATTAATTTTAATTTAAAAATTAACAAATTAAAAATATTTAGTTTTGATTCACATTTATTTTAAACGATCACATGTGTCGGCCTCCGTGGAGACCATCTTCAATAATTATTGAATCAATATATTAATTATTGAAGATGGTCTCCAGGGAGGCCGAAACATGTAATTGCTTAAAATAAATGTGGATCAAAACTAAATATTTTTAATTTGTTACTTTTTAAATTAAAATTAATATAAAATTATAAGTAACTAAGAATTAGAGAGTACCTTTTTTTTACAATATTGATGAGAAAAATATGATATTGGATAATGTTTTTTTATCAATTTGTATGTATGCATTAAATTGATTTATATTTGGATTTGCCTAGGGAGCATTAAATGAGTTTTTTGCTTTCATTAACTAAACTGCATCATCATCATAATCATCGGCCTGTGTCCGTCCACTGTTGAACGTAGGCCTCCCGCGTGAGTCTCCATCCTCTTCGATCCTCCGCCTTCCGCATACAGGTCACTCCCGCTATTCTTCTTATATCGTCAGTCCGTCTTGTAGGGGGTCGGCCAATGCATCGTTTGCCAGTAAGTATTGGAATGGCGCCCAGGAACTGGCTAACGAAACTACATCGTGTGTGCCAAAAAAAAATTGTTTTAAATTGAATCAGTTATTTGAAAGCGCATTTTTTTTATGAATATATACCTGTATGTAACAATGTGATTTTTTTAGAGGACTTCCAAATTGCTTGTGGGGCTTCGAAATTCCTCAATTCGCAGCTGTCACAAATAAATAGCAAAACCTGCTCAAGTCTTCATGATTTTCTTAATAAATTCCGCGGGAAGAATAATTAACGCTGCACCTAAACATTAATTGTGTTATGTTTATGGGTGCAATAAAAATGTGCAGGTAAATGTACAGGTAACTCGTCAGGTAGGAGCGTGAATATAGCATCTTGGATACTTAAGGAGATAAGGTGTGATGATGAGTGATGGATTACTCAAAGGAAACGGATGTTTTAATGTTTATGTAAGATTGATTTTGTATTTTTTTGTAGTTTGTGACAATCATATCCTATAGTTAGGGAAAGGGATATGGTATCTTCTTTAGCCTCGCCATTTCCCATCATCTAGGGTCGGCTTTCCTTATGAACATTCGCCATGTATTCAAATATGTGTCAAACCCAGAGCTTTCAGATCCTTCTTTACAGTTGCAGTCCAGGTTGTGGTCTTTTTCAGGTTTTCTTCTCAGTGAGGGTATGCTGAGGGCTCTCTTCACCATGTGGTCCTCATCTCTCCGTGTCACATGCCCATATCGTCTTAGGTGGTTTTCCCTTATCTTTTGAGGTATGGGGGCCACCCGAAATAAACCCCGAATATGCTCTTTTCTAACTCTGTCCACTCTAGTCACACCGCCCGCCCACCTCAGCATCTTCATTTCTGTCACATGAATCTTATGCACGTCACGTTTCAACGGTCCAACACTCCGATCCGTAGAGCATATCTGGCCTTACAGCAGCTTACAGAGTTTCAGGAAAGCTATATAGTATAATGATGATAAATATTATGTGAAAATATTTTATCACCCATTTGCTAAGATATTCTGCATTAGAATGATTAAAGTGAGGAAGCCTCAGCTCAGAGGAAGACTCATGTCGAGTTTTAAGAAACGTATTTGAGAACGGGTGTTAATTAAGTCAAGAAATGTCTCTGGGTACGGATGTTAGTCTTCCAAAATATATCCTTTCCATGTCTTAAGCAAATGTGACCACAAAATATCATTACTCAGCTTCTATTGTTCTTTTTTTGTCCCAAGATGGCAAGATATCCTTTTAAATAAAGTTCAACTTAAAAAATATTCATGCTTTTTAACAAACTTCAAGGCAGGACTAAATAAGATGGTAGCTATAGTCAGTGCCGGCTTTAAACCTTGTGACGCCCTGGGCAAAAAAAAATCTGGCGCCCTTGGTTTTTTTGTGTGGAAGGGAAATCTTCAGAAAATACTCCCTGTATGAGCTAAGGCCGCCCTTAGCGCCTTTAGTTCATTCGGCGCCCTGGGCTGCCGACCCACTGCGCCACCCCCTAAAACCGGCACTGGCTATAGTATCTACAGCATATTTTAGGCTATTTTTTTATAATAACTTATTATAAGATTGAAAAATTAACTCGATGTTTTCGACCATTTCTATATATATTTTTTGGATCAATTTTATTGAAAATTCTAATTATATATCATCTAAGATATAGTGCGTACAGATGGACGACTATGCCTTTTGCCTTGTAGTGTTATTGAAATGGTGGCGGTGCGCAGAAGTGTGCGCAAAAAGCTTGAGTGGCGACTGCGCAGGAGACTTACGTCAAAGGCGCGCAGTCCGATTCCAACCTTACGTAAGTCCCGGCTCGAATATCTGCTAGATCTATGCACTAGTGTGGGTAATTTCTTAGAGAAGTGTACATAGCTATTTATATATATTTACCTACAGGTACATTAGTTAAGATCACCTTGGCATTTATATGATTTTTCCTCGGCCCGAGTGCGCCGGGCTTGTCTATTTTCCTAGCAGATTATAAAAACTGTGGCGCGCGATTCGGTGTTTAATTTACTAATAACACTCTTAAACTTAAAACCAAACTTCTTTTTTTATTTTTAGCATTCTCTTTAAAAACATTTTAATATTGCATAAATAAGAATTTCATACCTCCTTATACTATTAACCTGTTCGCATCGATACCCGATATATGCCGTAGATTCCCCTACCGTTGACATCGGTAGCCGTGATATATCGTTTTGCCACATTCTTAGAATATTTTTTTATGCATCTGATAGCTAAAGGATACAAGAACCAATGTGATATATGAAAATTGACCAGATAAATACATTTATGCTTCAAATACTAGTTTTATAATTGACAGTATAATTTTTATTCCACCGAGCCGTAATGAAAGGGTTAATCTCTTCGTGAATCCCTTAAAAATGTTGTAAATATTATATTTATAATAATTTAACAATAATTTAAATTCACTTTAAGCATTTACATAAAACGAATGCTTATTGTTGACTTATATATGACAAAAAACATGCACGTTCAACGCCGTAGCATAATACTCAAATAGTGAGCCTTTATAGCAATTTACTGACATCAGCTCGATATAACCCTTGCACGCTGGTTCCGAAAATCCTAGATCTTTTGTATCTTATTTTTTTTCACTCATCTGAAACGTATATGTTAGTAATATAAGAGATGGTGCTGCGTCGCCATTTGTTAATCAGATCGCTACCTATCACGGGAGCGCTACATGTCACGCCATTATTTATGTAATTAGGCACTCGTTAATTTCGGCGCTGTGCTGTCACAACTGCTGGAGTATGAGTAGGGAGTCTGCTTGCGACCTGAACGGAACGCAGAAACTTTCGTCCCGGGCAGATGACCGAAGTTTGTTAATCTCTTGTCTTAAATATATTACAATGTGATTCTAAAAAAGTTCTTTGTTTAGTGACCAGCTTTCAATCCATTCACTACGATCACAATCCCAGCTATATGGAGTCACCTTTGAGTAACGGGAATATCAATACTTGATAACATTTTCGAGATGAAACGTTTGACGATCGCTGGCCGTCGAGTAATATAGTCGACCATGAAAACTGGCGCAAAAAAGGTCGGCCAAACGGTGGACTGGTAGGTGTAGGACTATAGGTGAAATAAACAAGTTCCACGCGGAGTGCAGAAAAATGCACTGGTACCGTGGTTGCTTACACTGTGTGGGTGAGCAGTGTACACTGTGCGTGTGAGTGAGGTTGTGTGAGAGACTGGCATTAGATCCACAATGTTCTGAAGGAGGAACAAAAAAAATAACGCCTATTTTATTCTTAATTACTTATTTATCAGATATTAATTATATCATTTTTAGAATTTAACCCAGAGTATATTTGTAGACGACATGTTTCGGCCATTTTCAAATCAATTAGTACAGTGAGTGTTGGCTCTATGCAAAGCAAAGAGTGAGTGAAAAGGTGAATATGAATTGTGTGATGGGTATATGTGTTTTAGAAATCAAAGCCATTAAAAATCAATGAACATTTATATCAATAGGTTAATTGCACTTAAGTAAGAATTCTAGATAATGTGACAAATGAAAATTGGTGGATAATCCAAAAGTAGATGGGGAAGCTATACCCTAAGTAGCTATATCACTTATTGATGATACTGCTAATGGCGTTAGAAAGTCCGGGGAAATTTGAGCTGAAACAAGCTTATTTATCATTGAAGTCTTATTAGAAATCAGCTGCTCTTCTGCCTTTGAAAACATGCATTAATTTTCATTGATGGTTCTATTTACAACCCTGCGATTATTGAATGCTTTCATTTTTAAATTTCGGATAGGTAGGAAACTCATGCTAAGCACGGTGCATTTGATAAAAGATTATACTCATTTAATTTAATTTAGAAACCTTTTTGCTCCTGTGGCGTCCCTTTCCAGACCCTAGAGAACATTCTCTTGGACTGTCAGTTCCTTTTGTTAGAAGGACGAGTCCTTTTCCTATACAATTCAAGAAAAGTGCGTCGGTTCTAGCGGGCATGCAGACATTGTGGCGACAAAAAAATCTTTTACCTACTACGTTCAACTTCTTAGTACATAAGTGCTTACAAAGTTGTCCATACTATGTCCCATGACGTCTTTTTACCCAAAGAACCAGGGAACATTAATAGTTTCTGACGACGACTTGAGCAAGAGCCCAAAATACAACTACGAGTTTATCCAACGCATGCTTTTGAGTGATTTGTTAATTGGATGGTTAATGTCTAATGCTTCCGAGGCCTAAACTATTCATTTCTAAGATGCAATTGAAGACAAACAGGCGGTAAGTAGTAAGCGGAAACACCTCATGTTTTTGGTTTGTATCCAATGGTGCTTAATTTCGTTTTTCTAATAAGAACCGTGCTTTATACATATTTTTGTCAGTAGTCCTTAATAGTAAGCGTAGGGCCTTGTAATTGCAATGCACTTTTTGTATGTATGCATTCTGCACTAGTGTGAGTGCATCTGTTGTTTGTGTATGTGTATGTTTGTGTGCATTCAGATGCACTTGGCACAAGCAACGTTTGATTCGTGCGAATAATTTTTAATATATTCAAACAGATAGCTGAACGAATGTTTCAAGGCGAACGGTGAGCGACGAGCGATGTATCGAAACCTCAGCTGTGGCCCCACCACTGGCATATTACGAGACGCAAACTATTAACCAATCAGGTATTATTATTATCATCATCATCATTTGTGTCCTCTAAAACGTCACTTTTGAGTTGGAGCTTAAAAATACTTACACATACATCCGTTTGTTGAGACGATTCTTAAGACTGTTCAAAAAAATCGCAAATGTTGATATATTTCACGTAAGGGAGACCCAATTCAGACATGAACTCCACGAGTTTCTTTGGTGGAATGATTTGTTGGCGTCGTCTGTTTGATGAGCATTGGGACTTCTGTTGCTTGTCTTTATTGCTTTATTATTAGTATTTAATCATAAGTACATATATTTGTATATTAATCTTGATTGTACTTCAGTAACGATTTGTTTTTTTTTTAATTTGTAATATTTCTGTAAGTGAAAAAAATAAATTGAAATTAAGATTTGAAATGCATCGAGGGCTCTAGCTTCCTCATTTTAGTTATTTTAAAGCATATAAAAAATGAAGTTGAAGTCAGCTTGAGGCATATATCTGCATACGTGTTTTATTCATAGTAGTGGAGGCTACCCAACGAATAGGTACACTAAAGTGGCAATGGGCAGGACATATCTGTCGTTGGGGAAGAAAAGTGTTAGAGAGGCGTTCAAGAACTTGCAAACGGAGCGTTGGCCAACCCCTTCCAAGATGAACTAATGACATCAAAATAATAACGGGAGTGGCCTAGATGCGGAAGGCGGAGGATCAAAGAGGATGGAGACTTATGGACGGACACAGGCTGTTGATGACGTGTGTTAATCAACGTGGTTCAAAACAGAACCGTTCACTTCCGTGTAATCACTATTTTTTGAAACACAATACATCTTTTCCATGCACATTTTTTTGCTTGCACATAATTTTTACCTTTTCGTTTGAAAAATTATTCAATATGTTGAAATTGTTGCTTCTTACTTTTCATATTTGAAAGGGTACCATTTAAAAACTACTGAGTAGAATCAAATAAAGTTTTTCACAAGCAAATCTTGCTGTATCAGATGTCAAACTGTACAATAAATTAAATGTGAAGTTGGGTGTGAAAAAATACTTAGTACATTGTTGAGCAAAACTGTAATTACTTATTAAATAATCTAATATTATATATATTAACAATGAAATTACTGTCGGATATAAATTAGTGGTTAAAACGCATCCTTACCGAACCGATAGTTTGATCTCCGACGGAGATTAAAAAAAATTTAATCGATTTATATGATAATCTAAGCTATTAAATACCCCCGGTTGGTGTGAATTCGATCTCTTGTCCGTAAAATGACAGTCATAGCATATTAATCAAAATTGCTAGTAGACGAAAGTTATCCCGTGAACAGCACCCATCGATGCAATTATTGTAATAATTGAATGTTTCGTTAATGCTAGGCTGTACTCTATAACATTGAGGAATCAACGCTCCACATGCACACATCATGCACATCCACAGATGAGTCTTCATCATCACTATCTGTAGGTATTACCTCATGTATGGAAGATGAGAGACTCTGGCAACAAATCCGCACCAGAAGATTTCATTACTCCAAAGGAAGGCCTCCCAACTGGCAAGAACCTTCACTGGCGAACCTGGAAATCCCTGAACAGATTAAGAACCGGAGTTGGTAGAACAAAGGACAACCTCGAGCGGTGGGGAATGCTTCGGCAGGGAGAGACACTATGTGCGACTGTGGAGACCTGCAGACCGCTTCACACCTAAGATGCAGCTCCATGTGCCCAACAAGGTGCACATCTCAGGACCTAATGCTGGGCAACACACGAGCTATAGATGTTGCCAGATACTGGAAAAAAATAATTTGACGTCGCTGACACGAAGAAAAAGATGTATTTACATGAAAAAATATTTTCTAGCTTGACTCTATTGGGTCGCGTAGCTACCAGAAGCGAAACCTCCAGTTGTAACAGAAACAATGAATTATGTGAGCCATAAGATAGGCTATTAAAATACCGATATGCTACAATGTGACTCAAGCCATAATTTAAGGTGGGTTATTAAATTAAATTAATAGTATTTTAGCAGGATTTTGTTAGTTTAAAAGGCCAAAGGGCTATTATAAAGGTAGTAAAAATGTCTGCGTATTACGGCACTATTCAAACAAAGTATATTTTACAACTAGATTTTAAAATTAATTATCGAAATCGATTGATTATTAAAATGTATAATCTAACAACTCTTACTATTTAATTTTACCAAGGTAAAATTATTTATTGAAAACCGATTAAATAAGTTGTTAATAAAATTGAAAAGCCTTCTATCTTTTATGATGAAAACTTGTTCCACGATTCTTTAACGGTCTTTATGATCAACCATATTAGGAACAAATACATGTAATATATGTGTTATCTTTTCAGATTCATGTGGCAGAGATGAAGATGCCGAGGTGGGCGGGCTGTGTGACTAGAGTGAACAGAGTTCGAAATGAGTATATTCGGGATTTATTTCGGGTGGCTTCCATACCTGAAAAGATAAGGGAAAATCGCCTAAGATGGTATGGGCATGCGACATGGAGAGATGAGGAATACATGGTGACGAAATCCCTCAATATACCCTCTCTGAGAAGAAGACCTGTAAGACCACAGGCAACGTGGACTGCAATTTTAGACAAGGATCTGAAAACTCTGGGCTTGACCGAGAATACAACGCAGTACAGACAGACAAGGTGAATGTGTACAAGGAGAGCCGACCCCAGATGATGGGAAATGGCGAGGCTAAAAAAAAAGATACGTGTTCTCACATCTATCAGGTTTTTTGGTAAAGTAATTTAGCATTAGTTTATGTTTTCCAACAGAAGACATGTTGTATTTTTTTCAGCCAAATTCACACTCAAGCCGCATAATTGTTTTCTATTGTACAAGATAGTAAGAGATAGCAGGGCTTACTTAGCACGTTCATCGCCATGTCATCCACCGGTGGCCGACACTGAGTCATTACAATCACACCGCGTCGGCCACCGGTGGCCGATTTAGCTTTTCATTTTGCGTTGTCGGCCATGCGCTCCATACAAACTGCTATTCAGAATGTCCGACGCGGCCCTGACATCCATAATAACCAATAAAACATTTTCCGTCACTAGACAAAAAACGGTGTTGGTGATGAACGTGTTAAGTAAGAGTTCAATTGATTTTACAGTTATTTTTGGTAGGTACCCTTTCAAATATGGAAACGAAATAGCAGCAGTGACAAAAAAAGGTTAAAATTATTTTCAAGCAAGAAGTTAAGTCTATGCATAATATGTATTGATAGATTGCTATGTATATAATAAAAGGGTACGTTTGTTTGACATTAAAGTTAATAATATAAAATAAGAATTTGAATTCAATTTAATGTGAGATGTGATACTTCTATAAGCATTCGTTTGTTTGGTCTGTATGTGTCTATTTACAGTTGTTCCGAAAATTGCTTCTTTCAAGGTTCGCAGTGGAAAGGAAGCTGTTAGAATATGAAACGCAGGTTCTTGGTGATGCAAACCACGTGGCTATTGGGAAAAGGTGGTTGACCGAGCCGTGACCAAATGCGGGACTAGTGGACGCTTGTTCCAAGGCTAAAAACACAAGGCATGAAACACGGCACATGAAAAACATGACAATGCCATTGTAAGATGTTTGAGAAGCACTGATTTATTTAATAAAAAAAAATATTTTTTTATATAACCACTTCACATACATAATATTATCCATACACGGAATTGAAGAAATCTCATCTTTGGATTATATAGCGTCAGTAAGGTGAAGTTCTGTATTTTATAGTCGTCATAGAAACTAAAGCCAGACAATCACGCATCATATTTTCACGTTCATCGCCATGTTAACCACCAGTGACCGACACTGATTCATTAAAATCACGCCGCGTCGGCCACCGGTGGCCGACACGACAAACTAAATTTGAGTTTTCGTTTTACGCTGTTAGCCACGCGCTCCATACAATCTGCTATTCATAATGTCCGACGCGGCCCTAACACCCAATACCACAAAAAACATTTTTCGTCACTTTACAAAACACGGTGTTGGCGATGAACGTGTTAATGAAGTCGCTGTGAATGAGTGGTGTTCACGCGACGACTGTCGCCTATCTCCAATTTTAATTCGTAGGCTATGACTGGGGTTTTAAGGGTGAGAGATAAAATTCACAGCAACCAGGGGTATTTACGAGTATTATCTTACTCTATATACTTACCAATACTCGTAAATATCCTCAACCTTCCACCACTTAGTTCTTTCAGATACCAATGTCTCTAGTACAAATCTGAAGGTCCACATAGAAACATAAATAGTTCCTGATAACCTCCATAGCAGAAGTCCGAATAAAAGAGGATACTGGAGTATTCGAGGCATATTTTTGGATGGTTTCTTAATCGTTTTTTTTTTAAGAAATCAGATGATAAACTCGGCGCTCCTGAGGCCTGGACTATTTTGTACTAAGGAGCGGCTCAATCCAACGTTTATACAAGTGGAAAAAAAAAGTTTGGATTGAATCAAAACCGTGGTATTCCATCAAGTGAACAAACAGTGCTCATCGTGGTCCACGTTCAAACAAGATATGTATATTTTTAAATGCATCTTAAAGTGAAGGTTAAAAAATAAATAATATATTGTAATAGTAGTAAGAAGTATTGAAGTTAATATGTGCAACACATGTTCAAAGCAACTTACTTCCAAATAATGTTTCACGGTCTACGCCGAAAGCTCGACTGACCCTGAACCTGGTGCAGGGAAAGTGCAGCAATGCAGGATCCACTTGTTGCAGAAGAGCTTGTGGCAGATGCAACTACTCTTTAGTTGGCCCAGGTCGGGCGCAAGCCTTTCGAAAACTACTGCATCTCAGTACCATACCATCGTCTCACTCAGACTTGTGTATTTGTGTAAGGTTGTCTCATGTCATGTAGCGAAACATGCCCGAAAACGCTGTGAAATTTCGACGAGCGTGAAGATTACATTTCTTCGTAGTAGTAGTATCAATCCGGTGGATTGGTTTGCAGCAACAAAATGGAAGCGTTTACCGGACACCGAATTTTCAGAGAATTCCTAAAAATATTTCGCCTCTCTTCTTCCGACGCATGTCCATGTGATCCAGGCATGCAACAGACGGCGAGACACTCTCTCATGGAGTGCATCATCCATGAGAAAAGTAGACGCATTCTGTGTTGTCGCCTGGGAGTCTCCACCATTTCTTGGGAGGATTTTCTTAAACTGTTACTTAGTTATGCTGTTAAATTTCATCAAGGAAATCGTCGGGGCTACACGAGCGGTTAACAAGGCTGGCATGGAATAGGTATCCTACGTTCTTCAACTATTTGTCAGACGTATAATCTAACCTTGTATGTAACTTGTTAATTTTCTAAGATAAAAAAAAAGAATTTAAAAAAAGCAACAAAATCTTGCATCTCGATCTTCACTCTTCTCAATCCTGTGCTACCCGCTTTAGCTCAGCATAAGAGCAACAACGCATGTCCTCTGCAGTTTCTACCCTAAACCATCTCTTCCACAATGTCGTGAAGAAGACCATCATGGCGCATGATGTGACCGATTGCCTCTCTGAGATGGTTCTTACTAGGTGCATCTCTTCCTTGATTGACATTTCTATACCAATCAAATAACAATTCCTGGCGATGTCAAATATTTTCATGGCAACCAAAAATCATTTTCTAGTTCCGTCATATATTTCCGTGGTAATCAAAAAGCATACTCTAATTACGTCAAAAGTTTCCATAGAAACCAAAAAACAATCCTTATTGACTTCATAATTTTCTATTGCAACCAAATAAAACAATACATAGTGCCGTCAAGCATTCAAATCTTCTGTATTTCAATTGATAGCATGTTATTTTTCTGACAAATGAGTGCATTTTGTGATTGAATCAAACATTACGATACAAGAAATACAGCCAAAGAAAATGTGAGTCTTGAAAAGAGATAACGAAAAGCATGCTTCGTTTTTACGAGCATGCCGCTTGGGAAAAAAAATACGTGGAAAAGGTATGGCGAGTCAGAGATGCAGTATACGTTCTCCGTTTTATTTTTGAAAAAAAAAAGCTCCTTGAAAGATATCATTTTTTTACAAATATATTATCAAAAAGGAGTATCAATTTAGGGTTCTATTCTGAACCTCTCCTTCTGATCATTAAATGGCCGTCAATTGACCAAAAAACTCGTGGTAGTTCGCAAATTACACACAAGATTATACCATGCAAAGAGACAAAAATATATTTCACTGCGGCCTCGTTAACTGCGCACGTTATTCCTAAGATTTTTTTGATGTTATTTAATATCAAGTAATCGTCAGAATCAGACAGCAGTTCGGGAAGGTCTTTGCGAGAAATGGCGACAACACAAAAACATGTCTCTTTATATCAGATAATGTGTTACTTACTTGTGATGCCAGGATCACATGGAAAGGTGTCATAAGAAAATAGGCCAAACCTTCATTCACTGCTTCAGATAATGTTTTACTATCTGTTGTATGCTAGAATAATATGAACAAGTATCGCAAAAAGAGGTGTAACAAATAACGTTTAACCATATGTTAGAGCAAGATAGTGGATATAGCGGCGAAACCATGTAGTTTTCGTAATTGTAATGTAGTGGCAGTGTCCGCATACGAATGAGCCGAAATGCAGTTCGGAATGCGGCCCGAATAAATGCAATTCTGGAGGCGCTCGAGCAAACAGGTAGATTATTATTATATGAAATGCACAGGTGGCACTGAAATGCTCCTACAGCACAAATAAAGCGATCGCGAATAAACAACGTAGTCGCAAAAGCCATTTAGAGGCTTCAGTTTATTTTATAAGCCACGCTCAAAATAAAGCCAAAGTAAAATAAAGTAAATTTGATATAATGGATCAACTCGAGTTAATTTTTTTAAGGAATTTTAAATATATAAGAATATCAATCCTAAATAATTTCTTAGGTTTTCACGGCCAGATTCGATATTGTAGCTTTTAGGTTGAGCCGTGTGTGGTGAACTTCCTTCTACCAATATTTTGACCGCCATTGCAGGGGTCTTCTTCAGGATTGATAATTTATTTAGTTTTGAGTTGGTTCATTCAGATTATACTGTTTTTTATGAGCGTTATTGATTAATATCTCCATGGTAACTCAAGATTCATTCAGGAGAACGTAGGTATGTTTTAAGACTACGGAAGGTATGTTCTAAGAATTGTGCATCCACGAACGTCATGTCGGACTGTGGTCGTCTTTGCTTGTCTGTACAGGTTGTAGAGTATGTGCTTGTGGTGGAAGCCATGCTGTTTTGAGAATCAATAAATATTGGTTGAAAGAAGTTCGCCACACACGGCTCAACCCAAAAGCCACAATATAATATCAATCCTTGTTTTAATATGGATCACACTGAGCACTGTTTTACATGGTGGAAGACTGTTATTTCGCGATCTATGAAAGCTTGTACCAATGTGCACAAACGTACTGACGTGTAAATGAATGATAATGAAAAAAAATCACTAAAAGGTAGTTAGGTTATCCCCATAATGTTATTTTTATTAAAACTCATTTTTACACATTATCCTCACTACTACACACTTATTTGAACATTGGTGTAGTCTATCTAAGCAAATGACTAATAGAGAAAGAACTTCCTTTTGTGAAACTTTTTCTTTATCAGTAAATATTCATTTACACGTCAGTACTGATAAAGCTCTTATTAATCGCGAAATTGCAGTCTTCCATCAAGCGAAACAATGCTCAGTGAAATCTACAGTAGCCTTCTTTTATAGTTCCCGGGCTTCTATGTCCTGGAGGTCGTCGGGAACTATATGTGTTCCAAGATAGATCTCTGGGTGCAGGAATGACTTGAGACAAGGTATGGGCAATGACAATTGATACAACTGAGAAGCAGTAATTCATGGATCATATATTCTAGTTAAGAACGCATTGTATATTATTCGCCTTTTAGTGCCAAATGACCCATTCCTCGGAAGAGTAAAGACTGTTCTTACTAAATGCTTCAGTTAGGGAGCGCATAAACAAGAAGAAAAAAGTTTGTACAGTTAATATTTGTATTAGCATAGCGGATGTACTTGTCGCTTTCCAAATGTGATTCTAACAGAACTGCAACATGTGTGATTACATACAAAGTAATGCTCACATCTGAGCTTGTGCCAAGATAGTGAGGAGCAACTAGTTTTTATTGCTAAAATAATTAAACAGGTGAATGAACTCGATGCCATGTGTAATGTATTCAATGGCAAACACCTGTAAGATTATATATGCAAATGTATTAAAATCACTGAGAAATACTTGAAAACGAATTATAAGATTAGAAACTAATTTTGTTATTAAATTTATTTCTTAAAGATATAATTACAATATTATTACCAATGAGTGGTAGTAAACGAATCTTATCTTTTCTCTTTTTTGGTGCATTGTTTGACAAATGATGCTGTGTGATTTCAATATCATTATTACTTGTACTGAAGTAGTCCATCACCTTGTTTAGATATCTATAAGTTCTAGAATCTAGATTCTAGATCATAGAAAAATTATACTTTAAAAAGCGAGTCAAGCAGTTACTTGCAATAAAAATATCTGGTTTTACTATATTCCACTGAAACAGTGCAAACATTTTGATTCTCTTTTTTAAAAAGAAACTGATTTAAATATTAATAAATAACAATATATATCAATAAATGTGCAGTGTTTTTTTTTCACATAGTTAATCTACGCCATTTTGAATGTAACTTAATAGTATAATAACTAATAGTACATGTTTTTTCACAGTAATTTAAAATACTAAATATTCGTGTATCGGCTTAAAAATGTGCGTATTTAATGTTGCTATAAAATGACCATACTTCCGTATTCGTTTGATATGTGAAGTATATGATCACCAAAAACATTCTGCCACTCATTTTTGACAGTATTCATTGTCTACGCCTTGTCCAAAGACATATCTGTAACCGAATGTTCATCTGGGGACATACATAGTTCTTTACGATCTACAGAGCAAGTAAGAGGGAATAGAAGAGACGATATTTATATTTTTATATCCGATGCGCACTTTAATGATTGGTTAATTGGATTTTTCAAATAGATCAGATAATAAGCCCAACGTTATGCCTGCCCCATTTTGTCTGGAGGGGCGGTTCAACCCAAGTGACGTGGGTAACAAGCAAAAGACGGTAACCCATGCAAAATTCGTTCCGCCACCAATGTAGCTTAACTTCGTTGATCTAACAAAAACTCGTGCTTATAATACATTATTGTTGTAAAAATTAAATAATAAAGAACAAATATATGAGCAATCCTATTCACGATTTGATAAACTAAAAAGTACTACGATGTAAAATGTTCTAATATGTATATAAATATTATAAAACACACTTTTTAAATTCAGTGTGATGCTTACCAACCTGATATATAAACAAAAAAATGGCATATGAAAGAATGACGATGATTTATGACAAAAAATATACAAATATGATTTTCGGTAAAATGTTGAATATCACTGTTAGCCTATAGGTCACTCCGAAATGGATTTAGTGGAGTATTTTAAAAATACTACGTTGCAAGGGAACCACTATCAGCTGTGTGAATCCAACGCATGAATGAACCGCAAGCATGAATGGACGGATGTTGTTAACACGTTACTCATCCATAGAGCATTTTCGGCAATTACTTATTTAATGAATCTTGGTGACATGTTTCTTTGAATCATATATTATTCCACATCCGCTTCCTAATCGGGAAATAATGAAAATTCAACTTTTACTAGATCCATGAATATTCATTTCTACTTGTCAAAAAATGGTTGAGCTGATTTTTAGACCCAAATGGTCTAGGCTTCGAAACTGTCGGACTTATAGTCAGACCTCCTTATAAAAATCAGATTAACAAATCACCTAAAATATGCCTGAGACACTACAGTAGCCATGTCTATCAGACAGTTAGACGCCAGTTCATTTCATCTAACCATTAAGAATCAGCTATCGAAATCAGTTAATAATGAGGTCTTACAGCTAGTAAATAACCTATTTTAATTAATTCTTCATTATAATTATTAAATAATTATAAATTAAAATCAGAGATGAAGATACTGAGGTGGCCGGACGGTGTGACTATAGTGGACAGAGTTCAAAATGAGATTGATAGATGAAAAGATTAGGAAAAACCGCCTGGTATAGGCATGTGACACGGAGAGATGAGGACCACATGGTGAAGAGAGCCCTCAACATACCCACGCTGAGAAGAATACCTGGAAGACCACAGGCCACCTGGACTGCAACTGTAGACATAGATCTGAAAACTAAGCTAAGCTTCAAGACCTTATTATATTAGTTCGAAACTCGGAGGGTACAAGAAAAATTTGACATTACTTTTTTAAATTAATATTTTTTTAATAAACTAGTCATAATTCAATAAAACTTAAATAAATATATTTAGTTTTTTACAAGTGTAATCTATTGCAGACATATATTGAAAATTTAGTTTTTATCTTCAGTTAGATGGTACACAATGTGTTACCTGAGTTTTAGGAGTTGATTGACTCGAGTTTTTTTTATATGCACCGCAATGCATTCCACCGAATCGTGTAACGAATATTTACTGCACTATGACGTCACACACATGCAGTTCAAAAATCGCATAATTCATGCGACAGCGCTGAAATATAACGCAGTAAGTCGCATACCCAGAGCATCAGACTAATCACTTACAACTTAAAAAAATATCCCCTTCACAACAGTATACAAAAATTAAATCTTATCTGCGATGTTTACCATTTGAGTGGATGAGCACTTTTCTTTCCCGTCGACCGTCGTCTCTTCGATAGATATGCCCTGCCCATTACCACTTGAGTGTGCCTCATTTGTTGGGTAGCCTCCACCAATAGAGTTCTTCTTCATTAAACAGTAGATACCTGAGTAGAATACTATAATTCAATGGTTTGTTTTTGTGAAGAATGATAAAGTGAGAAAGCGAATAAACCAGCCTTGCATACTACAGTCATTCAAGGGGCAAAATTAGACTCGCTTGGGACGTATACTCAAGATGTTGCAAAAAAGTATGCATCATAGCTGAATTTTTTCAAGCACTCGGTCTCACGCCATAAAAAAGCCGTCGGGAACAATACATATAATTTACTCGGCAGAGTTGCGGGATGCCGAGCCGTCATGGGATGAGATGACGAATAACATGGCTGACAGAACTTTATGGCAGAGTTTGAGAATACTATATGCTTCAGTTATTTTGTGGTTAGAAACGTTTTCTAAATAAGTCAATTTAACACTCGCTGTAGTATAATTACTTCGCTGCCTTAGACTGAGGTCTATTTGACATCTAACTAATGCACCTAAAATCATGGGAGGCTTTCAGCCACTCTCCAACAAGTAGCTTTTTACGTGCGCCTAGAAACGGGTCTCCATATGGGTCTCTAAAAATAGGACGGGAAGTGAAGGGTTTCATCAAGCGATTTGAGTTAGGGACTTGGTAATGCTTATGACGACGATTTAATATGCAGCATTTTTTTATATTTCACAAAATTTTGTAATCTATAATTGCTTTCCATTACATCGCACGATCTTAAATACATCATATATCTTACAACCTACACCCACCTACTCACTCACACCTTGAGTTACGTAAACTCACAAACTCAATTTTTTATTCACCCGACGCTGGCTACTTCACGTAGCCGAATAACATGTCGTCACCCATAAAAAAAACTAAATATATGTTATGTTATATTTCTCTTTGATATAATGATGTTCTACCAAGAAAAGTCGATAGATTTATGTTTTTCAGGAAATTACGGTATTTTATTTCAGGACTGCTCAACTTTATTTCACGTATTAAGGTGTTTGTCGTTTCAATAATCACGTTACGTGTGATGCAACTAACGCCCTACGAAGGTGCGATTTTGTAACACCAGAAAAAATAAAAAACCACAATATTTTCGTGTTTTTATTTCGATTTTCATCACGATTTTCAGCATTGTTTCGCGTTTGAATTTATTCGTCGCCGAATTATTTCGTATTTATATTTTTGAGTGTTTTTCATGTCTGTTTTCCGGCGTGTTTTGAATATCTATTCAGCCGATAACGGTAACGGTCGTGAAATAATCGTTCTGATGCACGGTATGTTGCCAAACAGTTTATTTGGATATGCCAACTATTTTTTTGGTAGTATTAAATTCAATAAATAGGCAGTAATTATTTAGCAAACGGTCAGTAATAAATACCTATAAAATGATGTAAAAAATAATCATTTGGCAGTTGAACAATATCAATCAGCAGTAGAAAAATCATAACTAAGCAGGAAATAATTAATTAATGGTAATTAATAATACTGTCCCGAAAGAGGACCTAGCCCTGGACACAACCAGGGGTGGAATATATGGTGGTCCCTTACAGATTTCGGACTGGAGTATGCAAGACGACGACACAAATGAAAACCTGGCAGCTTAACAGCGGACCGACTGAATGTGACTGCGTCGTGGAGCAGACCCTGTCACACCTTCTGGAGTGTGCGCTGTGTCCGAATAGCTGCACCCAGGAAGACGTGATGATGGCCGAGAGTAACGCCATCGACGTTGCCCACTTCTAGGCTGACAGGATCTGACCCTGTTGTTTCCGTCACGATTATATAATAATATGCTAGATTAGTATTCCATTTATTGGTTTGATTATTAATTTATTTAACAATGATTTTTATTATTATTGAATATATTACTGAACAATTAAATATAGGCCTCGACCAAATTACCAAAAATAATTAAAACAGAAACGTGTTCTCGTTGTATTTTACTTAAAGCAATCGGCTATTATAATAAAACTAAAAATAATAAAAAGCATTTTACTATAGTTTAAATGATTATTTGATATTAATTTTAAGAGGCATGGTTGGCAACACTGAATTCGATTATTTTTTTGTTTATTTATTTTTATCTGTCGAATATGCCGCAACGATGACGCTTCATAAACGCCAGCAAAGAGCTGAAGCTTCGAATTAAAATCGCCTGTTTGTGTGAGATCATCAAACAAAAATATCCGCTGAGCGAAATGTATATTACGTGACGTTCATGAGGCTTGGAACATGTGCGATTGTAACGAAAAATTTTAATTTTTCGAATATTTTATTTTAGTATTTT
Organism: Glossosoma conforme; assembly: GCA_022606575.1. Taxonomy (NCBI): domain Eukaryota; kingdom Metazoa; phylum Arthropoda; class Insecta; order Trichoptera; family Glossosomatidae; genus Glossosoma; species Glossosoma conforme. The sequence goes on from JAGTXR010000044.1 coordinate 1,490,748, forward strand.
TTTTTTTTTTTTAACAATGTCGAATGCATTTGTGAGTTGCTTATTAGCATTATCAGAATGAGAGCATCGTCAAAGAGAATTACTTTTTTCGTGGTATGAAAATACAAGCAATGTGAAAATATAATAATTAGCTCTTTCGCATCGGTTGTCGGCATATGCCGTTAAAGCATTCCCAGACCATTGACATCGGTTGACGAGATATATCGTTTTGCTACTTTCTTAGAATAGTTTTTTATGCATCATCTTATAGCCAAATGATACAAGTATCAATGTGATATATGAAAATAGACTAGATAAGTACATTTATGCTTCAAATACTAGTTTTATAATTGACAGTATAATTTGTATTCAAACCGAGCCCAAATGAAAAGGTTAGCAGCTTAACGAATTATGATCTCCTGCACCATTCTGAGAACAAATAAAAACAGAATGTTGTTTTTAAAAGGAGTGCTACGTGAAAAATCGCCACAAATACTTTGTTTTATTATTATGATGTCCTTTTTTATTTATCCTATTTCAATATAATTTTTCAAATAGTCGCCACGTAGTTCCGTCAGATGCTACTCCCTATTCCTTATTCTATGACATATCTGCACCTGAAGGTTCACTTGGGAACATATACGAGTATGTTTCCCGACAACCTCCAGAGCAGAAATCCGTGTACTTGAAGAAAATATAGCTGTAGTATCCGAGGCTTATTTTTTGGGTGATTTAATTTTTTTTTAAAGGAAATCGAGTATCTATCTTTACTTTCTCGAGGCCTGGACTATTTTGTCCTAAGGAGCGACTCAACCTATTTATATATATTTTATTCAATGTTTTCAGCATTCACTTTGACATCCATTATTAATTATAAATATTTATTTATTTACTTTGTCTTTTTGTTGTTAACAAGAGGAGAATTGAGAAAGACTACGAGTTAGTCGAAACTGCAGTCTCCTAATGGACAACATATCTTTCGTGATCCATGTAAAAACAAGGTAAATAAATAAATATATTTATTATTTATATATACATACTAATTATCATATATTATTGTAAAGATGTGGTATTTGAGGTATATTTAGGTTGGTTTGTGAATTATTTAGCAAACGGTCAGTAATATTTAAAGGAATCAAATGTTTTCACCCACAGAAAAATTAACATGATTCTTGACTATTAACTACAAAAAATATTTACTAGATTCTGGGCATATATAAAAGTTAAAATACTTACTATCACTGAAAGTAAGTAGATTCTATTACTCATTTGTGGTAAAGTTATATAAAAAAAAAAAAACAATTATTTATGTTAATACTCTGGGTATATGATATATTTTTTAACATTTTAATTGTATGACACTTCCGAGGTCTGAAATAATTGGTCCTAAGGAGCGGCTCCAAGCTATGGTATAATAAAGTTTAAGCTGTCGAGCGTCACAAAATATACAAATAATATCTGTGCTTCATGGTAATCTCTCGTTTATGTTTACATAAAAAATTAAATAAAAATATGTGACCACAAGCCGAAAATGTCAATGTCCTGTACTTGTATCTAGTTTATTTTTAATTTTTGGCCGAAACCAAAGAAAACGAACTTTTAAATACATTAAACCTTACGAGTGCGTCAACCTAACAGTAATGAGATAGACTGTAAATTTAAAATTAAATAAAAAAATATACATTAATATATACATATAATATATATATATATATATATATATATATATATATATATATATATATATATATATATATATATATATATATATATATATATATATATAAAGTATATAAAGTACTCGTATCATAATAGTATGTATTCTAGCTAATGTATTTGGTGGAGGCTTTGAATGTAGAATTGTGTTTGATATCAGCATATAATAATAATTGTTTTCAGAGATTTCTGATACCTTTTATCAAAACAGTTCTGACCTGTGGAGCGTCGAGCTAATCATCCAATTTGCTTAAAAAATACGATTGATAAATCAACCGAAAAATATCTCGGATACTATAGCAACCCTCTATTCAAGCACTCGGACTTCTGCTCTGAAGGTTGTCAGGAACCATATATACAATATAATTTCTTAGGTTTTTGGCTTTTGGGTAAACCCAGACATTTACAGACGTGCGTGGCGAATTCTCAAGTACCAATATTTCGACGGCCATTGCAGGGGTCTTCTTCGGATTGACGACTTAGTGTTAAAGTGTGACAAGAAAGCATTAAAGAAATATTTTTAAAAAGACTAAAGAAGAAAAATCTAAGCCAATAAATATAGTCTTCTTCTTATTATTATTATTATTCTTCTTCTTCTTCTTATTGTCAGCGACGTCACATTATTTTTGCTCAGTATCTGGCAACATCGATAGCCCGTGTGTTGCCCAGCATAGGTCTTGATATGTGCAGCTTGTTGGGCACATGGAGCAGGATCATAGGTGTGAGGCGGTCTGCAGGGGGAGCATGAAAAAAACCTCCACGCAGTGCCCCCTGGAAACGGAATTTCGGACTTCCTCCTCCAGCCATTCATTTCAACCCTGCGACAAAAAAACAGAAATATAGTAAATTGGTATTTTTTATTTACATGCTTCATTTTTGAAAAATGTTTTATTCCAAAAATTTATGCCATGATGCATCGAAAGGTGTCATAAGAGATGCCAAACCTCTAGAGAAATTATTCTAAATATACATAATAATATACCCATACAATATGCTGAAAAATTTGATGAAGATACAGAAGAATAATAAAGATCATAAAATAGTACAGGAAATTCAATTGATTTAATGTTCGGAAATAAACCCGAAATGGTTGCTTATGAGTAGATCGCCTTCTTCATTTTGCTGTACAGTACACCTAATGTTTATATCTTTACCAGATAAGTTTGTTTTAAATATGTAAACTGTACATATGTTTATGTCGCGCGAAGTTGAATGCGTCTATTGACCTTTAGAGAGTGCAACCAGCCACAGGTCAATCACCGGAATTTCTTAAAAATATAATATCAAGATTCTACTCCAAATTTTTGGTATATCCAGAGCTGATCATACCTTAGCAAATTTCAATTTATAATGGTTACTTTTAGTTTAATCAATAATTATACATAATGGGTTGGTTAATCTTCCATTAAAAATGTTTTAATTCCATATTTTCTATTGTTGAAAATCGTTCAAGAAATTGAATCGGTGTCCTTTGTTATTACAATTTTCAGAAGAACATTTTTTTTTATGTTAACGCATGAAGGAGAGCACAGCCGGTCTAGACCAGTGCACTCTATGACCCTCAGCTGAGGAAGCTGGACGTTGCATGCCGGAAACGTGTGTTGTGTTCGTGTTTGTGTGTGGGTTTCTTTAAGAGATCCAGATTGTAGGAAGGAGGAAACACAGACGCTGAAAGAGCATTCCAAAGCTTACCGGTGGCATTAAAGAAGCAATTTTGTAAAACTGCCAGTTCTTGGTCGACACACATTAACCGTGTATGGATGTTCGGCAGGTGTAAGACGAGTTTGTCGGTTGTGGGTGGGTGCAGGAGGAATTAGTTCTTTAAGTTCCGAAGAGCAGCGACCGTGTTAACAACGGTAGAAAAGACTAAGTGAACCAATCTTACGCCTGTTTACCATTGATTGCAGGTTAGACGTAAGGGTGTCATTGTTTATCAAACGAATTGCTCTTCTTTGAATTGAGTCAATTAAGTTTAGAAGGTATTTTGGGGCTCGAATCCGAAGGTGATTGCCGTATTCAAGGATATGTCGGATTTGTCCTTTATATGGAAGAAAATGTTGATTATCGTTGAAATACTTACGTGATCTATATAATACACCTAGTTTTTTGGAAGCGAGACCGGCTTTTTACTTTAATTGACTCGTAATATTTGACGTTATTCGAGATTGATACTTCAAGGATGTTGATGGAGCTTGCTTTTGGTATATTCTTCTTTTATATATTATGTTCCATGTCTGAAGTATACCATTATCATCTTCTGCAAATGTCCATCCAATGTTGAAGAAGAATAAGTTGATTATCGTTGAAATGCCGAGGTGATCTATATAATACGCCTAGTTTTTTGGAATGTCCTTAAATGTAGTGATCAATTCATGAAAAAAAAACATACATGGACGGCTAAATTTGTGATTATTCATAGACATTTGTGACTAAAGTAAACATTAATGTGACGTTTCTTATACAAACATTGTTTGGTAGTCGTTGTGTGGCTAATGTCTGATTAGAACAAGCAAATACCGCAATTAATTAAGGTCATTGATCGCAATTAACTTGATATAAAAAATAAAATAAATATCCCGCATTAAATATAAGAAATAATTCCATATATGAAATATTTATTTTATTTATTTTATTTATTTAATTTTATGAAATTTTCTTCTTAATTATCCGCTTTCTAGATTATTTAGTTGCCACACACAACTACTACAAAATTATGTCACTAAGCATAATTTTCATGAGGTGTATAGTCTTCTATTCAGTACATTATATATTAACATCCTCCTCTCTTTCAAAAGGTTGCTACTCCGTCGCGTGATGGCAGGATTATGAGCAGATTGATAACACAGACTTTCTCAGAAGCACGTTGACATATATTTACGATAAAACTTTACAAATTGCGGGATCGATCTAGGCAGAGCATTAGGCCGAGCCACAATACAATATGCTCTCGCCGACGGGCGGGGGGGCGACCGCTCCGCGCGAGTGGCGATGTATATGACTAACACTCCCGTGAGCGGACTTGTCCAAAATGACAATATGGTGACACATAAATGTATGACAAGAGAATAAAAAATATATGGAGGTCCCTTAACAGACTTCGGACCGGAGTATGCAAGACGAGGACACAAATGAGGGCCTGGCAGTTTTACAGTGGACCGACTGAATGTGACTGCGGCGTGGAGCAGACCCTGTCACACCTTCTGGAGTGTGCGCTGTGCCCGAATAGCTGCACCCAGGAAGACCTGATGATGGCCAGAAGTAACGCCATCGACGTCGCCCACTTCTGGGCAGACAGGATCTGACCCTGTTGTTTCCGACACGATTATATATATATAAGAGAATAAAAGACGAAATATTGTGTATCGAGGTTTTTGGTACCAGTCAGCGAAGGGCTACATCATGCTGATGTCAATATAAAGTCCCTAAAGCCTTCCACAACAACGAGAGCCCGGGATTCAAAAAAGAAACAACTGCGGTAAAAAAAATTGAAACATATTCGATGGCTTGTTTTAACCCTTTTTAAAGAACATTGATTGATGAGACTTTCCTTAGCGAGTTCTGAACTGTTTGAAAAATTATTGGGATATTCGTTAATAAGTATGTAGAGGAAATTTGATTATTAACCTAATACTCCCAATGGCTGGAACACTTAATTGTAAGAAACATATTAATGAAAAATAATATAGCGACTTAGAGTACCAATTTTAATAATTCCATCAACATTCATTTTATAAATATTTATTTATTTTTTTACCTTGCTTTCACATGGATCACCTAACAAATGTTCTCTATTAGGAGACTGCAGTTTCGACTTACTCGTAGTCTTTCTCAATCCTTCTCTAGTTAAGAGATAACTGAGCTGCGTTGTACTTATAAGTGGTGTAACCCATTTTTGTAGGGGAGGAAAAAAGTTATACCTAAACCACTTGTATGTATTTATCTCTTCCTTCATCCTTGCAACACTACCTATCTCCCTCTCCTTTCCTAATAGACACACCCCCACCCCCTCCCCTACAAAAATGGGTTACACCAGTTATAAGTACAACGCAGCTCAGTTATCTCTTAACTAGAGAAGGATTGAGAAAGACTACGAGTTAGTCGAAACTGCAGTCTCCTAATAGAGAACTTTTGTTACGTGATCCATGTGAAAACAAGGTAAATAAATATTTATAATTTATTATGGATCTCAAAGTGAATGCTCAAAACATTGAAAACATTCATTTTCTTCTTCCCATATCCATTCCATATTGCAACACATGGTTACCCAAAATTGCCGCCACTCAGTTCAGTCAGTTTTCATTACTCAAAACTCGTCCCTCTGTACCAGAAAGTCTACCTGGAAGCAATTGAATCCCGTTACCTTTCAGGGTAGAAACGCAAGTATTTGACGAAACGGCAGTATCAGAAGAATATTTTTGGCAGATTTGATAATCGTATTTTCTATTGATTAGATTCTGAGCCTTTGACCATTTGATCCAAAGTTTTAGCTCAATACGCCCAGCAACAAGCGGTTAGCAACAGGTGGTGACCCATCTATGTATTAATCCACCATCCAAGTTTTTGCTCACGCCCAATGTTGCTTAACTTCTGTGTAACGAGAATCACGCTGACAAAGTACAATTGCCGCTAGACTCAACATACTCGTACAAACACATCATATTTATCTAATTTAGGAATCTTAGGAATTCACTTTGTAAATGAGCCATTTACTACACATTATAAATTTATTTTAAATTTATACATAAAGCTAGTAATCAGTAATCGAAAAATAAATTTAAAATATCAAATTACACCATGCAACTCTAGGCAGACGTATATACGTACTTGCTTATACTATATATTACAAAATGTCTCTCCCTGAATTGGTATTCTAATTTTAAAATGGACTAATTTTACGTTACATTAATTTTCTGCAGAAGAAAAGACAAAATAAACCGATAAATTGTTATTTATGGTGAACGCACTCGGCCGCTGAAAATGAAATCTGTTTTCATGAAAACGCTCAACATGTGGTCGATTATTTACACTCCAAATAAATGCATCGAAAACTGCAACGCCCCTCGGTGGTGGACCAACATCAAAGGTGCAGTCAATCGATCTGAAACGAAATGCATTAAAGCGCCTGAAAGCCTCCACTGAAAGTCTGTTGGTGGTTTCACTCAACACGTGAAATTCAGGAAATACTTGTATCTGCTGAAATTCAGAATCGTGAAAATCAAAGCGATACTTATGCGCAAATTATTGAATTACTTTGCTTCTGTGGCTGCTAATTCATGTTAAAATGTATTTACAAATGATTGAACATGGAAATCTTTGAACAAACTGAGTACATAATTCAGAATGACACAAAATGATTTGAAATGGCGGGGATTGCATAAAAAAAATACGGAAACCTTCAGACCGCAAAACAGCTTGTCATGAACTTCAAGTGGACAACGAAAAAGCAATTGATGTTGTCAGAATATTAACAGACTCGTCTTACACTTCCTGGACATCAATACACTGTATATCGATTTAAAACTAGTAGTTTCTATAATTATTTTTCCTAAATGCTTCCTTCCTAAATGCCTAAAATTATGTTATTTTATAGGAACGGTTAAATACTTGCTTGTATGTACTTACAATCTCCCTAGCATAATTTCTGCCTCTTTTGTCGTAGGATAGAGTAAGTTGTAATCGATTACCGTAAGGTGTCAATTCGACCAGATATATTCAAATAGCCCACAAAAATCACAAGCACAATACATTTTTTCCGCTTGCAGTGTCTAGCTGTCCTGGCTCAAAATAATCGATTCCTCTGGCTTGGACCTGTTGTGTTCCCCTGCGTGCGATTTCATAATACAAAGATTTTAGGATAAATCAACTTTACGTCATTCACACTTAAAAAAGGAGGTATTTGAAAATATTTTATTGAATTATAGATTAACTATTAATAAATTATTTAGTTTATTTATTATGAATGCTGCTTATTTATGTACTCTTAGCTGAAAAAAGAAAACTTAATTAAAATACCTGTTCTTTATGTTACTTTATTTAGCGACATTTTAGTTACTTTACTATTTGTTGAAAGCTGTTAAATATTGCAAAAAACGCATATAATATTTATTAATTAATTTAAATTTTAAATTAAAAATTTTGTAACACATTTTTAACAAAAGATATTCTACAAAAAGATAAACCTGATAAAAGCGACCGGATAGTCTTTTTAAAGCAAATTATGCGGATATAGTAGAATAGTATCATTTTATCCATAAAATTAAGAAATACCCATCTGAAAACATCAATCTATTTTTATTTATTTATCTTCATTATGTCCCGAAAAACAATTAAAATGGTTTTTAAAATATGATAATATTACCATAAAACATAGAGGTAAGTGAATAGATATTCATTTTTAAAAAATAATTTCACAATTTTAGAGACCCAGGAAACCGATGACATTTACAACACTTTTATTAAATGTATTATAAATAAATTTATCAATACTTAAAAAAATATATATATTCAATACTATAATGACGGATAATTTTGAATAAATCACATAAACGATGGAGAACGCTACAATTTTTTTTAAATTAAAAAAATAGGATCAAGGCTTCTTTTAAATTATATTACCGCTAATTTCTCTAAGCATTTAAAAAAAATTATAGCAAATTTTCTTTTTTTATATTTTTCGAGTAAAAATAAACTCTTTATTTGATACACTCATACAAATTTGCCTTAAATATCATCACAAATGACATTTTTCTCATTAATATCGGAAAAAGATGCTGGAACTCGAATCAAGAACTCCTTCAAACATGTTTATTTCATATTGTGTGTATACATATATTAAATTTGGATATTTATCTTTTATGAATATTTGAATATTAAATTATAATGTAAGAATCCAAAAAAATAAATTTAATGTTCAAATAAGCTTAATTGTTGTTTAAAATTGTTCAAAAATTACATATATCATCATATAAAGATATTTACCAAATTCTGTATACTTTCAATAATATATCATAATTTTTATATAAGTTTATGACCATGATAACTCAGCTTATGAAAAATATTTAGAAACGAATGATTAGATTTAGTTTTATGGAGCCGCGGCTGGCTGTAACATTGGCACCAATATTGTACCCATAAATGATAGTAACTATGGGCTAGGGATGGCCTTATCGGTTAACCGCGTAAGCCGGTAAATATCCGGAAAAAATACTTTTCCGATAACGGACGTATGTGTTTTCGAAACTGTAAAATATGTATATGTTTTAAATATAATAAATAGAGATTTTCAGTTCGGAGTGATTCACCTAGACAAGGTAAATGATTCGATAATCCTAACCTTACATAATTAGTCTACATCCTTCTCGATTTTCCGCTTTCAAAATCCAGCCTACTCCCGCTATTATTGTGATGTCGTCAGTCCATCTTGCAGGGGTTGGCCAACGCTACATTTCTCAGTTCTTGGACGCCACTTCAACACTTTTCTTCCCCATCGACCGTTGTCTCTTCGACTGATATGTCACATTGCCACTTGAAGGTGCCTATTATTTGGGTAATTTCAACTAATTGAGTTCTTCTTCAGATATCCTCGTTTAGGATTTTATCTTTTAGAAGCACGTTAGGTGACCTTTATTTTAATGTAAGACTTGCTGTTAGATTCCACGTGTCTGGTCCATTAGTGAATTCAGGGAGGATGCATTGGTTAAACACCGTAGTTATAAGATTGCGAATTTTTCGCTTAAAAGTTGTACTCAAGTTTTACTGTTCATCCTAGTTGTATACGTCGTCGATTCATTTCGAGAAGTTATTTCGTCCTAAATGGATTACTAGATAAATAAATATTTATTTACTCATTGCATCCATCAGATTCAGCATCAGCCTATGTTCATATACTTTTGAATGTAAGCCATACCCGCTATTTTTCTAATATCATGTCTATTTTGCAGGAGGTTGGCCAACGCTCCATATATCAGTTCTTTCAGATTGTCAAGATGAAGCTTATACTTTACCGGTAAAATGGTAATATAAAATACCGGTATATCGCACTTGCGTGTACTGACATGTGGCTGGCATTAATTTAGTGTAGCCTTGACACTTTTAACAGATAACAATATTCGCGAAACAAAATGCAAGCTAACACTGCTGTACATTACTGCAATAACAGACATGCTAATGCAGCGCCGGCCGCTGTTATGAAGCTATCATTTAGCATTGATGCATTTGCAAATATTCATATTTTATAATCAACATTGGTCCATACTCGAAGTATCTTTTGTCTGTACACAACAGAATACCGATACATACTAGTAAGTACCGAAGATCTTCAATGTAATGCTTAAGACTTCTAAACCAATTCATAATGTAAAGTTTCATCATCATCATCAGCCTGTATCCGTGCACTGTTGAACGTAAGCCTTCCGCATAAGTCTCTATCCTCTTCGATCCTCCGCCTTCCGCATCCAGGTCACTCCCGCTATTATTCTTATGTTGTCAGTCCAACTTGCAGAGAGTCACCTAAAGCTTCGTTTGCCAGTTCTTGGGCGCCATTCCAGTACTTTTATTTCCCATCGACAGTCGTCTTTTCGATAGATATGTCCTGCTCATAATTTGACGTCGCTGACACGAAGAAGAAGAAGAAGTCCTGCTCATTGCCACTTGAGTGTGCCTATTCGTTGGGTAGCATCCACTACTTGAGTTCCTCTACGTATTTTATCTTTTAGCGACACTCCGAGCATGGATCTCTCCACAACACGCTGGGTGCTTTATTTTATGGGTATGACTTGTTGTCAGATTCCACGTCTCTACGCCATAAGTTAATACAGGGAGGATGCATTGGTTAAACGCCTTAATTTTTAGACATTGCGGAATTTTCGCTTTAAAAATGTACTTTAGTTTTACAAATGCTGCCCATTCCAGTTGTATACGCCTGTCGATGTTAAGTTTACCTGCATTTAATTATCAAATGATACAGGCAACGGGATCGTCGGCGAATCATGTGATCATATTAAAAAATCGTATTAACAATTATTTTGGGTGTAGCCGTGTGTGGCGAATTATCCCGTTCCAATATTTCGACCACCATTGCAGGGGTCTTCTTCAGGGATGGTGACTTTTTAGAAGAAGACCCTGAAGAAGACCCCTGCAATGGCGGTCGAAATATTGGGAACTAGTAATTCGCCACACACGGCTAAGCACAATATCAGGCATGAATATCTTATTAATTCCAGTAATAAATAACAATACATTTAACTGCTGGTAAATTTTAGTTAATTTTATTTAAATTATATACACGTCAATAATTATTTATAATACGTATTTTATTTAATATATGAGATGCAAATATTGAGCTTATTAAATATATTCATTTATTCATATATATCAGATTTGCTGTCGTAAAGACCGTGCCTATGGTAGTTGATCGAGCCAAGAAACTGGTTCTCAATGGTAGACTCAACGATTAAAAAAATAATTAAAAGATATTAGTTTGGCAAGTAGGGAAGACTAAGACCAGACTTGATGATACTATGATCGATAAGAAAGAAAAGTTTTACGGTGGCGTCCAAAAATTGGTACACGGAGTGTTGACTTACATCGGATCTCAGAAAGGTTTCTGAGATCCATGCAACCTGTCTTCATCCGGCCCTGAAATTGACAGACTCCAGCTCTGGCAATAAATCGCATCGGAAGATTTCATTACTCCAAAGGAAAGCCTCCCATTTGGCAAGAACCTTGACTAACGGACCTGGATATCCCTGAACAGATTAAGAACCGGAGTTGGTAGAATAAAAGACAACCTCGAGCGGTGGGGAATGCTTCTGCAGAGAGAGTCACTATTGTGCGAGTGTGGAGAACTGGAGACCGCCTCACACCTCGAAGATTTTAGAAGTTTTTTTTTTATGTAAACACATACAGGAGAATACCGACAGACGGTGATAGTATTTTTTGATGTTTCACCTGTGGAATTCTATGACGCTTACCATGGTGTATATGGCTAAACGCTGCATGTGGAGTGTTGATCCGCCAACGTCATAGACTACAGCCCGAGATTCACGCATCATCCTTTATTATTACAGGAATCTACTATGAATGGGTGGTCTTCACGGGACGACTTTCGTCTACCACCAATTTTAATTGATAGGCTATAACTGGCATTTTACGGGTGATGGATCAAATTCACACCAACCGGAGGTATTTTAGAGCTCATAAATCGATTAAAAATCCTTTTTATTTTAATCTCCGTCGGGGATCGAACCCACGACCTTTGGTTTGCAAAGCAAACGCTTTACCATTGAGCTATGACCGCCGGCTAGCTATGACCGCCGGCTAAGCTATGACCGCCGGCTGGCTATGACCGCCGGCTAAAGAAAGATGGACTGACAACAGAAGAAGAATAATGGGAACAGCCTGGATTCGGACAGCGGTGGGTCAAAAAAGATGGAAATTCACATATGAAGATTCCGTTCAACAGTGGAAAAACACAGCCTTATTATGAATGGTTAATGGTGAGTTTTGTTACAACAAACCTGTATGTTCAACGCCTTAGTAAAATATTTAAGTAGTAACATTCTCCTCTCTTTAAAAGGTGTTACTCCGTCGCGTCGGGGCAGGATGAGGAGCAGATTAATAACACACAGACTTTTTCAGAATCACATATATTCACGATAAAGACTTGGTTTCCCCGATCGATCGTAACATGGCGTTACTTTCGCCTCGATCGATCGGGACTTTTAACAATGCAATCTCGCCGACGTCGCTGAAGCTGTCGCCCAGCGCCCAAGTGGCGATCTATGTAACTATTCTAAAATTCCAATATGGCGACACAAATATGTATGACAAGCGAACAGAACTGAGAGACGAAAGATTGTATATCGAGGTTTTCGGTACCGGTTACAGTGTTCAAGGGCTCTATCATGCTGATGTCAGTAGTAAGACTTTGGAGCAGCGGTCGGGGAACCGGGGTAAATTACCCCAAATGGGGTAAAAATGTGTTTTTTGGGGTAATAAGGAAATTTTTCTAGCTTGCTATATCATAAACATTACTATTTTCATGAAACTTTTTTGTTTTTTTTTTCGTGTAAATTAATTCAATAAATTATGTTTATTTAAATATACATTGATACATATCATGTACACCCCTAAACCATATACTCCTTCCCCTCATTTCTTTTCAAAATGGGGCGAAGGGGTAATATCGACTAACGCAAAAATATTTTGGGGTAATGGTTAAGAAAGTTCCCCGACCGCTGCTTTAGAGGAACATTCAACATTGGATGGACATTTGCAAACGATGATAATGGTATACTTCAGACATCCAACTTGAGTGAAGATTTTGACATATTTAGTGTATTATTGCTTCAGATTCAGTGCTGGTGTTGACTGATACGAAATGTTTTCGGATGTTTGATTTTGTAACAATAATGCCGTGTTATTTGTGTGTCAAACATGACATACTTATGACATGGTTGTTGTTGTTGCAAGTCCAACTATTTGCGTGAGTAACCCGACACTAGTTCTGAATCTGAGGTCATTGAAACTCAATGTGTCAATATATTTACAACGCAACACATATATATAATTACTTTAATAATGAATTAAAATATAAATATTTTGTAATGTTATTAAAGGAAATAAAATAATTGAATAATTTCGAGTATTAAATAACTTCGAGTTCATAATTGCATTTATTGAAAGCTGAGGCATATTTTCTTGATTTTTTCGCTTGCTTTAATATGGATACGGTTCACTTTGAGAAACGCAGCACGGCTTGAATGCAGCCAGTGAGTAATGTGCCCGGATATGTTCAGTTATTTAAATGATGTTTTTTTGCGTACCGGGAATCATTCATGAATCGCCGCTCAAAGTCTAAAAATCGAATCATTTAAATACACGTGTCAGGGCTTGGTTAAATATTCAATGATTCCAAGTCATTTTTGCACGCTAGATTTAAACACACAAAATACACTTTGGAATTGAACGAACAATACGCATACAAATGCATACGAACTTATATATTTTTTATGTAAACGCATACAGGAGAAACCGACAGATGGTGATAGTCATTCTGAAGTTTTTTCATCAGATGGATCCTATGACCCTTAAAACAAAAACAAAGATGAATTATTCACTAGTTGGCGGGTATAACCATGCCAGCGGATATAGCTCAATGGTTAAAGCGTTTGCTTTGCAAGCCAAAGGTTGTGGTTGTGATCTCCGAGGGAGATTTGAAAAAAAAGATTTTCATTCGATTTCTAAGCTCTTAGGTTGGTGTGAATTTGATCTCTCATCCGTAAAATGCCAGTCATAGCATATTAATTACAATTCTTTGGAGACGAAAGTCTTCCCGCAAGGACCACGCATTCATAGTAAATTCCTCTAATAATAAAGACGATGCGTGAATCTCGGGCTGTAGCCTATGACTTTGGCGAATCTTCGGCATCACTATTACCATCTGACTGAGGTATTCTCCTGTATGTATTTACATAAAAAAAATTTGTCTATTTAGGTATTCACTATCAATGTCTTATATATAATCACTTTATTGTGTTTTTTTCTGCGTACTTTAACCCTTTCATTACGGCACGGTTTGAATACAAATTATAATGTCAATTTTAAAAGTAGTATTTGAAGCATAAATCTACTTATCTGGTCTATTTTCATATACCACATTGCTTTTTGTATCATTTAGCTATCAGATGATGCATAAAAAAATATTCTAAAAAAGTAGCAAAACGATATATCACGTCAACCGATGTCAACGGTCGGGGAATCTTATGACGGCATATGCCGACAACCGATGCAGAAGGGTTATTAATAATATAAAATAAAAATATGATCCAATAGGTAGGTACTTATTTATTATTGAGAATGGTGTTTGCCATGAAAAACCAGCGACTAAATATTTTCCCTTAGAGGTCGATTGACAATGAGCGCCGACAGATTAAATTTATTAGATTTGGTTTATAATTTATGGCTAGCGCTGAAAAAGTAGTTTACGTTTACGGTCGTGTCGATTAAAGCGCTTTTAGGTCACCTGAATACTTGGGATTATTTAATGGATAGGTATTTTTATTTATTTTGATAAGTATATATGTTTTATTAGTAAAAACATATGTGCCGACATATTTATTTTAAGTATGTTTCTCTATATGATCATTATCTGTAAATAGTTAATATGATACATTTAAATTAATAAGCATTTAGTCGAGGACATTTTATTTTAATTGTATAATGAAAATATGTGGGACACATCTGCTGAACTAATGACTGTCGACGTAGAAGAAAATTATTAGAATAACGCCCACAAACTGGCAAGCGAAGTATGCGCAGACCCTTTCGAGATACCTTACAAACCCAACAAGACCCTTATAAAACTAAGGCGCTTAACGAATGCATCCTCTCAGTATTAGCTTATGGAGTAAAGTCATGGAATGTAACAGCAGGTCTTGAGATCAGAACAGCTAGAGCAAATAGAAGCACCCTGCAGTTGACGGGAGGTATTCCTAGCACGGTCTTTGGCAATCGTGCTTTCAGATACGCGTCACCAATGGCCTGTAACTCACTGCCGGAAAGTATAAGAGAGCTTAAAGCTTGAGTCTGCTTCTGAAGGATGCCTTCATCCTTCAGAAGCAGACTCAAGACCCACCTTTTTACTCAGAGAGGCAAAGAAGCGCTTTTGGATGACCATTCGGTCATAAAAAAGCGCTATACAAATACTTATATAACAATAATAAATTGAGCGTAAAATAAAGGTTACTCAACGTAACGTCATGCTTGGAGCGTCACTAAAAATTGAATCCAAAACGAGAATATCGAAAGAAGAACAAGTATTGGAGGCTACTCTACGAATACGCACACTCAAGAGGCAATGGGCAGGACATATTTGTCGAAGAGACAACGGTCAATGGAAAAGAAAAATGTTTTCGAAATATTGTTCAGAAGAATTTCGCGACATACGGCTCAACCCAAAAGCCACAATTCCGAATCTTGCCGTCATTATTCGTTCTTTTACTTTTATGATTAATATTTTATTTTTAATGCACATCTAATTATTACTTTTACTGTCATATTGGAAGAGTTCTATAAATAAATAAATTGATCATAGATTTAGAAGCGCGGCCATTTTGTGTAACGTCAGGCTGTCGCGTCGTTCAAGATGGCGGCCGCCGATCGTTTTCGCCGTCACTGGTTCTCGCCGCTGACATTAGAGGCGATAAAAATTCTCGGCGGTCGACAAAAACAAAAACACAAGCAATTAAAGCCGCAGCATCTCGCCATCCCGGGGCCGAGCGGAGACTTGACCTTGTTTTTAATTCAATCTCGCCGGACGCCATTTTGGTTGGTGAACACTTCGGCCGAGCGCCGACAAGCGGCGCTGCCGTCGACGGCCAATTCAAATTTGAAAAAATTCCATTGAATATTTTAATTTTAATATTTTTATTTTTTTTATGCAATCATACAGGAGAATTCCGACAGATGGTGATAGTAATTCTAAAGTTTCATCTATGGAATTCTATGACGCTTACCATGGTGTATATGGGTAAACGCCACATGTGAAGTGTTGATCCGTCAACGTCATAGACTACAGTCCGAGATTCACGCGTCATCTTTGATTATTACAGGAATTTACTATGAATGGGTGGTCTTCACGGGAGGACTTTCGTCTACCACCAATTTTAATTTAATTTAATGACTGGCATTTTACGGATGATGGATCAAACTCACACCAACCAGGGCTACTTTAGAGCTCATAAGTCGATTAAAAAAATCTTTTATTTTAATCTCCGTCGGGGATCGAACCCACGAACTTTGGCTTGCAATGCAAACGCTTTGACCATTGAGCTACGACCGCCGGCTAATTAACGGCCTAGGACAATACATACGGTCTTAAATTAGAAATTACAATTAAAGAAGATCATAATACGGAATAAATATTTAAGCTAAGATAATACATCTGGACAAAACATAAACATGAGTAAATAGAACAGACACCACGCACATCAGAAGAGGGATTTGCGATTTGCTGGATGCCGGAAGGTCCTGCCCTAAAAAGTCCAAGTCACTAGAGGAGTTGACCAGTCTACATATTCTCATAGGAGAATAGAAACCGTAGTTGGTTTTGTGTCCTCACATGTAACAGGTCACTGTCTCTAGTAAACCGGGAGGGAACATTGCACGTAATTTCCTGCAATAATGTTGAGTCATCGATTATGGAGTTCACAATTTTAAAAATAAACAGCAGGTCAGTCACTGTTTTACGTCTCTCCAATGTAGATACATTAAGTCGCTTCTCTATATCCTCATAGGAGTAGCTACCTCTCTCAAGGCCGATTATCAATATTCTTAACAAATTAATATACACATACGAATCTTTACATTACAAAAATGCAACGACACGAATCGTGAGCAACGCGACAAAATTCTAAATAAAAATCGACCAGTTCCTTAATATCAACGTCAAAAAACTTCTGGCAGGTATAGATTAATATTTCAAAGCGATTGCTTAACAAACCAAAGGCCGTGGGTTCGATTCCGTAAAGAAATTAAAAAAAAAACGATTTTCTAGCTGTCAAAATACTAATATTTGGTGTGAATTTGATCCCTCACTCGTAAAATACCAATCATAGTCTGTTAATCAAAATTTGAGGAAGACTATTCATAGTAAAAATCCTGTAATAATTTGATGATGCGTGAGTTTCGGGCTGTATCTTATGACGTTTGCGGATCAACACTGCACATGCAGCGCTTAGCCATATGTAGCATGGCAAGCTTCATAAAATCTACTGATGAGAATTCTGCATCACCATCTCCATCTGTTGGTATTCTCCCGTATATGCTTACATAAAAAAAAACACAAAAACAGTAAATTTCGTTTTTTTTTAACCTTTGGCAAATGCGGTCGATAAATAAATGCTTCACAGAGACTAAAAAAAAAGCATGGTTAATGGGCTTATAGTCTCGAAAATGGACTATTGTAATAAGAGTCCTGAAAACGGAGGTATCCTCAAGACCCTTTTTTTACACAGAGAGGCGAAGAAGTACTTTTGGAATGACCATTTGTTCATAAAAAAGCGCTTTATAAATACTGATAGAGTAATAATAACAAATCTTTAGCAAATATCATCTTTAATGACAATTATCTGATCAATATCGGAGGAAAAAAAGACAGACGCTGGGATTCGAATCATCATACCGTGGCAGTGGGCGATCATCTTATAGTGGCAGTAGACCAAACGTTCACGGTTCAAATCCCATCGTACGCCACTTTTTCTCCGATTTATTGATGAAATAAATAAAATATGATATTTATTGTTAGTTTTTATAAACCTATCAATTGTCTAATACATCTAACATAATATGTTGCTACTTGATGAACAATAAATAACCTTCGCACATTATACTCGTACCAAATAGTATTGAAACCGTAAATTATTTACGTGCATATATGGGATAGTTCGGTGATACGTGACTGTTAGGTATATTGGGTTATTGACCCGACTACAACCCGAAACCACTGGTTTTATCCGATACATGAAGCAATTGAGTGATTAATAGCTTCCCATCATTGGCGCCGAAATATGAGTAATACGTATAAAGTAAATTAAATATTTATACACATGCCTAATAAAGAAAATCGATACAATGTGATAAATCTCAAAGGCTACACGCTACATGTGAAATAATGATCCGCAAACATCATATACTACATGCCGGCATTCTCATTCATACTTCGTTATTTTTAGCAGAAATTCACTATAAACGGGTGCTGTTAACAGTACAGCATTCGTCTGATCCAATACGTTTAATTTTATTGAATAGTCTATGTGTAGTATTTTACAAGTGAGGGATCAAATTCACACCAACCAAGGATGCTTTAACCTTTTCATTACGGCTCGGTTTGAGTACAAATTATGCTGTAAATTATAAATCTAGTATTTGAAGCATAAATGTACTTATCTGGTCTATTTTCATATATCACATTGGTTCTTATATCCTTTAACTATCAAATGACGCATAAAAAACTATTCTAAGAAAGTAGCAAAATGATATATCACGTCAACCAATTTCAATGGTCGAGGATCTTATGACGGCATATGCCGACAACCGATGCGAAAGGGTTAAGAGGTTAGAAAGCGTTTTATTTCTTATTCAACAGAACCATAGTTCCAAGATGTACAAAAAATAAGCATATATAGACATAAAAAAAGAATATGACACATATCAAAGATCACAGAGATATAGGAAAACAATACTATCGACAAAATAAGAAAAGGATTTAAAAAAGGATTAAGGTTTGCTGGTAAGCCATTATGTAGCGCAATTTGTGTTGAATTGAGTGCTTGAAGCTCCACAAGTACCAACTGGGATCTAAAATAATGGAGGGCTACGAGCACGCTTATATCTATCCGGAACGTAGAAGTTAAAGCATGTAAGAATCCCAGGGTTTTGAAGGAGAAGGAATGAATGTTTGAAAGCAGCATTTTTCCTACGGGACTCTAATTAAATATAAGAATACTTTTGTTAGGGGATCAAAATAACGATTTTCGGTATGCTTAGCAATCCTTTTAACACTAGGTCATTCCCGTTGACAGATAACATAGAATATGGAAAAATATGATATTATGGAACGCTTTGGGAACTGTTATAAATATTACTCGTAGTAAATATTCAAATACAGCGCGGCATAGTACTGAGGTTCGTATTTCAGCAATATGATGAGGATTCGTTCACCCCATTCGTAATATTTGGACAGCCAATGCAATTAAATATTTTTTTCACTATACAGACAAAAAATTAAAGAGTCTAATTACGAGACGAGTTTAAGAAACCTATCGTTTTTTTATAGATTGTTATGTCTGCAATTTGGTTGAAATCAATAGTTTCTATTTTCAATTTGCTCTAAATTTTAATTGTTTTTTTTATATACATTTAATGACTAAGCATCTAATGAATGCAAGATTTTTAATATGAAAAACGGCAGATTTGAATATGTTTTATTATGGGTATGGCTTAGTGGTGAAGCTATTGCTTTACTACCATACAAGTAGTGGGTTTAATCCTTGTTAAAGCTTCAATTATATTTTTTTATACATTTATAATCTCTTTATACATACTCGGATTTTGTGGAATTGTTCCATTATATCTTGTTTTACTCAGATTATTATTTATAAATTAGAATATGTTTAGATACTTTAATCCTTCATGAATAATTGATCTTCACCAATATTGTCATACACACATTACATACAAATCCACATCAAATATCATATTATATGACAATTCTCTAATGAATTTTTGGAGAAAAAGAATCAGCAGACGCTGGGATACGAACCACGAACTATGCACATTAATTCTATTCCTTACACAGCGCGGTTGACCGAGCCCAATTCTTCCACCATTGAACAATATGAGAAGTTGTGACGTATTAATATTATTGATCGGCCGCGCTGTGTATAGAATAGAACTAAGGTGCATAGCGCGTGATTCGAATCCCAGCGTCTGACGTTTATTTTTCTCCAAAAATTGATGAAATAAATTTCATAAAATATGACATTTGATATGAATTTGTATGTTTCCATCAATTTGTCATATATTTTTAATTTAACAAGGAAGTCTTTCCGCCCAACCCAAAACGACAATATTTTTTACAAATCTATAGAATAATTAAAGCCGTCCTGGAAAGCCGCTGAAAGCTATACATATAATGTACTTCTTGGTTTATAAAGATTTGTGGCGGCGGCTCGTGATGTCCATATGCTCCAGTTCTAGGAGCAGACATAGCGACGATGAAATGCTTAATTAATGAGATGCTCAATCATTGAAACTAAATATTAATTATTCGATACGTTGGATTTTTATGTATTTAGAGATCAATGTCCGATATGAAAACATGTGCAAACCGCAAAAATTGTCGAGAAAAAACCAAATGTCTGGTTTCGGCTACTAATCATTGACATTGCTGTGACCCTTCATCGGTGGTGTCGGCCGATACCGGGATCTCTTATCAGTCCTACGATAACTGCGTAGGTATCTATCATATATGATATTTTACGAAATTATTTGCGAAATATTCGCAGATGCTTCGTGCAAATTAAATGCATATTTTTTGACAATTGTAACTGTTTACAATTGGTCAAAAATAAGTTTATGAAAAAGTATATTTATTTTTTAACGAAAAGGCAAACGATTTTATTTTGCTGGAAAGAGAAATCTCGTTGGAGGTAATATTTGCTGAAAATTTGTATGTGTTTATAAATTTTTACAAAATATAAATAAACATATTTAATTATCTATCAAGTATCACAATATTGTAATAAAATCGAAAAAATCTTAAAACAATTTCATGTGAGTCTTACTTACTTCATCTTTTTTAAAAAATATATATAAATTGTTAAGCCCCCTAAAAGTACTGGAGGACTCTGCGAAATGCCTTAAGGTCACAGGTTCGATGAAAGGAAAATCCTGATCTATCTCCTTCTCGTGGTGGGGGAGAGCGACATCAGTCGGCCAATATAGACAGGGACCGAATGTTGGCCGGAATAAGCTAACACCCAGCTAACCTCATCAGGTCAAGCTGGTTAGGGCACTCTATTGTCCTGGGGGGAGTAAATGCTCTCCTAAGGCGGATGAATCTTTATGGTCAACGGCATTAGGATGTGGAAATAAAGGGGAAAACACCACATTAAAGGTCTTAAAGACATCCCATGTACCAGCAAAAAAAAATGATTAAGGGTTGCGGAGGACCGAGAAGAATGGAGATCGAGATGCAAGATTCTGTTGCTGCAAACCAATCCACCGGATTGATACTACGAAGAAGATATATTGTTAATCAATTTCTGAGCTCTAAAGTTGGTGTGACTTCGATCCCTTACCCGTAAAATGACAGTCATAGCCTATTTATTAAAATTGATGGTAGACGAAAGTCGTCCCGTGAAGACCACTCATTCATAGTAAATTCCTGTAATAATAAGGATGATGCGTGAATCTCGGGCTGTAGTCTATGACGTTGGCGGGTCAACACTCCGCATGCAGCGCTTAGTCATATACACCATGGTTGGCGTCATATAGTTCCACAAATAAGACTTCAGAATTACTTTCACCATCTGTCGGTATTCTCTCGTATGTGTTGACATAAAAAAAATACTCAGAGTGTAATCATTTTTGTGACATACACATTTTATTCGGGTTCAATATAAAATATAGAGGAAATTAACATTTTAAATTAAATCGAAATTTCACATGAGTTTTGACATGTCGGCGGGTTTCGCTTAGTGTTATAAAATATATTACATATTAAATATCCTACTACTGATATATAGTTATAAAAATAAAACAATCGCTAATGAATTGCAGATTAAAAACTGAAAGATTGAAAAAAGAGAAGCTGAATATTCGGAAAGAATTCTGTTCACAATCCGTGACGAGGATTCGTGACGAATCGTCCGTCACATTTGGGGGAAAGACCTCGACTGCAGATAGCATCCTGCTGCGGTTCAATGACTTCATCAGCACTCAAGGCCGAGACGCATAATAAGAGTCGTGGTGCATCAAAAACTGCATTTAAGTCATCATTGGAAGCTAAGAAATTCAAGGGAGACAATAAATAAGTCAATTAAGATTTTT
Source organism: Glossosoma conforme (assembly GCA_022606575.1). Classification (NCBI taxonomy): domain Eukaryota; kingdom Metazoa; phylum Arthropoda; class Insecta; order Trichoptera; family Glossosomatidae; genus Glossosoma; species Glossosoma conforme. The sequence continues at coordinate 1,513,056 of JAGTXR010000044.1, forward strand.
AAGAACTAGATGGTATAAATCTTTAGTTTCAATGTGGGAGATAACGTCCCGTTGAGGGTGTTTGAAACTTTTACCCTTTCATTACGGCGTGGAGCAGACCCTGTCACACCTTCTGGAGTGTGCGCTGTGCCCGAATAGCTGCACCCAGGAAGACCTGATGATGGCCAGAAGTAACGCCATCAACGTCGCCCACTTCTGGGCAGACAGGATCTGACCCTGTTGTTTCCGACACGATTATATATATATTACGGCTTGGTTTGAAAACAAATTATACTGTCGATTATAAAACTAGTATTTTAAGCATAAATGTACTTATCTGGTCTATTTTCATATATCACATAGGTTTTTGTATATTTTAGCTATCAGATGGTGCAAAAAAAAATATTCTAAGAAATTAGCAGAACGATATATCACGTCAATCAATGTCAACAGTAGGGGAATCTTATGACGGCATATGCCGACAACCGATGCGAAAGGGTTAAGGTATTAGAAAATTAAAAGGCGTTGGGATGCTAAAATGAGAGTATGGGCAGCTAAAAAATTACAAAGATAGTAAGAAAACCAAATGATGAGCTCTAGAAAAATAAAAAAGTATACAGGTATTCTCAAAGTGAGCCAATTTTTTTTTTTAGATTTTGTCGATTGATATTTTTTTGTGCAATTCAATAATATCAAAATAAATCGGCAATGGCTAATAGGCAATTGCGAAACTTATCGTCTTATAATAATAAAAATGTGGAATAATTTATAAATAATCTTTGAGACAAATAAGCTGAAGAATATATTGTTTAAATGAAATTCGTTAACTAGGAGTGGAGATCGAGATGCAACGTATTGTTGCTGCAAACCAATCCACCGGATTGACACTACGAAGAAGAAGAACTAGAGTTGACATTGGTTTCTTGAACTTAGTCAGTCTGTTTTGACAATTGATATTAAATGAACAATATAAAGTATATGTCTTTTTTTTATGTTTTTTTTTGTATGTTAAGTGTACTTTTGTATGTTTATGCATCTTTTTTATTAGAGCATTGGTTCTGTTTATATATAATTAAGCAACGTCATTATTTTGTTGTGGATTTATAATTTTACTTTAAAAAATAAGCCTCCTAAATGAGTATACAGTCATTTTCGTAATTATTTTTTATACTATTATATTTAACCAAACACATTAGAACAACAGGATTTTGCTCAATTACGGACTCTAAGACGCTTATCCGGTTCACTTATATAAAAAACATAGTTATTTATTCTTAAGTGGAATATTTAATATTAAAATGTCATTTTTCTATCATTCTTCATCAAATCCTACTTTATAAATAGCAAAAAATAATGATGGGTGCTGTATTACAAGTAAAATATTATCATTGCGTAATTATAATCGATTTAATTAAAGTGAATATTTGCATTCTTTACATTAACATAACAATTTTATTGCTTTTTTTGTTCTCACTTCCTTTAACACGATGCGTTGTGTTTGTACGGGATGGTGAGTAATTACAATTTTGCGTCAAATGTCAAATATTGAATTCATTGAAAGTGCGTGTGGTTAACAAGGGTGACGCTTTTTAGTTTCACCTGCCGGAAAGGGTTCATCGGTGTTAAGATCCTCCGTTGTATTTTTTGAGTAAGCACATACAGAAGAATACCGACAGATAGTTAGGCAGAAATCTTATCTGTGGATTATATAACATGTTACATATGGCTAAGCACTGCATATGGAGTTTTCATCTGCCAAAGTGCAGCCCGGTATTAACGCATCATTCATTTATTACATTAACTTTTTCAATGCGTCTCGGTTTGAATACAAATTATACTGTCAATTATAAAACTAGTATTTGAAGCATAAATTTACTTATCTGGTATATATTCATATATCACATTGGTTCTTGTATCCTTTAGCTGTCAAATGATGCAGAAAACTATTTTAAGAAAGTACCAAAACGATATATCACGTCAACCAATGTCAATGGTCGGGGAATCTTATGACGGCATATGCCGACAACCGATGCGAAAGGGTTAAGAAAATCCCTCTTAAATTTTATATTAATCTTAATTTAAAAAATCATAAATTAAACATATTTAGCTATGATTTCACATTTATTTTTGTTAATCTGAAACACATAATCACTCAAAAATATTTTTAAAATCAAAATTAAATATTTTTAACATGTAATTTTTTTAATTTAAATTAAAATAAAATTTAAATTATGCAGTTTCACAACGCATTGTCTGTAGACAATCTCAACGTTATATGAAATTCCTTCTAAAAAAACAACACTTAAAACTGAATCATTAATTTTATTCCATTATATTTTCCTACAATGCTACCTATCATACCTAATTATACCTATAGTAGTTACTTAATATATATATCAACATTAAATGAAAAAAACAGTAACCTAACAAACTTATAATAGTTACCTATCGTAGTTACCTATCATATATATAATCATTACATGCAAAAAAAGTAACCTAACAAACTTTATTTCAGTTTTTGAATAAAAGATTCGCGTCGAAAATAAAAATGCCGAGCGTTGAATACGAAATCGTGCACCTCGGGTGTGTGCACTCGCTACTCTACTCCGGCCCTACCCCAAGCTGGCCTTGGTCCCCGAATTGCACTCCTCACTCTTCTGCAGTTGCTGTGTAGTGCAGCAGACCTGCCCCAACTGTGGGCTCGTTGTCCCCCAGAAATGCACAAGGACAAGCGAATGCACCGGACGGACGACTGCAAGCGGCTGAAAGCGAAAACGAATTTCGTTTATTTTTAAATTTGATTTCGGCGATACGTGAAAACGAAATTTGTTGTTTGTTGACGAAAGGTACGGGAATATTTTGCGTAAATTATTTTTGAAATTGATGCATTTTTTTAATCCATTTTTTTTTCTAGCGAATGCAGTTTTGACTAGGATCACAATATTTATTTTTGTGTCAATTAGTTAGTAATTAAATTCGTACGTTTTTTAAAATTTATTTACATTTTATAGAAATATTTTTAATTTCTTCTTATATTTAGTATTTTTGTAAATTTTATGATTAATTAAAGTTGCTTCTATTAGTTTAGTTAAATTTATATAATAAACATACAGATAACTATATAGAGTAGTTATCTTAGAATAAATAGGATTGTTACAATTATTATTAAAAAAATGATAAATATATGCTTAGGGATAATTTTAAATTTTTTTTTTTAATTTATTGACTTTTTAATCAATTAGGGATAACAGCTAAAAATATTTTTTTTTTTAATATATTTGTGTATAATCTATTACATACTTTTTTTTAATATTTTCAGCATTCACTTTGAGACTTCCATTATAAATTATAAATATTTATTTAATATTGTGGTTTTTGGGTCTAGCCGTGTGTGGCGAACTTCCTTCAACCAATATTACGACGCCATTGCAGGGATCTTCTTTAGGATCGATCACGTAAGATCGTAGTAATTCTTACGTGATCCTTGTAAAAACAAGGTAATTAAATAACTGTTTATTATGTTATATATAACATTGGTGGCGGGCGGAAAATAAAAAGCTGTTTCGCAAAGACAATAAACTTCGCATTTATAGGTAGATTAGAATAGATGAAAATAATTGAACAAATAATGGGTCGCAAAAAATTGGTTTGACAACCATAAAAATAAACACTCGAATGTTTTACTCGTAGATTCTAATTTGAAATATGGAACTAAATGACTGTCATGAAGTTCGCGATTCTAAACTTTTCAATATTGCTGATAATAAAATAAGAATTGATCAATATCATTTATATTAATTATTCTAAGCCATAGACAATAAAGGATAATATTTGAAAACGAACATGTAACACAAAGACAAAAATGATGTAGGCGTATAAAGGCAACTCAAAATGGCCGAATAGGAAAACATACAACTTTAATATGAATATTGTCAATGCCATCAATAGCAGTATGATAATTGCAATTTTTCCTCATAGTTATAACTTCGAAAAAATAAATAAAACGCATTAAAAAGATAGGAGTGAAGATGGCGCTTCTGCGTGATTAAATATAACTCAATATAATAGTAATTTAAAATTAACTTAATGTCTATAAGTTTTAAATGTGAAAAAAATGTTTTTTTTTTACAATAATTAATTTGAATTAAAGTAAATGCAGCTGTGAAGTTGGTACTGTTAGAAGATTCAAAATTTGCTGAATAAAGTTTAAAGAAGAAATAATGCCAATAATTAGGAGGTCAAAAATATAGGAAATATTGATGTTTAAATATCAAAGGAAAAAGATTTGTGTATTTGACCAGATTTGTTTTTTTGAACAATGCCCGAATATACTCGTAATTTCACGTCAAATATAAATGATGTCAACAATTCATTTGTTCATGAAATGTCATAAAAATGGAATAAACAATATTAAATTTGAAAGTATAATGTGATAAAGCGGTGAAGTTGCAGCTTCTATTTGATTCGAAATGGTTAAATATATTCGTAATTTAGTGTAAAATATAAATAATGCAAGATTCTGATGCTGCAAACTAATCCACCGGATTGATACTACGAAGAAGATAAATAAGGTCAACAATTCATTTGTTCATAAATGTCATACAAATGGAGTAAAAATAATAAATTTGAAAACATAATGGAAAATGCACGGAAGTTGCAGCTTCTATTTGATTAAAAATGGTTGAATATGCTTGTAAGTTAGTGTAAAATATGAATAATCTCAAAACCAACTCAAAACTAAATAAATCATCAATCCTGAAGAAGACCCCTGCAATGGCGGTGGAATTATTGGTTGAAGGAAATTCGACACACACGGCTAAACCCAAAAAACAATATCAATAAATAATGTCAAAAATTCAGTAGGTCAATATCATTAAAATGGAACAAAATTTGAGCGATTTTGAATTTGTGAACGTATAGGAAAGACAGCGGTGAAGTTGGCGGCGCTTCTAGGCGATTCAAAATGGCCGAATATTTCGCCGCGAAACGTAATTTTATAAAATAATAACGTTAATGGCGAAGACCGCTCCAAGTCGCCAGCCAGTTTGGTGGCCAATAGTGACTGGTGGGTACCCACCGCCGGCCACCATTACCATCGCGGCCGATGCACACGAGTTGCGGACAATGTGACTGTTACGGGTACGAACACAACTGACCATGACGAAGCAAATCGACGCCATTTTGATTATTTTTTGACAACGAAACTTACCCAAATATATTTCGAATTATTTAAATATTATTAAACCGCTTTAACGTATACATATACCCATTAAAATTTGGTGTGATCCCAGACTATTTAAATAAATATAACACGACAACGAAATTAACCTAAATGAATTATGAATCTTTTAACATTATCAAAGCTCTTAGTCTTATAAGTATACGTGTTAAAATTTGGCGAAATTACTGACTATTTAAATTAATAAATTTTATTAATTAACGCCATTTTGATTATTTAATATTATTCGATTATTAAATATTAACATTTGACAACCAAAATTACCTACATATATTCCAAGTATTGTTGTATTACTACGAACTGCTTCATATCATACACATAAGCATACATAAAAAAAACATGATCCTTGATTATTTTATTACATTGATTTTTGACAACGAAATTTACGAAAAGCTTTTCCTCGTCTATTTATATTACTACAAATTGTATAAAATATAATCATATATTTAAAATTAGTATGATTTCCGAGTATTCAACTAAATAAAATATTTTACTAGAATAAATATTGAAAAAAAAAACATATATTTTATAATAAGATATATAAATTTAAAAAAATGACAATTAAATATGTAAATAACTGCCATGCGAATGGGACTAAATAAACTGCAAGTTGAACTAAGATTTTTAGCCACTGATAGCGAACGAACGAGACGCTGCGCTACCAAATCGCAAGCAATAAATTGCACGCCATGCAATTACGATTGTAGTCCCATTGCAGTTTATTAAAAATTTGATTGAATTAAGAATTTTCTTCGATTTTCCATGAATTTCAAAGCATTCTTATTAGAATTTTGAAACGCAGATCGATTCTTACATATATTTTTACGTTTCAATTTAGGTATTTGCAGTATTAATTATATTATTAGCATATTACTAATTAAAGAGTTTGTACAGATAGAAAATAATCAGAATTTCTGTTCCCACATTTTTTTAAAAATATTTATTTATTTAATTATTAAATTAATATTAATTATACTTCAAGTATTTTCAGCTGCATAATTTAGCCTTCCCCATTGCATGAAGAAGCGTCTGTGTGAGTGAAGTTCTTGCTCGTGTATGTGTGTGTGTGCAGATATTACAAGCTGTCCCTTCATTGTGTGAGTAACGAGATCTGCACACAACTCAAAGACCCTACCGCAAACAACTCGAAAAACAATCTCGCTCAGCATTAAAGGTCGCATTGTGCACAGATACTGAAATTCGATCAGTGAATTGTGTGCGTGTTGTGCACCAAACACAAAAGACGGTTTGTATTGAGAGCCGATTTGATAAGTCGAGTGTTTTGTTTTGAAGGGTGGCATTGTGCGCGGATCTTTAAAGTGCATTCGTAAGTGTGTGGGTGATGTGCATTGAACACTAGCTAGTTGGCGTAGGGCAAGGAAGGGGTGAGGTTAGAGGCGGAGCGTGTAGGGTAACACTAATTATGTAAGAAAATTATGGAACTAAATGAAAATTCATCTATTAAGAATATTCACAAAAAAAAATTGAGAAAATAAAAAATAAATACTAACAAAAGTACATAATATATTTAACATTTATATGTATATTGAACGTATGTTCCTTATTCTATAAACTATTAACATTTTTAATTTGAATATTTTTTTGGGTATTTCTTTTACATTAAAGATAAAAGTAAAATGCATTTTTTTCAACTAAAGTGTGTACAAAAAAACCCTATTTAAGTGTTTTTTTTCCATTATTTTTATCTTTACAAGGAAACGTTCATGAAATGTTCATAATTAAGTTAGATACATAACGAATAGGCAATGATCAGGACATATCTGTCGAAGAGACGACGATCGATGGGGAAGAAAAGTATTGGTTAACCAAGAATTGGTATCCAAAGCATTAGCCGACCCCCTGCAATATGGACTGATGACATAAAAATAATAGCGGGAGTCACCTGGATGCGGAAGGTAGAGAATCGAAGAGGACTGAGACTCATGCGGAAGGCTTACGTTCAGCAGTGGACGGATACAAGCTGATGATGAAAAATAAAATGTGAATTATTTTTAATCATGCACTTCATTAATGTAATAACATTATTAAACTGATAAGACTTAGTTTTTTAACGGATCGATTTCTCAGAAGCAAAAGTTTAAAATAAAATGATTAGGAAGTAACTCAAAAATATTTTTTTTACTCTTGTAGCTTAACTAATGTAATATTTATTTTTATTTATTATTGCTTTTAATTATAAATAAGTGTTCTTTAAATTATTTTAATATTTTCTAAGTATTCATATTGCTCCATTATTTTTTTTGTTTGCTATTATACTTACCTTTATTCTATATTGACTAATTTGAAGATTTTTTATATAAACAAATAAAAATACAAAAAAAACCTGCATTAAATATGTATATTTTACATATTTATTATATCAGTTGTATTTTGAACATAAAGCTTCCATTAACTGTCACTGAGACGTTTTGATTGGTCTTGATTAACGTTTTCTGGTTTCCAATTATATATATATTAATATACGATTACATAAAATAACTTATTTTCTAAGATTTATTGTATTCTTCTTACTCTAGAATCTAGATCATTGATATGTTATGTACAATATCCAAGCTCTTTGTGAGTGGAGTGCCAACTATTCATATTTAGTTAAATCATTATTATTATTTTATTTCTTATTATATATATAATTGTGTCGGAAACATCAGGGTCATATCCTGTCTGCCAAGAAGTGGGCGACGTCGATGGCGTTACTCCCGGCCATCACCAGGTCTTCCTGGATGCAGCTACTCGGACACAGCGCACACTACAGAAGGTGTGACGGAGTCTGCTCACGCCGCAGTCACATTCTTTTTTATTGATCGATATGAAACAATTTGCAATTGACGTTGTGAAATGGCGATGTGTTAATTAATTGATTTTGAATTTCTTTTATTTATTGTCATAATGAGATTAGCAAAAACGACGTATTATCGTTAGGAAGTGCGTTACAATTGATAAGATAAATAAGCAATGTATTTATTAGCAATACATTGACGAAATTATCAGATATTTAAAAAATAGCTTCCGATACCGGTTAATAAGCACAGATAATAAGAAATATGTATAGTGTTTCTAATCGAGAACATTCAAAACAAGCGTCAATGATTTTAAGTATTATGGTTTTTAATTACAATGTTTATTGTCTTTGTCATCATTTGAATTCCTAATCAGTATTTAAAATGTTTACCATCTTTTTTTAAGAAAGGCTTTGAAAATAAATGGAATCTTTGCCTTTTGTCTTAAATTAAAAAAAAAATGAGTTTGTGAATATTTTTTTTTGATTATCATATTTGTAAGTATGAAATTTAACAATTTATACTTTTTAATGTTTAAAAATATCCATATTGAGCATTTAGTTAATTTAAAAATCATCAATATTTATTAAAACGAATTTTCAATCAGGTAATCTTGTGGTGGCTTTTCTATATGTCATACAGGTATTAAAATCATTTAGAAAATGGCCTTAAAAAGGCTGATTTTAGATGATTTTAAAATATTCGATTAAAAAAAAACATTAATTTAAAAAGCGTCATTAAAAGTATATGTAGAATAGTTAGTAAGTAAAATGGAAGAAGAGAAAAATATATAAACTACTTTATTTCTAAAAATTCTAGAGTTTGACAAATGGGAGGTTTATATAATCAATATAAATTGATTAAAAAATATATCCTTAATAGTGAATGGATAAAGAAGAAGTATACGAAGGAACAAGAAAAAAAATATGAACAGTTCATTGAAAATATCTTTAGAGTTCGATGATATTTGAACGTTATCCTTATCGATGGATTCAAAGCAGTTGCATTGCTTCTAAACAGAATGTAATATTTACAAATTACTTTCGTATAAAAGTGGAATCGATTTAATTTGTAACACGTTGATGTTTGTGTAATGTTTGCCTTATTATTGGTGGTGGTGTTTTTTTTTCAGGACATATCGTCCATTGACTTTCATTGTTTTAGATACATTAGCTGATAAGCCAACACATTGCACTGGTTATAACTAATTAGGCGCACATATAGATATGACTAAGGATTTTCTGTGCGAATTTGTATTTTTAGAGAGATAATAATTTATGCATGAATTAAATTAAACATCGGGTTAAGAAACTCATATACTCGTACATGAGATGACCCATTCTTTGTAATTAAAAAAATGTACATGCTTTTTTATTCAATTTATAACATGATTCATGTGTTGTTTCACATGCTTTTTTGTGATATTGCCTTATTGTGATCCTCTAAATTTTACTAATACTGATTATTATATATTTATTATTGTAATAAATTTTGTTTTTCTTAATATTTTTTCGTATTAATCCTTATAATGTATTGCTTTTATTGTCAATGGCGAACGTGAGTTTATACTATAGTAACTAGTTTGTTGATATTAAGTGATTTAAAATGGTTCAAACAGGAATATAATATTAATTAAATATACAAATACTTTACATAAAATTCTTTTCAACGCATCAATTCAAGCAGAAAATATAACGGCAGAAGCGGGATGCGAACCGCAGACCTTGGAAACCAACTATGCCCAGGTATTCATACCGCTCAGCCAACTTGGCTATTGCTATGCCTGGACCGACTCACGTTGAAACTAGTATATAAATAAATTTTGTGTATAGTATATGTATATTTAATTAATAATAATATTCTAATATAGTCAATGATCTATAAAAGTAGATTAGAATATTGAAATAATAAAATAATATTCTAATAAATATTTAAAAAATCCAAGTAATATTATAATTAATAATTTTTATTTCAAAATCCTTTGCTATATATATCTTTACTTTTAGATGTGTGCTTGATCTAAATTGGGTACACATAAACAAAATCGTGTTTTTAAAATTGTTTTTTTGGTTTCAATAGTTTATTAAATTTTGTGATACAAATTTATCAATAAATCAAGACTGTAAAAAATACTTTATTATTGCCATAAATTTTGTTAGATTAAATTATTCAACTTTATTATTATTTTAGAATTATTTAGCATTATTTTAATTGATATACGCGGAAATTCCTGTTAAAAAATATATTAGTAATGATAAGTCATGAGTTTAATATATTTATAACTGATAAATATATACTTTAAAGTAGATACTTTAATGAAAATAATTCAATCAAAATTATTACATGATCAAATAGAGGACACTCGTTGATATTTTATAGATTGTATGAAAAAAATAAAGTATCAAAATAAAGTATAAATGGATAACATAAAAGTTAACAAAAAAAACCGCAGTGTTCTGTTTCGCATTTCGGCAAAAATTTGGCATTTTATTCGAAAAGGTTATCGTGAAATTTGGCGAATTATTTGCGGTTTCTGCCGACGAATTTTTCAGAAATCGAACAACAATGAAACGTTTGCAAGAATAAACATGTGACACATGCAAAAAAAGCGGAGAAATTGACAGAAAAATGTGTGCAAAATTATCGTCGGGTCGGCAACCGAAGTTGTGTTGCGGTAGGACCGGTCGCGTTCGGTTGGATGCATTTTCTGCGATGCATTTCGGTCCCGCGATCGACTGCAACGAGTTGCACCGCACTATGACGTGACGTTTGCCGTACTCCGCGTATAAGCCAATAATCTCAGTAGTATAGAAAGAGTAAAAATGGCCAGTCCACTATTTCTGCAACAGAAAAGCGTCACTCAAAAATCGTTCAACAAATAAACAAAAAAAAAAAATTCGCCCGGACAGACAGCGAAAAATCAACATCACAAAATCCACGCGAGTTGCTTCAAACATTTGTGCTTTTAATTAAATAAAACGAGCCTTTTTGTGTTGTTTTCATAAAGGGGATCGGTTGTTTTGTACGTGAACGGTGACACCATTTCAAATAACCTAGGCATCTTTACAGTTAAGTGTTTTTTTTTGTTGAAAGTGTTTTCGCGTGAATTTTTCGTTTGCTGAAAAACTTTTGAAACTGCGACCGTTCCGGCGCCACTGAGAGATTTTTAAAAAAGAGAACTGTCAAAACTGTTAAATTGAAAAAAAAACGTGAAAACGTGACAAAAATGTGAATTAAAATATTAAAACTCAGCGTAATACAAAACAAACAAGAGTGAGTGTAAAAATTACGATTATTGCAAAAAATTAACTTTTTATTTCGTCCAGCTTTTTGACATTGAAATTTTTTAAGTGCACGAAAAAAACTGTTTAGTCTACGTGTTTTGTTTAAAAGATTGTCGTGAGTTTTTTGGATTTGTTTTTAATAAATATAATTTATTTTAAGAGTGCATCGGCAGTGTTGGTGGAGGTCGTTTTAATATTTCTGCCGTTTTCTTTGGTTGCAATTTTAGCTGTTGCGCTTTTTTGAGCCGAGAACTAGTTTCGAGTCCGTTCGATCGCAAGTCGATGAACCTTTTGTGGATCCGGTGAAAATACCCCTTTGATAGATGACTCTAATGTATCGTATTAATAAATTCGCAATACAAGACGCACGTCGCACCTGTCGCGAATTTTTCCATGTCTAAAATTCGAAGCGATCTCGAGCAAAAAATACATATGAAACGGAACGTGTAAGCGTTTACGGTCAATGAATCGATAATACGAGTGTTTTTAAAGTGTGACATTACAAACAAACAAAAAAATAAACCTACTAAAAAAAACTTTTAAAATTCTTTTTTTGTGATTGATACATGCCGGTATATTTGCGAGTGCGCCATTTTCATGCTGTCGATGTTGAGATGGATGAAAGGTGGTAATTGTTGATCGTGTCGGGATTGCGATCGATGGCAAGTTCGCGACAAGTGGAAGTCACGTGATCGGCTCTGTCCGGGCTGGCGGAAGTGAGGTTCGGCCATTTTGGCCGGAAGCAGCGAGACTTTTATGCAACAATCACTCAGACCGCGGTGGATTCTGCGTTTGAAATAGGTAAGTTTTGTGAAAATTGAAAAATAAAGTTTTTAATTTTAATAATGTAATGCTTCTCGTTACAAAAAGTGTCGTATTGTTGTAATATTTTGAAGGTTACAAACACGGCGGATAGATGTCGCCTAGTGTTGAAACAATCGTTATGTTTTTTAACGTCGACAATTTTATAGCTTCTTTTTCTATTATTTTATATATTTTTCCTTTTGTAAATAGGTTGATGGTAGTTTTTTTACCATATTATATAACTTTTGAAAATAACTAAAAAGGTAATTAATAATATACTCGTACATCCCACGCCACACATAAGATCTTATCTTTAAGTGGTGTGGTAAGCGAACAAAAAAAAAAAAAAAAAAAAAAAAAAAGATTGGAATGTAAATTACTATGTAAAAAATGTATCTTTTTATATTTGATTAAATAAAAAAAATATATATATATTATAAGCCTCGATGTGTGGTGTCTTGTGTAGTGGTCCTGACCAGTTAAAAATACTTTAGTAATACCTTGACTTGTTAAGTACAATTGCAGTGTAGAAACGTTTTAATCGTCTAATTTAATTGCAAAAAAACATTATTTCACTTTCACACACATTCACTTTTTAGCGATTATAAAATATTATTAATTTATAATATTTCAATATATAATAATAATAAAATAACACATAAAAATAACAATCGTATGTCTTTTATTATTGCCGAAAGTAATTTAATCAATAATTTTATTGAAGATGGTCTCCAAGGAGGCCGAAACATGTAATCACTTAAAATAAATGTGAATCAAAACTTAATATTTTTTAATTTTTTTTTTAAATTAAAGTTAATTTAAAATTGTAATTATGCAGTTTCACCAAGTATTGTCAGTTGACAATCTTATTGTTATTGAAAGTAATTTCAACAATTTAGTTTTTTAAACATTATGCCTAAATTTAAGAAAAAAATTAATATATTATTACGATCATGAATATTATATTCAAGATAATTAAGCACGATAATTTTGTATTTCCCTAAATACTTGATATTTATTACAATTTTTAAAGTCTATACGTTTGCTTAAATAATCAAAAGCTTGTTCTTACTTTCATAGATTGTATTTGAACTTTTATAAAAGCAGAGACTATAGAAAAAAAAAATATTTGAATAGTCAGGAATCATGCTGAATTTTAATGGGTTTAATAATGTTTTTCACATTTCCTCATTTCAAAGCCATGTCGTTTTATGTTAAGTGTATTATCGTTGTACCTTATAATACTTGTATGTTTGATTTTTCTCATAGACTTTTACGTCATTGACATCACAATGCCTATTTTTTTTAATATGAAATGACAACTACGTGAAAAAGAAATCTTCTGTTCATCATAACATGAAATTCAGATGAAATTTGCTATTGTGCAGGTGGATAATGATGTATAAAACATATTGTTAATTTATTTTGCAAATTTCATACGCGAAGCTAATTGTTCGTTTTATTTTTAAAATAGTTGTAACATTTTAGTGTTTTTTCTTCTTCTGATAAATTTATTCTAATTATTTTGCAACAAACTATTAAAAATAAATCATATTGTTTCTAACTTTTTAAATAAAAAAAAGTCTATTGACTGCTGAATTGAAACGTTTATAATATTTAAACTACGCCTCTGTCTCTTGTATAATTTATTTTACCATTAGCAGATAAAGAGTTAGGTGGTTTGTAATAAAAAAACAATATTTTAATAAAATGGCCCAGTTTTTTACTGTTTTAGCTAGTTTTTATTAAGCAAACGTTCAGTAATAAATATCTTAAAAGGTAAGTAAAATGTAATCATTTGGTAGTAGAAAAATATTAGTCTGCAGGAGAAAAAAAATTTGACAGGAAGTTATTAATGAATGATAGTTAATAATAGGTTTTATTAAGTTAGCTTTCCGTATTATGGTTTAATTATATATAAATACATTAATTTACATTGATTTTTACCAATATTGCTAATTAATTTTATTTACCGCCAATTGATTTAACTTACTTCCAAGACCTTCAGACAATTATTTATTTATTTCCTTCAATAACATTACAAATTATTTTTACATCTTAATTCATTATTGAAGTATTTACATAAAAGTGTGGCCCTGTAAGTTTATTGACACATTTAGTGTCAATGACCTCACACCCAGAACAAGCGTTAGGAGACTCAATGCAAATAGTTGACTTGTAACAACAAAAACCCTGTTATAAGTAAATCATGGATGACCCACAAATAACATGGCATTATTGTCACAACATCAAACTTCCAAAATTGAGTTAGTTATTAACCTTCAATTAGTTACTTAAAAAAGAAATACATGCCGTTTCAAATAATAAAGATATGTACTTGTTCATATTCTATATCTAAATCGAAAAAATTCTGGTATATTATAAAATATACCAGAATTTTTGAATATAAAAAAATATGTTTTCATTCTTTTTTTTTTAGGTTTTTTTTAATCGTTTTATTTTTTAGCGTAAAATGGGTAAAACAGAACACCCACTTTGATTTTGAACAATTTTATAGTTTTCACGTTTTACTGAACGCTGTATCTTTCAGGGTGATTTGGCAGAACAGACTGAATAAACGACAAGTTATTAAATTTTTATCCATTTAGTAAATGAGAACCAATTTGACAGATATCGCTTCAACAATATGGCCACTAATAACTGTTAGAGTTTGGAAATCTTTATTGGAAAACTCTTAATATAATGTTAGGTTATGTTAAATGAGGTTAGGTTAAGTTAGGTTAGGTTAGGTTAAGCTATCAACTGTCAAAGCTCAGAAACCCATACAATACTCTTTTCATGAGGTTAGAACCTCACCACACTTATTTTCCTATATATTTTAAATTCAATAGTTAGAAAGGAAAGATATTTACTAAGCTTTTTGGTTGTATACTGTTGCGTTTATTGCGTGAAGATGGCTCTGCTCCTTGCAATTGCAAATTGCACATTCAACACTGGTACCCAGTTTGCAATACTCGTATCTTCTTCAGCGAGACCCTCGACCGGACCAGTTGAACTTGCCTCCGTGACACACTTGTTGTACTTGCTGTACTTGCAGTACTTGCACCGACTGAACAACGTGGATCGAGAAACCTTTATAACCCTTCTTTGTATCCGCTTCCTAGTAGAACCATACAATTACTTTATTACCCTCGTTATTCATCTGCTTGAAAGCCTTCGTAAGCTTCCGTTTTTATTTTTATTAAAAACAAAAAATATTCCAATCGTGTTTAAATGCAATGCTTCAAAACAAATCATTTGTGTATTTAAAATAAGTACGACAGGTAAAATGTGTCGATACAATTAATGGAACACAGCCATGAGATTTGTTCACTAAATCTTTTCTTCTTTCATATAATTATTATTTTGTATCTAAAATGTATCTATGTATCTAAAAATATGGCAGATTGGGTATTGCACAACCCACCCAATCCTGCTGGAATAAAAAGCTTATTATCATTATTATTATTTTCTAGCGTTAATAACCTTGGTAAGTGCACTTCGGAATTAATTCCTCTTGCATCTACCTTCAACTGACAAACTCATATTACACTTGCTGAACATCCATACACGATTAATGTGTGTCGATCAAGAACTGTCAGTTTCCAAAATTCTTTCCTTAATGACACCGGTAATCTCTAGAATGCTCTCCTTGCGTCTGTTTTTTACTTCATATAATTTTGAACGCTTCAAGAAACAGATAAATATACTTTTTTTCAATGCTTTCAGCATTCACCTTGAGATGCATTTTAAATATTTATTTATTTACCTTTTTTTACATCGATCACGTAATATAAGTTCTCCGTTAAGGAGACTGAAAACTTATATTACGTGATCCATATATAAACAAGGTTAATAAATAAATATTTATTAGATAAATACCCACTCACAAATACAAACAGAACATACGTTTCCCGCATACAGGTCCAGCTGCTCTTGTTGGACGTTATAGAGTGCACTGGTCTTGATAAGTTGTGCTGTCCTGCATGCTATTGCATAGCAAAACTAAATATCAATAAAGAGTTTTCAATAAAAAATCATTATGAAAAAACGGTGTAACGCCAAAAAATTCTTCAAGAAATTTTGTTTCTATGGTGGATTAATGTAATGCGGTTTTTTCCTTAATTTAATTTAATTCACGATAAATTTTCTATATAATATTACCGAATGAAAATGTATGAAAAATCTAAACACGTTTTACAGGAAAATAAAATGATATTGTGTGTAAATATTTTTGCTCATTAAAACAGGTTTGACATTACACGTAACCTTTGAGATAAAATAATACCTGCATTCAAATCAAATATGGCGTAATCTTGCATAAAATATTACACTATTTTTATTTATTTTTAAATTAAATATTAATTTGAATGTTACCGACATCATTCATGTATTAATATATCATTACGTTATATAAATATATATAATTTATATGAAAATCTTTTCAATATTTTCAACTGACTTTTTTAATACACTTTTTGCTGTAGATACAATAGTTCAGTCTGTTTTTTATTAATTTTTATTTTCATGTTTTTAATGTTTTTTTTAAATTTCGCATGAAGTCAACCTTTAGAATTTTCAACACTTACATCCCGAATATCCAACAATTATACTTGTGAATCGTTCAACAGCGATCGAGTACCTATGTTTCCAAAGAAAAGGCCACTGTAGTTTATGCTCTCGTATGACATTTAGAAAGTTCCTCCTGAAAAGTTGCAGAGTTCACTACTTTACATGTCGTTATTCTTTACGTGAAATTATTTCACTCTTAATATTATATTAAAATAAATATTTTCTTTTAAATATGACTTAAAAGTTAAGCATTTGCTTACCATACCAAAGGCAATGGACTCAATTTTGACTAAGATTTAAATATTACATATATTTAATCGATTTCTAAGCTCTATAAATATAACCTTTTCGCGTTAAATTGATCCCTCACTTATAAATACCAGCCATAGCCTATATATATATATTTTGATAGACAAAAGTCATCCCGAGAACACTACTAAATCATTAATTAACGTTAACCTCAGAAAAATTGGAAGATCCGTAAATGGCAAGCTATTGTCTAATGACGGTGACGTATCACAATAAAAATAAATATAAATTTATTCAATAATGATATAATTTTTCATATTATTTAAATTTATGTTTTATTATGTTGCATTTACTGTTTACATATAAATATAATGTTTTTCATTTTTATTACGTATTTAAATCTTGAATACATAATATTGCGTACAACTCTAGACTCACAATATATACAAATATAATAATTTCAAATAAGCTTTCATGCAATAATAATAAATCATATTTCACTGGTGTTTTGAAAAATAAAATACGTAGAATATTTTATTTTTTAAATCTACGCTTAAAGTTCGTTAAACTTGAACATCAAATAAATAAACATTTCGAAAGATTAGAATATCGCGTTTGAAAAAATAAAAAAAAATATTTTCTTTAAACATGGTCGGTTAAAATGGTAGGCATTATTTATACTTGTACGAGTATGTAAACAAATAATCACATCAATAAAATTAATTTTATTACCTTTAGTTTATATAATTAACTTAGTAGTTAACCAACCAATATATTAAGTAATAAATAATGACTATTTATTTACTTACCTTGTTTTTACATGTATCACGTTAAGCATGACATTTGTTTATGTGACTGTAGTTTCGATTAACTCGTAGCCTTCTTCAATCCATTCACTGTCAAGAGAAAACTGTGCGACAATGACGAATTATAGAAAAAAGCAAATTTAAATGACAGTTGAACCAACATGAAATGGAGGGACTGTCATATCAAATAAAATGGCGTATGCAAACGCCGTGTAATATTATATAATTAAAAGTAACATTATAAAATGTATATGTCAGGCGAGCGAACAAAAATAAGAGTCAAAAAATCGTTTTTCGAGGCTTTTCGGCATCGGCCTAAAAAAGCTATATCAAGCTGATATCAGTAAATACAAGAATATGTTCAATTGTTGTAGTATTTTCGCTGAAATTCATCTAGCCTCTTACTACCAGTCCACCTAGTAGTTCTGAACTTTATATGTCCCAACCAGTACCGGCTTTAGACCCTGCGGCGCCCTAGGGCATTTTTTTTCTGGCGCCCCATATTGTAAACACTAAAGAAAATCTAAGCATGATTGGTTGCACTCGGTGCCCATAGTTTTTTCGACGCCCTAGGGCATCGACCCACTTCGCCACCCCCTAAAACCGGCACTGGTCTCAACTATATTTTTAATTTTATTTCTTCATATTTTCTTTTCTTGAACGACTGAAGTATGGAATGCTCTTTCAGTTCGTCATTCCTCACAAAGTCAAACCATCGTAGCTCGTAAAGTAAATATCTATTAACGAATTCGTAGAAAATGAAAAAGGCCACGTCTACGTGTACGGATTTAACGTGCTTAGTATGTGGACCTGGTTGAGGCCTAATCCGTAGTTCTCGCACAGACATAACAGTTAAATGCCGTACGTCTAATAGCGCAGTTACTCAGATCAGTGTTCCCCAACCAGTAACTTAAAGCAGAGGCATCCTTCAGAAGCAGACGCAAGACCCACCTTTTTACTCAGAGAGGCAAAGAAGCGCTTTTGGAATGATCATTCGGTCATAAAAGAGCGCTATACAAATACTAATATAATAATAATAATAGTAGTCCGCGGCCCAATGATGAGCTGATAAAACTTTCTGTTGGGCAGCAAAGAGTATGCAAAATTCACCATACATTTTCTTTCACGCTTACATATTTTTTATGTAATTATGAAATAATCTTCATCTTCTTCTTCGTGTCAGCGACGTCAAGTTATCTTTACTCAGTATTTGGCAATATCGATAGTCCGATGCATTAGGTCCTGAGATTTGCAGTTTGTTGGGCACATGGAGCAGGATCTTAGGTGTGAGGCGATCTGCAGGTCTCCACAGTCGCACAATAGTGATTCTCCCTGCCGAAGCACCCCCCACCGCTTGAGGTTGTCCTTTGTTCTACCAACTCCGGTTCTTGGTGTGTTCAGGGATTTCCAGGTCCGCCAGTCGAATTTCTTGCCAGTTGGGAGGCCTTCCTTTGGAATAATAAAATCCTCTGATGCGACTTGTTGCCAGAGCTGAAGTCTCTCATTTTCAGGGCCGGATGTGAGAGGATGGTTAAATAATAATTAGTTGGATGATGCCACGCGTTATCATAACATGTTTATAGTTGACTGTAAGAGATTTAAAAAATAAAAAATAAAAGTACTTTTAATTTATAATACAGCAACCTTCTAATGACGTACGCCTTTTTTGATTCGTAACAGATTTTTTATATAGTGTTTGTACCAATTTTTCATATAAATGTCTCTTCTAAGTACTTATTTTGAGTTACACCGCCTCTTAAACCTTTCGCATCGGTTGTCGATATATGCCATCTAAGATTCCCCGACCGTTGACATTGCTTGACGTGATATATCGTTTTGCTACTTTCAGTGCTCATTATGACATCAACGGTTGGAAATTGGAAGTGCAGTCAATCTTTTTATCAACCTACAGGTATTATTTACAGGAATCTGTAAAGCACGTAAATAAATATCGTTTGGTTTCGTCAAAGAAGCGATTTTTCTGTAAACCACATGTGTCAATGCCACCACATGTATGGAGTTACATAATAAACGTTTGTTGAATATAATAGTTTTTAATGCATCATCTGATAACTAAAGGATACGAGAGCCAATGTGATATATGAAAATAGGTCAGATAAGTACATTTATGCTTCAAATACTAGTTTTAAGCAAAAAAAATCGTTTGAAAAATTCATGCCGTATTGACAGTATAATTTGTATTCCCCGAGCCGTAATGAAAGGGTTGGATTAAATGGTTCATGAATCGTGAGCATCAGCCAACTCATCCGATGTTGTAGAAACGTGACAGAAGTGTTGACTGTACTAATTTTAAATTTCATTGTTTCAATCTATAATTATCTTTAGAATTTTTATTTATACACTTGAACGACATTTTTTTTTAATTTAAAGTCCGCAGGTGTAAAAAGTTTGTGCAACACTGACTTAGATGCACTTTTGATGCAGTTTGAACCACGCGCACTGTTATTGCAGTGCATTAAATCCCAATTATTTTTCGAGTCAACTGTTATACGAATACTAGGCAATGCTATGCGTTCAGACAAACAGAATTTCTAAGTTTTTAAGTCTATATACAGTCAGCTTAGAGTTTAGCCATTGCTTACGATGGACTCGATGGAGTCCGAAACTTATAATCACTTAAAAATAAATGTTGAATCGAAGTAAACATTTTTAATTTCTTAAATAAAATTAATATTAAATTTTAATTGTGCAGTTTCAGCAAGTTTTGTCAGTTGATAACTTTAATGTTAAGTCTATGTGTATCTAAAAATATTGTTTATCATATATATAAAAATGTTCTTAGATAATTGAGCATGACCGCTTAAAATATATGTTTTTGTATCCTACCATGTAGAACTCGGGTATGACTTAATGGCTTAGTGGCAAAACGTTTGCTTATCATACAAAAAATCATGCGTTCAATCTTAAAAAAAGATGCAAAATATTTTATAATCGATTGCTAAGCTTTAGGAATACTACCGTTTGTTGTGAATTTGATCCCTCACCCGTTATAACTCAATTATATACTTTTAACTAAAAACGCAAGTCATAGCCTATTAATTATTATGAATTATTATTAATTATTGGTTGTAGACAAAAGTATTCCCGTGAGCACCACCCATTCATAGTGAGCCCCTATAATAATAATTTAATGCTTTGTACATGCAGCGCTTAGTTATACTCAAAAATGACAACTTTCATGTAATCCACAGTTAAGTTTTTTTATTATCGTTTGTCGGTGTTCTCGTGTGTGTGTTTATTAAAAAACATATTCTATAAGAAGCGTATAAATCCGCAGACCTAATAAAAAGAATCTCACGTATGAGCGTCTTGAGTTTTATGTTTTTATAAGTGAATCAAAAGTGCATTGCTCTGAATCGAATTGCAGCGAACGAGTTGATAGTTAGACCAACTAACTGAACTGTTAGACTTGCGGCTCATAACGGTTCTTACTGTCAAGATGTGAGAAGTGCGATGGAAGCCGCTTATGATGATAATTACGTACTACGAGTTTAATAATAAATTGTAGAAGCAAAATTAAGATTTAAAAATTATAAATAAATTATAAATACTAAGATATTGGAATCAAAAGGACAGTATTTGAAAAACTTAAGAAAAAAATTAAGCAAATATTCCGCAATGTCTAAGAACTAAGGCGTTTTACTAGTGTATCGACGCTTAGAATCCTTGGATAAGATTTTCTATACGTGCTTTCATAAAAAATATTGATAGTGTATTTTTAAAGAGAGTTATTACGTACAGAAAAATACCGACAGTGAAGAAATTCAATCTGTGAATTTTATGTCGCTTACCATGTTGCCAATGGCTGAGCGCTCAATGTGAGAGTTGATCCGCCAGCGTTATAGCCTGATGTGCACGCATCAACCATTTATAAGAATATAATATATTCACTATGAATAAGTGGTGTTCACGGGACGACTTTCATCTATCAATATTTTTTATTAAGTGGTATTTTACGAGGGAAGGATTAAATTTAATTATTTTATTTGTTTATTTTTTTATTTAGAAACATTACAAAAATACGTTCCTGAAATAAGAAAATACAATATAAAATAAATTATAAAATATGTGTACTTATGATTGAATACTAAATAAATAGAAAATAATATATAAAATCCCAATACTCATAAATCAGACGACTCTAACAAATTACTCCTCCAAACAAATTCGTTGACGTCGTATCTGAACTGGGCCTCCCTTGTGTGGAATATATCAACATAAAATTCAGATCAACGAAGGTATTTACATACAACTATTTTTTTTTATCTTTGTCGGGGAGCGAACCCACTATCTTTGGTAAGCAGAAGATTTCATGCCATAGTGGTGTTTAAGCGTTTCAATAATACATTTAATGTTGATCGTCATAAATAAATAATTGATGAACGGTTCTCAACCTTGACAAGTCACTTTCGCAGGAATTTCTTGTCGTTTCTTGGTAAAGATCGTAAAAAGCTCGCTTCATCGTCTTTCATTCTCCTGTTTCGTGAACAAAACTTGCATTAATTCGGACAAATCTCCTTGAAAAATATCATTAAAACTTGTTTGAACAAAACGCCTGGCTACGTTTACACGGCCAGTGATTTAAGATGTCAGTGACGAGTGAGCATACGACAGCGATACAATTTACTCGTACATAAAAAAATCTTAAATTATCCCGTATTAAACATCTAAAATATATGTTTTCTCATCCTATCGAGCTCTCACATTCATCATCTATGTAATTTGTGTGAATCATCATCATCAGCCTGTGTCCGTCCACTGTTGAACGTAGGCCTCCCGCATGAGTCTCCATCCTCTTCGATCCTCCGCCTTCCGCATCCAGGTCACTCCCGCTATTCTTCTTATATCGTCAGTCCATCTTGTAGGGGGTCGGCCAATGCTTCGTTTGCCAGTTCTTGGGCGCCATTCCAATACTTTTCTTCCCCATCGACCGTCGTCTCTTCGACAGATATGACCTGCCCATTGCCACTTGAGTGTGCCTATTCGTTGGGTAGCATCCACTACTTGAGTTCTTCTGCGTATTTCCTCGTTTCGGATTCTATCTTTTAGCGACACTCCGAGCATGGATCTCTCCATAGCACGCTGGGTGACTTTTATTTTATGGGTAAGACTTGCTGTCAGATTCCACGTCTCTGCGCCATAAGTTAATACAGGGAGGACGCATTGGTTAAACGCCTTAGTTTTAAGGCATTGCGGAATTTTCGCTTTAAAAATGTACTTTTGTTTTCCAAATCCTGTCCATCCCAGTTGTATGCGCCTGTCGATTTCTTTTGAGAAGTTATTTCGCCCTAGTTGTATTACTTGTCCCAGATAGGTATAGTCGTTTACAACCTCTATTTCTGTTCCTCCATTTCTGTTCCTCCATTCCTCTGTGAATACACTCATACAAATAATTGTCTAATCGTTTTTTATATTATGTATACATGTAGTTTGTTTGCTTAGTTCAGCCATTTAATTACGTAATGTGACCTTTATGTTTTTTTTTATGTAATCGCATGCAGGAGAGCACAGCCGGTCAAGACCAGTGCACTATAGGGCTCAGCCAGGGAGGCTGGATGCTGCATGCGGGAAACGTGTGTTGTGTTCGTGTTTGTGTGAGGGTTGGGGAGATTACCTAGTGTATATTTATCTGTTTCTTGTTGAGATCCAGATTGTAGGAAGGAGGAAACACAGACGCTGGAAGAGTATTCCATAGCTTACCGGTGGCATTAAGCAAGGAACTTTGGAAACTGCCAGTTCTTGGTCGACATACATTAACCGTGGATGTTCGGCAAGTGCAAGACGAGTATGTCGGCTGTGAATGGGTGCAGGAGGAATTAATTCTTTAAGTTCTGAAGAGCAGCGACCGTGGTAATAACGGTAGAAAACACTAAGCGAACCAATCTTATGTGTTGCATTGATTGTAGATTAGACGTAAAAGTGTCATTGTTTATCAAACGAATTGGTCTTCTTTGAACTGAGTGAATTAAGTTTAGAAGGTATTTTGGGCCTCCAATCCAAAGGTGACTGCCGTATTCAAGGATATGTCGGATTTGTCCTTTATATAGAAGGATAAGTTGTTTATAGTTGAAATACCGACGTGATCTATATAATACACCTCGTTTTTTGGAAGCGAGACCGGCTTTAGGGAGTTAATAAAGAAGTTTGGACATGTGTATTTTCAATTAGATATTTATTAGTTACCATATTTGCATTTATTAATGGGCGTAAAACATGTACGAGTACATTTATTAAAATGCAAGACTGCGGTATTTCAACAAGTGAATAAACATTATTCAGTGTGATCCTTTTTAAAACAAGGTAAAAAGTATTTATCCATTAAATATGATTCAACAATAATATTATATAAATCATGAGACAAGTGATTTGGTTACATATTTCAGGATAGTTACACAAAACGCTGACAGGAAACACTGTGAGTGTTCGTTAACCGTCAGGGTCGCTGTGTAACTGGCATGTACTGAAGCTGGTTCCGCGAACTTAACCTGGAAACCGTGAGATAACTGACTTGGTTACTTGTCAGCGCTCGCCAGTCTCCCACTCTGCCACCAGTTATGTTGCAACTGGAGTAACACTGACCTAAGCCACGATTACACTCTTCATTTCTTTCACGTTATATTTTTAAGTGTAAACGAGCGCACATTTTTTTTTCTTTTATATCGGCTTCATAAATAAAGCATTTATTCACCACACGGCATAGTTTCGAGAGTTGCTACTTCTTCGTAGTAGTAGTATCAATCAGGTGGATTGGTTTGCAGCAACAGAATCTTGCATCTCGATCTCCACTCCTCTCGGTCCTCCGCAACCCTATTCAGCTCAGCATAAGAGCTACAACTCATGTCCTCGAACATTTGCTGCAAATACTCCCGTCTGCTACTATTATTTACTAAAATCATGTCGCGTCAGCGCCTGTCGAGATGCAGATCATGCACTTATCAGCGCGCGTCAGATCATTGAGAGTTTCAGATATTACGGCGTATAGGTCACTGAAAACGGTGGCCTGGTAGAAGGAGCTCGCTGCCCACCTTGAGAATGCTGCATCGTCTTTTTCTCACAGGTTTACTCGATCAAAACAAAGTACCTGCTGTACAGCGCTTGTTTTCTCCTTACTCTTGTTTGCGGCTGTGAATCTTGGCATCTCACCAAAAGCCAATGCAGCCGTATAATGTGATTCGAAAGCATATGAATGCGTAGAATACTGGGAGTACGATATGTTAAGCAACATTAGACGCTAACCAAAACACGCATATTACTTATCGCCGATCATTGGTTGACTAAAACAATCACTTAATACCAACTTATACAGGCTTTGAGAGCGTCGAATTGATCATCCATCTTATTTGAATCACGATTAAAAAATCACTCAAAATAAATATTCAATAGTATAGCTGTAATTATCAAATTACTTGAGATCTTCGGACCATATATTTTACTGAGTGGACCTTCAGGAGCAGATATATCTTGGGCTAAGGCATGAAAAATGGCAATTGACAAAACTGAGTGGTTAAAATGAGTGGTGATGATATGTTTCAGATATGAAACGGTTATTATGTAATAATATAAATAAAATATAAATATACATACTTTATATTACAAAGCATTATTAGAATTATTTGTACCACGTTCATATCAACTGAAAACTTAATTATATCTAATGGTGTGAAGGTTGCTATTGTGCATGGAAATATGCATTTTCAAATGCAGTCTAAATTTAGAGTTGACGCAATTATTATTGCATATTTTTGTTATGCAACCATATTTTTTAAAGTATATTTTATTTATTATTTGTGTTTACGAATCGTTTGGATTGTAAAAAGACACGTAGACACAAGTAGACACAAGTAGACACAAATAAACCCTGTTTTTTGTATCTACAATGCAATGTCGATCAAAAACTGAAAGCAGATTTTTTTATTAATTATTTATTTACTAGTATGTAATCCACTGGTTATTATCATCATACAGTACTCATTCTAACTGGAGCAAATGGTAATTACGAACTGCCGCAACAAAGCTTTGCAGCCGTCATGTAGCGTAGCTTCGCTGAGTAGATTATATGTATAGTTCCCGACTGCCTTCCTGGAAGGCGCGAGTTCTGGAGCTTGAAGAAAATGTAACTAATGTTTTTGCTCTCTAACAGCATCCAAAATGTATATCCCAACCAGGCATATCATTATTTCTTTACCGATTGTACTATGGAAGGCTGCTTTGAGGAAATCGGTTGATTATCTTAAATGAAACATTTGGTCTTAAAAAGAAGCTCAACTCGAATAATATAACAAATATTATGCTATAGTTAAGTAGTGGGTATGAAAGACGAAACTTTGATATCCCTCATAAACATTAAAAAAAAAACGATTTTTTGACTACTGTTCGAATATCCTATACGAGTTATCACTGGTTTTTTTTAAGTTTAATTTTGTTACATTGTTCTTAAAATTTCAAATATAAATGGCGTTGTTTTTACTTAACAGGATACTTACGTCATAATGCAATATTTTGGTTTAAAGTCCGGATCAACGAAACGTTCCACAATAACCCGGAACATTGTTATTTAATTTTTAAATGTTCCATTGAAATGAGTAATTCGATATGTTTTCCGGACTGAAAGCTTCACAATACGCGCAATGGAATACGTCCATTGTTTTTTATTATTTGTAAATATTTCAATCGATTGTTATATTTTAAAGGGTCTTTGAACCTATTATATACGAGTATGAATATTTTAAGGATCGTGGTTTGATTTGGTCACATTTGCATTACTTCTAACATCACTTATTATAAGACTTTCCCATTCCATCACTGGACCATATGTTTACCATAAATTTCTACCACTCAGTTAAATGAGTTGTTATTCTCCATTTGGATCTAAGGGGCGGCTTAACCCAGTCAACGACACGTGGTTAGCAATAGGACATAGCTCATCTAAATTTTGGTCTGCATTCAATGTTGCTTAACATCGGTGAGCGAACTAGAGCCGCGCTTACTCTGTGCTATTGCCGTTGTTCAAAAATCATATTACGAAGCAAAGTATAAAATATCACATTTTTTATTTTGTATAACTCCGTTAAATACCTACTAGAAATATAGAACAAAAAAGTAAAATACAACCAGATCCAATCGCACTATGCTCGCAACTATGTTCGACAGTGCACTTATAATGTGAGAGTTTGACATGGTTCCGTGTTATAATGGCCAATAATGTAATTATACGGGACCTCGTAGTTGCTTCGAAGCAATAGTGAATTAACGTGTAAATAAACTCTGGCAGGTGATGCAGTATGCCAACAGTACAGCTGTACGGGCGAAACTTATTTTATTTTTCATATGAAATGATAATTTTTTAAGCTATTTTAGCTTGAATGTCGCGGGAACCAGTGAATTAGAACCTTTGTTACTTATTTAATATTAATATTATATATAACAGTCGAATTCGATAAAATAATTCATGTTAAGAGCGTCGGGCGCATCAGAATCGTCAGTTCATTTTGAGGGTCAAAGTTACATTTACCAGTTCATTGACGCAACTCTAATTTTATTCCCCATCGACCGTCGTCTCTTCGTCAGATATGTCCTGCCCATTGCCATTTAAGTGTGCCTATTCGTTGTGTAGCCTCCACTACTTGAGTTATTCTTCGAATATCCTCGTTTCGAATAATATCCATTAGAGACACTTCTATCATGGATTTTTCCGTGGCACGTTGAGTGGCCTTCCTTTTATTGGTAAGATCTAGTATTAGATTCCACGTCTCTGCGTCATAAGAAAATTTTAGCTAAAATTATACTGGATTATTCAGATATATATCAGATGAGTATTAACCTCTCCTCCCCGGTGATGTCTATCGACTACACATTGCTTGTAATAACTTAAATATCTCTGTAAATATAATACACACAGGATTCAGATCTTAGGTATTCCTCCTTAATACATTTACGTATTGAAATTTTTTTTTTTTTATAATAATAGGCACTCATCAGGAGCAGGAAATATTTTTCTAAAATCCGGAATAAATTCACCACTACAATCAAGACGCGTCAACTGTCATGAATCATTCGAAGCGTGTGCGAAAATAAAATTTAAAAATACCCAGATGAGGCGGCATCTATACTCCTCACTCTCGCTGACGTACTAATTTGTGTGAGCGAGACGGGAAACCTCAGTTGGTCACCTAGTTCGAAATGATATCGGCACATCGATATATCGACAGGCTGAGTAATGTTAGTATCTCTCGGAAGTTCACGCGAGAAGGTGCGTCTGGCCGTTTGAGGCTTCGTCTGATGTTTTTCATGTTTTAAGCTATTAAATGTCAATTATTACTGCTTATTGACATCAACTATTGTAAAATTAAGCGATATCTTTGAATATTTTCATTTTTTAGAATTTATACTCATTTTATTCACTTTAAATCAGTTGACACCATCGGAACGCGCGGAAGTTTTTAGCATCGTAAAGCGAGGGTTAACGAAGGCGGTCAGATAATTACTTAGCCTCACCGCCCGATGACGCCATTATCGCAAGATAAATTTATTATCGTGTAGTACATATTCGTAGATGTCTATTGTCGAAATTTCAGCCGAATCGGACTCGTAGTTTTATTTTTACTGCGTGTGGAAGCGGGCGTGTCCGCGGATTTCAAAAAATGGAAAAAGAGCCAACACCGGCTGGTGATTCGATTCTTGTTTTCGGAAAGGAAATCTTGCAGCAAAATTAAGGAACCCTTGGACGCTGTGTACGGTGACTCTTTTCCTTTGATGGCAACCGTGAAAAATTGGCTTAACGTGTGTCAACGTGGTCGCACACGTGGTTTTTGATGAACCACGCCCAAGTGCCCCAAAAACGGCTACCACAGAGGATAACATGACAAAAATTCACGATTTCATATTGGCAGACCGCCGATTGAAAGTGCGCGTGATGGCTGAGACAGTAGGCATCTCAAAAGACCGTGTGGGTCATATCTTGCATGAAATTTTGGGTATAAGAAAGCTGTTGACACGATGGGTATCGGTAGAGACCACTTCATTATCTGCAAGGCATGAATGTTGCGATAGCAATCATTCATTAATATTGATATATTGAGGAGTAAAAGAAGAAGTTATTGAAAAATACTTCATGTTCACTTCTTTTTCTCAATTTCTCCAAATAATGTTATGCCAGGTTATTGTCCTTTCTCTTCTTGTCTGCTCAAACGTTTCGAATACGATTTTAATGCAACCAACACACAATAATTAGATTGTCAATTTTCACTCCCATAAAACACAAACGCTGCAATCCGCCACCGAGTAAGCAAATCGTTTTTTAATTACAACTATCAATTATTACCGAGAGAGCCGTCCGAGAGATTAAAACAACTGACGGTCTAATCCACTGTTTCTCAAACTAAAAGTTTTCAGCGAGATCGCCCCATTATTAAGTCAACTAATAAAATATTCACCGAAAAGAAATTTCAAAAGACTTAGATTTTTAATGTAACATACAGGAGAATAACGATACATAGTAATGGAGATATTTCATCTTTAGATATATACGTTCGTAAGTGGACCAAGGCGCAGATATCTCCTAGAACGACTATAATATTATTTGGAACGAATTTGGAAAGAAGAAGAGAGGATTATATGACGCTTTCATTTTAGGATACAAACCAAAACGACTGCTAAGTATTGAATTATTATTTCACAAGCAAGTCTCGCTATATCAGGTAACATTTTTATTTAATAATTATTTACAGGAGAATCCCTACAAACAGTAAATAAAACTATGAATTCCATGAGGTTTGTTATTTTAAACATAAGCTAAGCAATGCATTTTAGATGTTAATTTACCAGGTTGAAAATTTAGCTCGAAAGCATCGGGCTAATCATCAGATCTTATGAAAACGTTATAGGAGGGTTGCCTGTAGTTTATTTGTATCTTATAAGATCGATATGCAAGATTTTGTTGCTGCAAACCAATGCACCGGATTGATACTTCGAAGAAGAGTATTAGTTACTTTTGTTATCTATAATAGAGCGTATAAAAGAATTACTTGTTAGGACAACGATAATAATTTTTGAATTTCATGATCTTCAATTTTAGAATTCATGTTGATTTCGATTAGAAAAATAATTATTAAAACATCTGAATTAACAAGAAAGAAAATAAAAATAAAATCAATATTTTTTGTTATATTTTGTGAGGAACTGATTCTTAGATTTATGCAGATTCCAGTAGATGTCGTTGTATGCATTATCATTTTGCACACAACACCATCTCAGTTCAAGCATATTTTATTATTCATTTGCACTTATTAAAAAACTGTACACTAAAGTGAACATATCGCTTAGACAATTATTTTTTAGACAATTATTTATTTATTTCCTCCAATAACATTACAAAATATTTTAACATCTTAAGTCATTATTGAGGTACTTACATAAAAGTGTGACCCGTAAATTTATTGCCCCATTTAGTGTCAATGACCTCACACCCAGAACAAGCGTTAGGAGACTCAATGCAAATAGTTGACTTGTAACAACAAAAACCCTGTTATAAGTAAATCATGGATGACCCACAAATAACATGGCATTATTGTCACAACATCAAACTTCCAAAATTTCGCCTTCGTCAACACTAGCACTGAATCCGAAGCAATATAACACCAAATATGTCAATATCGCTTATTGATTCTGAGGCAGAACAAAGATTGTCAGATCAGCAAGCATTAATATAAATATACTTATTCAATCGTATATATATCGCGAGTTAAATGGCTTTTAAAAAAAGCGTTCGCTATCCGCAAAAGATTGAGAATTTATGCTCTAATCTAATCCGATATGTCGTTAGTAACATTCAAAACGGCAGCTCCTAGATCTCGCTAAAGTCCGGTGCAGTGAGACTGCGACTACACAGGTTCAGATTAACTGAAAGATTAATCTTAAGGTAGTTCACATTCTGAGCGACTGCTGAAGGTCTCTTGCGAGTCGCGCGCGATGGGACTGCGACTTTACGAGGCTGAGATTATAGTTTTACTGGCGTTTACGACGCAATTACACTGCGCATCGTTACCCGGGAGCTTTCTAAGTGATTTATCGTATGAAAAATAATGGATAGACAATCTGTCTTAATTATTGCTTAATAACGTTCACTAAAAGGAGATAATACGACTTGCAACAAGTAGTCCTTTTTAGATTCCTTAATATCCGCTTTATTGACTTAGATTTCTTTTCCCCATTATCATTGTCAGTTGATAGTAATTTTGAAGTCTCATCTGTGGAATTCTATGACGCTTACCATGCTGCACATGGTTAAGCGCTGCATGTAGAGTGTTGATCCGCCAACGTCTTTGACTACAGCCCGACATTAACGCATCACCCTTATTATTACAAGAATTCATTATGAATGAGTGATCTTTACGGGACGACTTTCGTCTACCACGAATTTTGATTAATAGGCTATGACTGGTATATTACGCCTAGCGGCTACTTTGCAAACTATGACGCTTCACATAACATAATAATTAAAACGGCGACGCAAGCGCCACGTCTTGTTTTAATAAGATTTTTATATTTGCATGTCCGACGAGCGAAAAAATAAGAGACGAAGGATCGTATATCAAAGCTTTTCGGCACCAGTTTGCAAGGGCTAAATAGAACTGATATCAAATAGGGCCGGTCTGTATAAAAAAAATGTACATTTTTACTCTTTTGTGCATTTTCTGACGCGTAACAACGCGCGACAGGAAATGTTAGTGCTTTTATAAATAACTAAATAGGTTCAGTTAAATAGTTTGTGCAAACGTATTATCAGTGTTTGAAATCTGCGTCCGCTAAATATATTATATATTAGCATAATCAGACTCACGGACCTTGACCTAGTCTACTGCAAATCTACTTATGCAGTTGTTGGTTTGTGGACGATTTAATTGCAGTAAGCCAACCCTTTGGGACAACAATGAAACAGAAAACCTCAATAAATAGATCAACCGTCTATAGAATAAACCTTGTAAATTTAAATTAGTAAAAACAATGCATATATTTCAAGAGTTAGTTAAAACTTTTAACTCTAGATGCTAGACTCTATAGTTGCGAATTGTCGCATGTTTCCAGTATAAGGAGGAGTCGAGTATGTTTTCGAATGTGTATTAGAAAGATGTACATTGATGTTTTTCTTGGAAATATTTATATTGCGTAAAAGAAGAAACACTGATAATGGTAGAGCATTCCAAAGCTTGGCTGTGGCATTTAGGAAGAAATTTAAGAAACTCCCTGCTCTTGGTCGACATTTAGCAAGTGAAATACTTCTACGAGTCTTTCGGTTGAAGGTAAGTGTAATTGGAATAATTTTTTTGAGTTCGGAGAAGAAGCAACCATGGTAATAAACGTATAAAAGACAATGTGAACCACCCTTATGTCTGTTTTTCAAGGATTAAAGGTTAGACGTAAATGTGCAATTATTTATTATAAAAACTAGTTATTACTATTAATTGAAGCTAGAAGGTATTTTAAAGTATTATCTCAAAGGTGACCATATTTAAGGATATATGAGAGTAAAAGTTGTTATCGTGAAATATTATAGTGCTTTATATACTATAGAATCTATAGTCTTCTAATAAATACATAGTTTGTTTAGATGTGAGTTCAACATTCTCACATAGTTTATTCGTACTTTCAGTGATTTCAAGTAATAAAACTTTTAGATGAATAGTCAGGGATAATTATAATCTTCATCTTCATGTCAGCGACGTCAAATTATTTCTGCCCAGTATCTGGCAATATCGATAGTCCGTGTGTTGCCTAGCATTAGGTCTTGAGGTGTGTAGCTTGTTGGGCACATGGAGCAGGATCTTAAGTGTGAGGCGGTCTGCAGGTCTCCGCAGGCGCACAACAGTGGCTCTCCCTGCCGAAGAATTCCCCGCCGCTCGGGGTTGTCCTTTGTTCTACCAACTCCGGTTCTTAATCTGTTAAGGGATCTCCTGGTCCGCCAGTCAAGGTTCTTGCTAATTGGGAAGCTTTCCTTTGGTGTAATGAAATCCTCTGGTGCGACTTGTCGCCAGAGCTGGAGTCTCTTATTTTCAGGGCCGGATGTGAGAGGTTGTGTGGATCTCAGAAAGCTGCTTCGCGGCTGTGGTCTGGGTGTTGGGGGTATCTGATTATACAAGCAGTGGAACAGTCGGTTGATTGCCATCATGCTAATTGTCTTGACTCTTAAGTATTATGTGTTATATTTACTTATATCTAGTGTTCGATAGGTAAAATATGCGCATATGAGCTTGTACTTGGTTTGTCATTTGGTTTCTAATCTATATCCGGAGTTAAAATTTAACATTTCATACTATTTTATACGAATCAAACATTCGTAATAAAAAATATCATTAAATATTCAGCGAGTTGCATTGAATCGTATGTACTCGCATGCAAATGCAGCTAATGCCACAAATAACTTGATGTATGTATTCCGATCGATTCACTTTTTATTACCGATATACCAAAGCATTCATAGCTGAATTTGAATAATTCCTTGCATCAAGGTGTTTGGCATAAATGCATTCCGGCAACGGTTTTGAATACGTTTGACCCATATTTAAATTTTCAGTGCTAAATGGCAAGAAATGCGTTTAAAAATACCAGAAATCACGCTTTATAAAAAATCTTGAATACCTTCAATTTGTAATGTAAGTCTATAGTTAAACGTACTTTCGCTTCCTTCATATAAAAAGATTCGGCTTGATCAACAGCTTGACTAAAAACCAACGAAATGGAAATGTAATTGCGAAGATAGATAGGATTAATTGTAAAATATCATTTAGGCAAAAAATTAAAAAATATATACGTCAAAGATTGAAATTTTTAATGTTATCTTACTTGTTTGCCGACAATTTCGCGTTTCTAGGTTCTTCTGTGATATAACAAGAACTGCGCAAGTAGCCTGCTTTCGGCCTGCTGTTGAACTAAGGCCTTCAGCATGAGTCTCCATCCTTCTCAATCCTTCACCTTCAAACATTTTTCTTCCTCATCGACCGTCGTCTCTTAGACAGATATGTCCTGCCACTTGAGTTTGCTGTTTTTTGCTGGTGTTCATTTCTCGAGCTATTTTTCTGATATCCGCGTTTCAGGATTTATCTTTTAGAGACTCTCGTGTATCGCTACATAGCACGTTGGTGTTTTTTATTTTATGTGGTATACCTATTGTTAGATTCCACGTATCTATGCTATAGTTAATACTGGGAAAATGCTATAAAAAAGCGTTTAACCAATTCCGTGTGCTATTATTGTTGGCTAATTTTATCTAAATACTTCAACAAAATTGCTCGGGGAAATCCCAGAAAACGTGTTTTAATTAATAATTACTCTACCGATTGCTTATATTAATATTTTTGTTTTACTGATGTAAATTTTATCACAGTCCTCCTATTTCAACTTAACTATTCATTCATTTAACAGAACCGTTGTTCCAATTTACGCAAGACAAACGAGAATATAATTTTAAAAGAAACATAGAGCTTATATAAACATACATACAATAAAAAACATGAAAAAAGAAGACGACACGTCTCAAAGATCACAGAGATCTAGGAGAACATTGCTATCGATAAAAGAGGAAAAGGATGTAAGAAAAGGATCGAGATGTGCTGTTAGGCCATTTAGAAGCACGATTGCTGTTGTACTAAATTGAGTGCTCGAAGCTCCTCAAGTACCAACTCGAATGTAAAACAATGGATGGTTACGACCACGGGCGTAAATATCTGGAACGTAGAAGTTAAAACATTTAAGAATCACTGGGTTGTGGTATATGCATTAGTATATATATTCTTATATGATACTTAAATGCCTTACCTACTTATATATTTAAATTTTGTAATAACTATAAAACACAATGTTACTTTATTGCTAAGTTTACATTACATAATGATTTTTCTTTGTTTGAAACAAATTTGGCGCGGCATTTTCCACTCTGAAAGGTGACGTCGTCAAGGTCTCTAGTTGATTAAGCCGTCCATCGTCCACGTGCTCGAACTCGTAACAGCAATGGCGAATAACAAAATTGCACTTTTATAAAGTGCAATTAATTTATTAATTAAAATTCAACGCGGATTTCCAACGTTAAAAAAAAGTCAACGGCGCCATTGCCGTGTTGTTTTATCCTCGTCCGAGTCATTTGCTTTAATCAGACATGACCAATTGATTTGTAAACAGGTAGATTTTATGTCCTAATATTTTTTTATTAGTGACTGCTTGTACCTACACGATTCACTTAATTTTGTTATTGCGGCTCAGCGGAATACAAATTTCATAATCATCATCATTATCATCGTCGTGTCCACTTCTATCTGAAGCATATGGCTTTCATTCAACTGCCGTCATACTTTTCACCTTATCTTATGTCACCTGGCCGACTAGATTATATGTATAGTTCCTGACGGCCTTTCTTGATTTCATGAGCCCGAGGGCTTAAATAAAAGTCAGTGTAGCTTATGCTCTCCTGCGGCATCCTTAGTACATGCCAAAACCAGATCTATCTTCGTCTCTTGACTGGCTGCAGTAGGGAAGGCTGCTTTATGCGCTTTCTCACTTAGGCAAACCTTATAAAGTCAAACCATCATACCCCCAGTATTCTACAAATAATTATGCTCTTGAACCCCATTATACGGCTGCATTGGTTCGTTAGATGCCAAGATTCACAGCCGTAAAGAAGAATGTGGACGATACAGACGATGTAAACTCGTAGACGGCACTTTATTTTGATCGAATGAAACTTCGAATCCCAGATATTGCACATAAAACTGAAGACGCTTCAGCGCTTCTAAGGTGGGAAGTGAGCTTCTGTTTTCAGTTACCTGTACGTCCAGAATTTTATTTATTTTTAACAGAACTGCATAAACATACAATACATATAAAAGAGAAAATAAACATAAAGGTAGAAGAAGATGACACTTGTTAAAGATCACAGAGATCTAGAATAACAATACCATCGACAAAAGTGGAAAAGGATGTAAGAAAAGGATCGAGGTGTGCTGGCAGGCCATTTAGGAGCACCATTGCCGTTGTATTAAGTTGAGTGCTCGATGCTCCACAATTATCAACTGGGATTAAAAACAATGCATGTCTACGAGCACGAGTGTACTTATCTGGAAGGAAGAAGTTAAAACGTTCAAGAATCCCAGGATAGTGAATTGCACCGCGAAGAAGAAGGCATCAATGTTTGAGAGCAGCAATTTACCTCTGTACATATATCTGATATATCTATGACTTAATAACCATAATACATATGACTTAAAATTCACTCTATAACTATAAATATAAAGTATTTCATGTGAAAGCTATGTTTTTATGTATTATTTTGAATTAAAAATACATGAATTTTCAGTACATAATGAAAATTGCGATAGTGTTACCTTCACTGTGTCGCATTGTTTGCAAAACTTTTAATTAAATTAGACGGATACGTGTGTTAAGTTGTGTTCGAAGGTTGTTGCCAGTGTTTTGTTAAAATGACTATTTAATTAGTATTTTTAGAAGCTCCTTGCAGTTCATATTACGTACAAGTAAAGAACACTAAAAAACCATTATTGGGTATTTTTTCATTCGACCGCATTTCTACAAATTTAGTTATTAAGTAACAAATGACGTAATTTTAATTATTCATAACCAATTTCACATTTTTATTTGTAAAATAAATATATAATTTGACAGTTAATACATAAAGGTAACTTGTTTTTCTTCTTCGTGTCAGCGACGTCAAATAATTTTTTCCCAATATCTGGCAACATCGATAGCTCGTGTGTTGCCCAGCATTAGGTCCTGAGATGTGCAACTTGTTGGGCACATGGAGCAGCATCGTAGGTGTGAGGCGGCCTGCAGGTCTCCACAGTCACACAATAGTGTCTCTCCCTGCCGAAGCATTCCCCACCGCTCGAGGTTGTCCTTTGTTCTACCAACTCCGGTTCTTAATCTGTTTAGGGATTTCCAGGTCGGCCAGTCAAGGCTCTTGCCAGTTGGGAGGCCTTCCTTTGGAGTAATGAAATCCTCTGGTGCGATTTGTTGCCAGAGTTGGAGTCTCTCATTTTCAGAGCCGGATGTGAGAGGTTGTGTGGATTTCAGAAAGCTGCTTCGAGACTTCAATCTTGGTGTTGGGGGTATCTGATTATACAAGCAGTGGGACGGTTGGTTGATTGCCTTACTCATTTCTTCGGCGCATATGACTTTGCGTCTTATGTTCGGTGGTGCGATACCAGCCAAGGGGTATAAGGTTACTTGTTTAAGATTATATTTGATTATATGCAGTGGTTTTTGGTAAGAATCTTTTCAAATATGGGTAGTGAAAAGCGGCATCTTTGCATATTTTTTTCCGATATTTGATTCTTTCTGCTGCAGTATTCCACAACAACTCACGTTGTTTGGTGTTCTCACAATTGTAGTCTTCAATCTTTTGAATTATGTATGATATAAGTATATTCAGTGGTTGTATGCATATAGGGATTGAGAAGATTGCGTGTCATACTAAATTTAAAGGCGTTTCCTATTTTTCGATAAAAACTTGTTCGTGTTTGTGATACAATGCGACAATTTAATTCTAATGATGGTGTTGTCAACCGTAAAAGTATATGTAATATAAATAAAAATGTGTTCCTATCGCTTTCAGCTGCTTTTAATTAATTAACGAGTGACGTCATTGCCAGCAGGAAACGTAAAAAGTTGCAAACTGAGGTCATCTCAATCGCTGTGTTGTCACGAGCCATTTCAAATGCGTATTGCTCAGTGGGTAACGCACCAGACTGTCAAGGAAACAGTTCTAGATTCGACAATACTACTCTGCACTACTGTATCTTCTGTGTATTCTGATCACTGGTCTACCCAACTAATGATTGGGCACGGTGCTTTTAATGACAGATTATACTCATTTAATTTAGTTTCAAACCCTACTCGCCCCTGTGGCGCTCCCTTCCAGACCTCAGAGCACATTTTCTGGGACTATCACTTCTTCTTGTTAGAAAGAGGAGTCCTTTTCGATGCAGTTTGAGGGAATTGCCTTTGTAGCCAATTTAAAATAAATCCACGCATTTACAATTTTTGCTCGTATTTTCGATGAGAGAATCTATTCCATCTCCATGTCTTTACAACCCGTGAATGCGATTCTAATCTCTTTCACGGGTTCTTTCTTTTAGTACTTCTGTGCAATGGCCACAACTGTTCAGAGGGGACTTCCACTGGACTTATCAGTTCCTAACTCTGAATGCGTCATCAAGGAGACTTTCTGAACTGTCCTCCGGAGTGATGCTGGTGTGAGGCGGGTAATGTCCAGTTGATCAAGAGACAATGGTGGGATACAAATTTCATTAATTATTATGAAAACACGAACTGAAACTGCATTTTTTTCATGTCCTTAAATTCATGCTCTCCTCAAAAGCTATCAAGAACTATGCATAAAATGTAATCCGGGAGGCAGACATGGAATGAGGCAAGGACTATAGCGGCTAATAGAGCTTTATGGCGACAGTTTTTGACGACTATTTGCTTCAGTTAGAGTAGCGAACATGGAGCTGATGATGATATACGACTAGGTAAGGTGAACGTTTTAAAATCCACTAGTGATTTTAAATCATTTGCTGAACTCTTCTACTATTATTATTATTATTATATTAGTATTTGTATAGCACTCTTTTATGACCGAATGATCACTCCAAAAGCGCTACTTTGCCTCTCTGAGTAATAAGATGGGTCTTGAGTCTGCTTTTGAAGGATGCTTCCGCTTTAAGCTCTCTTATATATCCTACGATTAATACATAATAAGTTTTTTGTGATCTCTGGTGGTATTCGTTTACATGTGTAAACACAAAGTAAATCTCTATTTAGAATTGTCGTATCAGCAATTTTCGATGCACATAAATGCATTAGCGGATGCGGAGCATCATTTGCATATCGCATTCAACAGAAATCCATTGTACAACTGTTGGGTTATGATTTTTTTCGCAGATTAAAAACATGATATCTGTCCGTACTAATAATTCTAGCATCATGGTCATTATTTTTCTTTCTCTCTCTTTGATCCATGTCAATTGGTCATCAAAATATGTCACATTAAAATTTATTATAATTATCGTTCATCATCTCGAAGCTACTTTAATTATTAATCTCCCTACTATCGAACTTATCTCGACCGTATTGAATCAGTCCAACATCGCTTTCTGTCAAGAGTAGCACAGCTGATCGGCCTTGAGAGTGGTAGCTACTCCTACGAAGACATATAGAGGCGACCTAATGTATCTACATTGGAGAGACGTAGATCGGTGACTGACTTGCTGTTTATTTTTAAAATTTTGAACTCAATCATCGATGACTCAACTTCATTGTGGAAAATTGCATTCAATGTCCCTTCCCGGCTCACTAGAGGCATACTCATGTTTATGTTTTGTCCAAATTTATTGTCTTAGCTTTAATTATTCATACTGTATTACTATTTTAATAATAATAATTTAAATAACTGAACCCAGGAAGACTTGATGATTGCCAGAAGTAACACCATCGACGTCGCCCACTTCTGGGCAGACAGGATCTGACCCTGTTGTTTCCGACACGATTATATATATATATATTACTATTTTCTTAAATGTATTATCTTATATAAACTGTATGCATTGGCCTAGGCCGTTAATAAATAAAAATAATTAAAAATGAAATAAATAAATACAATTATATACTTATGAATATCAAAAGGCTTTAGATCAGTGAAAAACAATTGAAATTGTATTTCAGTATCGAAAAATGTTTTTTGTTAGCAATTTTTCTTAATAATTGCTATCATCTTTTCTGTACGCACCGGATGCTAAATTAATCGTCGTTAAAACTAGGGTTACAAAATTATTTATTTGACGGTTAAAGTAATTAGTTAATAGTGTTTATCACCTGTGGATCGTGCCGGTGTGTATATTAACCTGTTGTGTGGTTGGCAGCAAAATGCGGCTGGTCCGACACTCGTGGGGCTAATTATCATCCAACTTTGCCGAACGAGGCTTTTCAAACACCCGGGTAATCCACAAAAACGGATTAACCACATTTTCGCTTCCTGTCGCTGAAAAACCCTTTAACATATAAAAGACATTTTTTTATGAAGATTAAGCTACTGAAAATTTGATTACAATACATAGTTTTTTATGGAATTATCACTGCAAAATAAAAACACATATTTACTAAGCGTCTTGAACACTTTAACTATGTTTAGTGTTTAAATTTTATGCTTTAATTCACTTATGTGAATTAATTATATTTACGAAAATATGATTTTGTTTATATGTTTTAATACTGAAGTCACTTAAAGTAGGTACAAGAAACACTTCCGACTATTACATAGTTATTTGTGGTGAACATGTAAAATATTCTAAATTCTAATAAATATAAGATATTTAGGTAAATTTTCAGGGCAAAAAATTTATTGATTAAGTTTTTTTATTTTATTTTTTGTAGTCGTTCATTTAAAATCACAATTTATATGTAATTTTGCTAAAATTTCACATGTAGAGCTGCTTTAGTATGAAATTAATTTGCTGAAAAATCTGAATTTGTTATAAATTTTTCTTCTGGATAAAAATATTGTTAGTAAAAAAAAACTCTTAATATATTGAATATTATATTTTACCTAGTAAATTATCAATAAATATTTTTATACGTTAAGGTATTGTTCAATATATTTATTTTTATTAAAAAGTTATTATTGAGTAAGATATGATTTTTTTCAGTCTGTATTCAAAAAATGAAATCGAAATGGTTCCTCAATTAAAAATATATATATATATAGTTCTTTAGTTGCAACAAAAAATGAATGTTATCTTTTAAGAAGTAGGTTTATTTTTGATCTGTCTGCAAAAATAGAAACCTTAAAAAAAGCGGCTGGCTATGATTTTTTAAAGGATTGTCCTTAAGCCTGACTAAGCATCAGCTTATATATCTAGAAACACTTATTTCAATATAGAATATATTTCAATATAAAATTCTTTCACCGAATCGCTTAATCAAAATTACCTTTAAATATAAAGCATTGTAAAAGTGATAACATTTTCACTCCTTAATTTATAAAGTATATATATTTATATAATAATTAAAATAGTTAAAAGCTTAATAAAAGTACATTTAAAAAAAAATCAAAGCTCTTAATGGTTTCTCACTGTATAATAATAGCAAACGTCGATAAACCTGAAAACTCTGAAAGCCTACTGAAATACATTTAGAGAGTTCATTGTGACTGCCCAGCTGTTTAGCAGTGTAACCTCAATACACGTGCAAGTAAAACCGATTGCATCTGTACCAGAATACGATCTAGGTCCACGTGGTATGTACACTATATCAGGGCTGTCAACCTAGCAGACAATATTTAAACTGAACCTTTTCATGTCATTTTCAGGCTTTTCAGCTACTGCATGTGCATGCAGCAATAATAAACAAAGATTTTGGATACAATTTATTAGTATACAGGATTGGACTTAAGACTTTGACACGCTTTATTGATGATGCTTTGAGTCTGTGCTACGGCTAAGAGAACGATCCAGAAACGGTAAACGACTCAACCTTGACCCGCTCGTAAGTGCAGTAGACGGCAGACTAAGCCACGTGGAGAGTGGTATCTCGCTCATTCTTAAATGGAAAGCACACTTAATTTTCTTTATAAAGTGTTATTAAAAAAAAATACACAAATCTTTTCACAACTAATATTGTAAGCTTAACAACGCTAAGTCTACACTTGTATATAAATACATATTGTTTTATGTAAAACAATAAGAAATAAAAGTTTTTTTGAGTTTTTTTTTGTTATGTGTTATCACGTTCTCCCCAATAAATAATTTTTTAACATAGCAATATTGAAAGCAATTATAAAGTATATTTCAGCTTTCGTTGGCTAAAATATGTTATAAAGAAATAATAAGTCACTTATTGCTTTGGAATTTAGTGACATCTACTAAAAATCTTGTAAATTAATTTAACCAGTGTTAAGTTATGAGCTACGTAAGTATAAAGATGAACAATTCTAAAATGGTCTCAAAATATGTTTGGTTTGAAGTAGCCCTGGTTTACGGCGTAGACCCAATAAGCGAACGTGGTCGCTCTCCACGTCTGGTCGACCAACACGTTTGGGCCGCACGTAGACTCCGCACACTACGCCGTAGCTAGTAGTGCTATAAAGTGAGCTACATTCAGAGCCACTGGGTACTGGAATTCTCGCCTCGCACGCCGGAAGCACACTGGCCCGGTGATTCTCAATATACGATTGCCAAATTTTGGGAGTTTTCAAGGATTTTTTATGAGAACAAAGTATCAATTGTTTTAATAACATTCACGACATAGTTTTTGTGTTTCAAAGCGGGACACACGCCGGAAAAAATAATTAGGCTGTAATTTAATTTTTCGGGAAGTCAAATTACTTCCTGGTTTAATAATATGAGGTTATTGAAACATTATGCTTACTTACGTATTTGCAGTAATGCTGGTTAAAGTTTTTGACTTTTTAAATTTACGTCGGAAGCATGTTTACCAGGCTACACTTATAGCACGATTGCTGAACTTCCTAGATTTTTTAGTTCATAAAATATTGCTTGATTCAATAATCATAAGTTAATCAATTCATAAGGTGTAAAGTATTATATATTAATTTAGAAAATCTCTACATATATAAATTTATTTATTATTACTAGTCTCTTTGTGAGAGCACCTTCGACAGAACTATAGTTATACTCGAGGAAATCAAGTCTTTATTAAAAATAAATGCGAATTGTGCTTCAAAAACAAGTTCTTTGTGTTGATAATCTGCTCCCACATCCTTT
This sequence comes from Glossosoma conforme, assembly GCA_022606575.1. Taxonomy (NCBI): domain Eukaryota; kingdom Metazoa; phylum Arthropoda; class Insecta; order Trichoptera; family Glossosomatidae; genus Glossosoma; species Glossosoma conforme. The sequence continues at coordinate 1,555,590 of JAGTXR010000044.1, forward strand.
CTTGTCGTCTTTTTAAAGACGGGGGATGTCGTCAGTCAATTGAGTAAATATTATATATTAAAGACAGGTTAATTAATTGATCTCTAATTTAATAGATTCCATTAAATTACCAAAATATTATTTGAAACTGTTTAACCCTTTTGCATTGGTTGTCGGCATATGCCGTCATAAAATTCCCCGACCGTTGACATTGGTTGAAGTGATATATCGCTTTGCTACTTTCTTAGAATAGTTTTTTATGCATCATCTGATAGCTAGAGGATACAAGAATCAATGTGAAATATGAAAATTGACGAGTACATTTATGCTTCAAATACTAGTTTTATAATTGACAGTATAATTTGTATTCAAGCCGATCCGTAATGAAAGGGTTGAATATGCTTTATATATGGTTTAATCAAAATTTAAGCTGTAATGACCTGCAATTTTTCAGCTTGAACTTTCAAATTTGGAAAAAACTAGTTTTGATAATTAAACATTATTGTTATCAAGAAAATAAAATTGTATGTTTGACTATTTCAACAAGTTGACACGTAACTGTAAAAACATTGTTTTTTGTTTATTAATTAAAAGAATACAATTAATTAAATTATTATTTCACTTGAAAGATATGGTTATTATCGACACGCCAAACGAATGATTAATTGTTTGAAATAATATTTTTAAACAATTAAAGTGTGCAATATTTTAATGTTTGTTAATTACTTTTGAATTAATGAATTGTTGTTTGTTTAATAAAATATTATGTTATTGACATTTGGCTTATAGGGTCAAATTTTATCTATGCGACATGAATTTTAATGCATTTTTTTTCTGATTATAAATTGTACACTCTGTTTAATGTTTGAATCTTTTCCTAATAAGGGGCATCGACTTTACTGTAAGTTTAATGAACTTATGATTTTTTTTTTTATGTTGTAGCTTGCAAGATCTAACTTTGTAAGTACATGCGAGTAAGTAGATACATTAAATGATTTATTTTTTAACTACAGATCATCGTTACTGAAGTAAAATCAAGACTTATATACGAATATAGGTGCTTATGATTAAGTACTAAGAACAAAGCAATAAAGACATGAAACAGAAGGTCTCATTGCGCATCAAACAGACGACGCCAACAAATCATTTCTCCAAAGAAACGCGTGGAGTTCACGCCTGAACTGGGTCTCCCTTACGTGAAATATATCAACATCCGAGGGGATTTGGTTGAACAGTCTGATCCCTCTTCCAAGAGACATAGTCTCTGGCAGATTAGTGTTACTCATTGGGAGAGCGAACAATATGTGCCTCCTTATTTTCAGATATTTATTGGGGTCAATATATAATACATAGTATACAATAATAAACTATTGCAAAATGATTACTCAGTGTGTGGTAGCTATACCTGTATTCTTCTACAGTATGAAAGTATATTCATTAAAGATAGACTGCTTTAGAGTGGAAAAATACCTGCATTTTCTACATCTTTCCCTAGAACTGCGTCCCGTTAATTTTCAGTTCCTGTTATTGTGACACGTATTCTTTTTAAGTAAGCACATACAGGATAACACCGACAGACGATAATGTACTCGTAAATATCTTATTTATGGATAATATCACATTAATTTACAATTTTTGAGTACGACCAATCGCTGCGTGTGGAATATTAATCCGCCAATGTCATAGATAACAACCCATTTATGCATTTATATATTTTACGGAGCCTTACTATGAATGAGTTGCGTTCACGGGATGACATTTGTCTACCACCAATAATATAGAGCGCAATGAGGAACGACGCATTTTTTTTTTCAGATTTATTGAGTCCGACATTCAGATAGATATTTTATAGAGTTGCTTTTCATTATATATATTATCGTGTCGGAAGCTATGGGGTCATCCTGTCTACCCAGAAGTGGGCGACGTCGATGGCGTTAATCCTGGCCATCATAAAATCTTCCTGGGTGCAGCTACTCGGACACAGCGCACACTTCAGAAGATGTGACAGGGCCTGCTTCACGCCGCAGTCACATTCAGTCGGTCCGCTGTAAAACTGCCAGGCTTTCATTTATGTCTTCGTCTTGCATAGTCCGGTCTGAAGTCTGTTATTGTGAAAGAATATATCTATAAAAAAAACATGTTTTTATATCGAATGAGATGTTTTGGAGGCGCTGGTACAATCTATACTAGAGCAAAGCGCAACAGTTTGCGACGAGCAAAATAAATTTCGGGCGTCTGGACGGGCCTTGAATGTACTGCTGCTAGTTTAGGGAGCCGTGCGATACTGAGCTTTCCGACTGTACATATAGGATTGTGTACCACCTGTAGCGTCAAAGAAAGTTATATGTAAAAAAATGTGTAAAAATTTCAGTACAATATTACAGCATATGTGTTTACTCGAGAATGCGATATGAATCTTTTCAAAACATATTTATGAATACATACAATCTTTTAAATTTCACAACATATATTAATTTTTAATGCAATCGCATGCAGGAAAAATTTGGGGAGATTTCCAGTATCTGTTCCTTAAAGAAATCCAAATAGAGTTCCTTTTCGATGCAATTCGAGAAAAAAACCTTGGTCCTATATCAAGTATGCAAACTTTGTGGTCACTAAACAAAATTCCACGCATTTACCAATTTTACTCGTATTTTCGGTGAGAATCTATCTTTCATTTCCATTTAACCCGTGAATGCGATTCTTATCTCTCCACGGGTTCTTTCTCTCTAGCACTACTGAGCAGTGACCTCAATTATTCAGAAAAGACTGCATCTGAACTTTAATAGTTAACTACGCATAGTAGTTAAACAGGACAACCTCGAGCGGTGGGAAATTCTTCGGCAGGGATAATTACTCTTGTGCAATTGTGGAGACCTGCAGACCGCCTCACATCTAAGATTCTACTCCATGAGCCCGAATAGCTGCACATCAAGACCTAATTCTGGGCAGCACACGTGACATTGATGTAGCCATTCACACGGCGGAAACAATTTGACGTCGCTGACACGAAGAAGAAATCTGAATAAGCGCATTATCAAGGAGACTTAATTGTAATGTGATGCGGGTGTGAGACGGGTAAAGTCCAGTCTAGTAGAATTCAAGGCATATTTTTATGGTATTCTAATCAGCATTTAAAGAAGACTGAATTTTTTGTGTAATTCTCCCGAGCCTTGGACCTTTTTGTTCTAAAAGGCAGCTCAATAAAATTTAAAATATAGACATTTAAATATATAAATTTAATTTAATATTTTCAGCTCTCGCTGTGCTCAGATCCACCACCTGTAGCATACGAATTTAGCATATACCTTGCTTCCTCTAGCGCAAGAAGGCGTCCCTCTCGCACTCGATTGTATGAAGCTAGCTTTCCTTTATGGGCCAACTCTACCTAAATGAACGTGATGTTCTATCGCATACAGATGAGCAGTTCTGAAAAGATCGGAGATGCCATATATCACGACTTGCTTGAAGGTTTATGTTAGTCTCGAAAGAAAATTATCCTTTTTTTTCAGAAAAAAGTTAAGTATTTCAATTCAATCATTTCTAAGATGTAAATTACGAAATCAAGAAAACTAGGCATTCTCTTCAAAGCATGACTTTTTTTCACCATCTATATAGGGTGTAAATTTGCATAGCTCTTGACTATAGCAGCCACCTTTAGTCCTATATCACCTATTAGATGCAATTTAAAGAAGAGCAATTGGTTTGGTAAGCAATGGTAGCTTATTTTCTGATCTTGATACGACAAAAAAAAGACATAAAAATAAGTAGAAAAAATTATATTCCACGTTAACTTTTTTAATTTACTATGATCCTTGATGTAGTTCAACAGCATCATAATGGGAAACGCTACACTTTGAGAGGGACTCGATAACATGATGACAATGAACTAAAGGTACTGACATCAACATGATATAGCCCTTGCCGACTAGTACCGAAAACCTCGATATACAATATTTTGTCTCTTATTTCTGTTCGTTTGTTCACATAAATGTGTCGCGATTTTGGAATTTTGGACTAGTAAACAGCCCATCACGGGTGTGTCAGTCGTGTGTCGACCGTCGGCGAGAGCATTGTATTTTGGTCCGGCCTAATGCTGTGACTAGGTCCGGGCCATAAGTTTGTAAAGTTTATCGTAAACATATGCCAATGTGCTTCTGCAAAAGTCTGTGTTATTAATCTGCTCCTTATCCTGCCACTACGCGACTGAATAACAATATTTTGAAAGAGAGTAGGATGTTAGTACCTAAATATATTTTTGTATAAAATAGTGTGGACACCAGACTTTCTATCATAGAGTCTTCTCTTGGACATTTTTAACTCTTCTCCACATTGCCACACTATCGGTTTTTGGTCGCACAATCACTAACAGGGTAACCTGATCGTCTCGAAATATCCCATCGCACAGGACCTGCGTCCAATATGAAACTTTGGCATATTACCTGCATAGTTATGATGCAATTAAGTAATGACCGCACGAGCGGCTTACTCCAACTAGAGGTTAACATGAGGTAACAGACGATGGCTTATATTGCAGGAGTCGGAAAATTAAGACTCGTGAACCAGAACCACACAAACCTTTTATTGGAACACTCTGGTACTCTAAAGTCTAATTAAAATAATTGAACATGAAGCCACTCATCTTACCAGACATTTTTTCAAATTTATTGATTTTCACAGAGCAGTAGTTCCAAGGCACAAAATAATAATAAACAGGGTATATTTAATTAGACAATACATACAAAAGATAATAAAAAAATAAAAATCACAAAAAAGAAGAAAAATATGGCACGTGTCAAAGATCACATAGATCTAGGAGAACAATACCATCGGCAAAAGAGGAAAGGGATGTAAGAAAAGGATCGAGGTGTGCTGGTAGGCCATTTAGGAGCGCCATTGCCGTTGTACTAAATTGAGTGCTCGAAGCTCCACAAGGATCAACTGGGATCAAAAACAATGGATGGCTACGAGCACGGGTGTACTTATCTGATAGATCTAGTCCAACATAGCGAGCCAATCTACACAGTACTTTATGAAACTACAGTAAGCCTTCATTACGATCATTATTTCCATATGTGTTCCCCTCACTGCAGCAAATGGACATCACGGATTCACAAAGCTCTCTTAGTCGTCTTAGTCCTTACCTCATCCTATGTCCACTCTGCCTTCCACAACTCCACCAAGTACATTCTATGTATAGTTCCTTAAAATGCAGCTGTAGTTAATACTATTATGTGGCATCCGTAGTACAAGTCCCAATCAGGTCCACTTTTATTTCGTAACTTAGGTGTAGTATGGAAGGCTGCCTTCTCCGCTTTCTCACCTTGTTATTCCTCACCTTGGTATTCTACGCATAATTTTTTTCCGAAAGCTACGGCTGCATTGGATTTTGATGAGATGTTGAGATTCACAAGTGTAAAAAAGAATGGGGACAATACATGCCCCAACACAGTCAAACCTATTATAGAATTATCACAAAATCGGATGATTAGTATGATGTTCCAAGCGCTTGGACCGGTTAAATATTAAGAGACGGTTCAACCCAAAATAACGACATAAAAGAGACCGCCATAAAAATAATCGCTGCAAGCAAAAAAATATCTTTAAATAAAGAATGCCGAGCTTTCAAGAATATTTGACTGTAATGCACATTATTGTGAAAAATATATTCATTGATCGGATTTGTATATATGACAAAAATTAAAAAAAAATGGCAACCAAGTTGCAAGAGCAGATTACATCATATTTTTCGACCGATTTTACCGCGCTGCTATGGATAGTCTTTTTTACAACAAGATTTAGCACTTCTCTTTTTTATTCTGCACACATGTTAAATGTCTTACTTCTAATGTAATAAATAAAGAATAGCAGTAAGTGTTAAATCAATTTATGGTTATTATGGTGCTCCAATATAAAATTTATAAAAAAAATATTTACACTTAAAATAATTAGAATTAAAAATAAGTACGATCAATGGACTAAAATTCAAATATAAATGCGTGGGACTTGGTTACACAAATTACTCACTTCTGGCTAACATAGTTTTGAGTCAAAACCAAGCTATTCTATGGTAATTTCACTCAATATTATTTATTTTACAAAGTTATGAAAATTCCACCACCTGACCTGCAGGTACAAATAAATTTTGCGTGGCTTTACTAAATAGTCTGACAATGTATCCCACACGATAAAACCCAATTAACAAAATTTCATAACGCTTAACATGTTAAAAGTTTTACTTGTTGTTGGTTTTATGGTTCAAGTTTCAAATTTGTTATTATTAGTTTAATTTTTAATGTAATATACTCGTAATTTCACGCAGGCAATGTTCTGTAGTTGTGCGATTTTTTTAACGTGAAAAAGGTTTTTTCATATATTTTATTCAAACTTTTTATTTAAAATACAATTCAGTTTCAGTCAATAATGAAAAAATATAATGAGTATTATTATTATCATCCTGTATGAGCATTTAAAAAGCGTTTTTTTTCTGACAATATCGTTATTCTTAAAGCGATTTTTTGTTTTTCTAGTATATCTCACAATAGCACAACGACAATAGCATATTATAAGCGCGGTTCTTGTTAGATTACCAAAGTTAAGCGAAATTGAATTTAAACCAAAATTTGGATGGGTTTTCGCTTGTTATTATTGCGTAGACATTATTTTAATAAAAACGTTGCTAAGCATCTAATTTTGCATGTCTTGGAGACGCTAGGATAATTATTCAGTTTCTTTAAAAATACCCAAATATGCATCTTAAGCTGAAGTCTTCGTGTTTCGTCAAATCTCCTGGTTCTGCCGTGGAGGTTATCAGAAACCGTATATATTTGTAAGTTTTCAAGTCAACCTTCAAATGCAGAGATGTTAGAGGACAAAACTTGGGTTTTTCCGCTGCATTTCGTTCCTAGACAGTTCGTTCAACGACTCATTGGTAACGACGTAGGGCGTACTTCACGTTTGGTGCACGGTACATTTAGTGCACTGGACAGCTGGTACACTGGATGTCTCGCTAACCTAACCTCTGCATGTTAAGTCCAGCTATAAAGACATGAAAATAATTTTAATATTTCATATTAAAATATTTAATGATTTATTGTTGGTCATCGTGATCATTTAGATACAATATTTTCCACTGAGTCAAAGTTTTGTAAAGGTGCAAAGATTAATGATTAGCGTTAACGATATTAAACAGTAATTGGCAAATGACTTCCTGTTGAAAATATTCGTCATCAGTGAATAATGAAAATTCAATTTTCTAAGAAAACTTTGATTCATTCGATTTGTGATTATTTTTAATGACGTATAAATGTTATTCAATTCAGATTCAGGTATTTTATTTATACCTTTAAATACATGACAATTTGAATTAATTCGTATTTAAAACAAATAGTAAGTAAACTATGAAAACATTAAATCAATATCTAAACCGGGCCTCCCTCGTGTGGAATATATCGAAATTCGCGACGTTTTGGTTAAACAATCTGATTCCTTTCCCAGGAGGCAAAGTTTTTTGTAGGTCATTATTACTTTTAGGGAGATCGATCTATCTTTGCTTCCTTTTGCTCAGATATTTTTCAGGGAGAAAAAAACAGATTTCCAACATCATTAACTATCTTAGTATGTAATTACTGAAAAATAATTAAATGTTTATACAATTTACGCCTTTCTTTGAAATAGACTTTCATGACCTTTTTTCACAGTATAAATATAATTAGTATATGTACGAGTATTATGATTTTTTTCGTCATCTTTTTTTCATAAATTCAATTTAATAAATTTCTTTTAATTTAAATTTAAAGTGTATTGAGTGACTCCGCCCATGCGGAAGAGATTGCAAAAGAAAAATTACTAAAGTCCATACGAGGACACCAATACAGACGCATTAGGTGTTCTGTGTGCACCACGTGTGTATACTCACTCACACATGTGCAGCACTCTCACACACACAGACACACACTGCACCTACACACACGCTGAGGCGGATCTTATATGAAATGGGAGGGTACATGGATTAACGCCAAATCAAAATTTAAACAAAAAATATCTAATCAGGTATGTCAAAAAAACGTTTATACAATGAAACTTATGTAAATAGTTTAGACATGAGCTCCACGAATTTATGTATCGAAGTAATTTCGTGGTATCTTCTGTTTAGCGATCTTCGGGACTTTTTAATAATTGTTGCTAATTATCTTAATGTATAAATTTTTTTGTATTATATCTTATTCGTCAGGATCGTTTTAATAAAATTTATAATGTTTCTGAAATAAATTAAAAAAAATAAAAAACCATGTAGAATGTAAAATATTTTTTCTAAGAAAAGGAAACAATAAAAAAAATAACTTCTTTGCTTTTGACAACAAAAACTGATTTATTTTACTAATTTTACAAAACCTTCATTTCTTTCTTCATACCTCTTGATCCTTCACCTTTCGTATTCATGCTAACGGGTCCGCCAAATAACTTTTTTTTTTTTTTAAATGGGGCGCAAAACATCAAGTGTAGCTTCGGCTGTGTGACACGTAGCGCCGTCTTGTTGAAACCAAATGTCGCCAATATCCTCCTCTTTAATTTTTGTGAACAAAAATGGCCCGATAACGATCTCCATTGACTGTAACGGCCACTCTTTGCTCATTTTCGAAGAAAAATGGCCTGATTTTCAAAGTAATGTCGCATTATTTTTCAGCGTTGTTCAAGCGTATACACAACCATATTCGTTCAGCGGAAGGATAAAACTATTTATCTGTCAAATCAGACATAAGAAAAGTATTACCATTCACGAAATAAGCACTAGTTGAAAAAAAAACGTTAGATAGCGGACCCTATATTTCCACTCTTGTTCTGATATCGTCAGTCCATCATGCAGAAGGTAGTCTAGCGCTCCATTTGATAGTTCTTGGAGGACTACAGCCCTACTTTATTTGTGTTATTCTTCGGATATCTTCGTTTCTGATTCAATCTTTTATAGACACTCTGAGCATAGATGCCATATAATCTTTATTTAATGTGTAATAACTGCTGTAAGATTCCACGTCTCTGCGCTTAAAGCCAATACTGAAACATTGCATTGGTTGTACCCCTTAGTTTTTAGATATTTCGGAATTTCAGCTTTAAAAATTCACTTTAGTTTTCCAATTGGTAATGAAAAAATACAACCAATTTCTTTGTTAAAAAAAAAGTAAAAAATTTCAGTGCTTAGATCTGAAGAAATGCGGCAAATATTATGTCAGTAAACTTAATAATGTGATGGGTATATTTTCAAGAAAGAATTGTATTTTAATAACATTAAAATAAAATATGCATTTTGTTGAAAAATTGCTGCTTTTTTCTTTTGTGAACGAAAATTAATTTAAGCGAAAAATAAATAACATATTTTTCAGAACAATTTAAATTAATTAATTTTCAATTAATTCAGCATCCTTGTATAAGCCATTTTTTACTTGTATGCGCTACTGAGCGCACTCACACTACTGTACACAGATCTTCACACAAACGAGACATACACACACAAGTGCAAGCAAGCCGAGAAAAAATAACAAAGCGTTCGACGCGCTCCCCGACCCCCTTAAAAAGGGGGTCCGAAGGGGGTAAGGGGAGCTCAAGGGGGCACCTTTGGGGAAGGCGTGGGTCGCGAAACGCGGTGAGTGCGTTTCAGGAAAAGTTTTTGAGATGTGGCGACTTTAACACGAAAAACATTTTTTTTAACTCATTTTAAAGAACATGTAAAATTTGCTAATGACATCAGATGACATAGCACTTGCTGACTGGTACCGAAAAACCTCGATACACAATCTTTCGTCTCTTATTTCTGTTCGCTCATCGATATGCACCTGTCGTTATATTGGCATTTTTGACTAGTCACGGATATCGTCACTTGAAGTGCTGTTCGACAGCTACTCACGGGCGCGCCAGTCGTGTGCAGTCCGTTGGCGAGAGCATATTGTATTTTTGCCCCACCGAATGCTGTGATTTGGTCCGGGCCATACGGTTGTAATGTTTATCCTAAATATATGTCAATGTGCTTCAGAAAAAGTCTGTGTTATTAATGTGCTCCTTATCCTGCCTCCACACAACGGAGTAACATCTTTTGAATGATAGGAGAATGTTACTAATAATTGACATAAAATCAAAAATAATCTTGCCTTTTTTGATTTCTCATTTCGTTACTCTTTACGTTGAATGACCAGGTTGAAGTCACCCCATCTTAAAATTTTTTCGATGGAGATGTTCATCTTCTCCACCAGAGATTCTCTAGCAGCAGAGAGTTCTGAATATTTGGGAGATTTTCGAAACACTCAATACCAATTTGATGTAACCCTTTCAAGCCGGTGATGTAGAGCCTCGATATGCAATGTATTGTCTCTTATTTTTGTTCACTCGTCTGACACGCCCATATGAAAATTTTAGTCTCAGTTTTTTAGAGCAGATTCGTCATAATAAGGATGATGCGTGAATGTTAGGCTATAGTCTATGAAGTTGGCGGATCAACACTTCACACGCAACACTTAGCCATATGTAGAAAACCATCTCTTATAGTAAGCGTCAAATAATCCACAGATAAAACTTCAGTATCACCATTACTATCTGTAGGTATTCTCCTATATGTGATTACATAAAAAAAACCTCACATAAAGTTCCACGGAGTATCCATGTAAACTTAACGTTGTGACATTAAGTAACTAGGGCGGCGGGTATAGCTTAAGGGTCAAAGCGTTTGCTTTGCAAGCCAAAGGTCTTGGGTTCGATCTCCGACGGAGATTTAAATAAAACTGTTTCTGCGCTCTAAGATACCCTCGGTTGGTGTGAATTTGATCTCTCACCCGTAAAACGTCAGTCATAGCCTACTAATCAAAATTTGTGGTAGACGAAAGTCGTCTCGTAAAGACCACCCACTCATAGTAAATTCCTGTAATAATAAGGATGATGCGTGAATCTCGCGCTGTAGTTTATAACGTCAATCACTCCGCATGTAGCACCTGGCCATATGCAGCATGGTAAGTGTCATAGAATTCCATAGATGAAACTTTAGAATCACTATGTCAGTATTCTGCTGTATACATTTACATAATAATAATAAGCTTTTTATTCCAGCAGGATTGGGTGGGTTGTGCAATACCCAATCTGCCATATTTGTAGATACATCTACATTTATATAGTACATACAAAATAATAATTATATATAAATATAATAACATAAAAAACCTTACCTTAAGCTTCACGGAATAAACATGTATAATTAAGCAATGTTAGATTCACTCAGTAAAAATATATATAGTGATATGCTCCGGTTAAGGGAGCTGACATGGTGATGATGATGATGATGATGTTTGTTACTGCGTTTTAGTGCAGCGTCGTTGTCCGGCTGCAGCGACAGGGCCCCACTGCAGGGGGCGCAAATAAGATAAAAAGCGCACGAAAAATTGATATGAAGGGGCGCAGGGGCGGAACCAGAGCGTGGGCGAGGTGGCGAGTGGGCGAGGGCGCCCGGCGAGGAGGGGGCGCCAGGAGGCCAGGGGCGAACTCCCATCTCAGACGCCCGCGCCCCTTCCGACGCCGGCGTCGGCAACTATTGATCGGCTACGAAAATTCGGTGCGCTCGGTTGCGATGCATTTTCGTCTTGGTGGAGGTCGGGATGAAAAAGTGAGGCTGTTGGGGGCAGGGGGGGATCGGGAAGGGGCGCCGAATTTAAACCGCCCCGAGCGGAAAATTTTAGACATTTTTTGCAGGTTTTTGCTCTTTGTGTGCTTTATAAGACAAATTTCTTTTAAACTAAGATGATAGAATTTCAAACATATCGGTCTCATTATTGTAGTCAAGAAAGCATATGTAGTTATCAAGGTATAAAATATGAATACTGTAGTCAATAAAGAAAAAAATATGTTCCTACCAGTAATTTGTAAGTTTTACATAAAATAGGAGATTAATTTATTATTAATTATATTATTTTTAAACTAATACCAACAAATTACTTTGTAGCATTGTAGCAAATTCAAGATGCAAAATGCAGAATGAAGATATAATTTCACAAAATTGTTACAAATTGGATTGGTTCAAAAAAACATTTAAAATATCTGTAATAAAAGTACTATTAAATACATAAAAAAATTATCTGTAAATTTAGATTCTATATTAAAATTTCAAATTAATTATTTTCATTAAATCATTTTTCAATTAATAACACTTACAATGCATAAATATATATTTTTTTAACATACTTCTTTACCAACGGAAGGTAATATAATAATAAACGGTGTAGCTTATAAGCACTTGTCATTGTTGAGTATGGCTAAAAGCTACTTGTGGATTCTTCATCCGCTAACGTCATCCGACTACAGTCCAGCGTTCACGTATCATCCAAATATGTTATTTGAAACTTCCTTCTTGATGATTTTATGCATTCAATCAAACATAGGTACAATTTGTTTTCACTCACACACCATATTTATAATATGTACTTCAAATATGTTGATTAAGAAATCATGATGACCAACACTGCCTAACTTAACTTTAGTATATAAGCTTAAAAGGTGTAATAATAACCTTTTTCAGCAGATTTTCAATATCATGTGCTCCGAAATTAGTAAAAAATTCAAATATGTTATAAAAAAAAAACCTGAAATACTAAGCCTTTCAGGAAATCTTTCGATGTTTCTGAAAACTGACGTATCGCTTCACTGTGCCTTTATGGGACATTTGTTTGCGTGTAAGCTTATGAGTGCCTTTGCCACCGTTTCAAAGCATCCTGTGTATACGTCCACTATTACAGAAGGCATATATTATCTCGTACGACGAACAGTTAAAATGAATTTTCGCAGGGAATTTATTGCCAATTTAATGGCAGGGAGCTCACCGTATCGGCGATGGAAAAGTCCAATGGCACTGTCGCCGATTTCATATTTTTCAGAATTTAGAAAAATGGTGTGCCCCCTTCAGTAATATAAATCAACAGCAGCGTTCATGCGCAACAATCGAAATATAATTCTGAAAAAATACTGAATTTATGGAACCAAGAAATACTTTTTTATTTACTTTTTTTTTGATTGATGACTATATTGTATATTTCTTAATATTTCAATTTAGAATCGATTATAAATGATACATTTTTTTTTGTCGCAAGAACTAATCATTTTGATACAGAGAATTATTATGTTTTTATACATCATTATGTGTTTATAAAAATTTTTTCTAGATTCAGTATTCTTGCTTATACAATACTGAGCGCCTGACACCTGATATTGTAACAATAAAAACATCGGCAAATACTCATTATTTAATTTAATCACTATCCATCGGTTAAAATCTCTTTTTTCTTTTCTTAATGTTAATTGAAAGCAATTTTACCATCTTTCAGACAATAAAATAAAACATGAAAATCAAAATGATTTCCAAATATATTACATAATAGTCACGTTATTTTTTTTAAAACAGTCATTGTAGCAAATTCTTTCGATATCTTCTAGGTACAATATGAACCATATAACGTCTCTAGTGAATATAATATATCATCAGCATCAGCCTGTATCCGTCCACTGTTAAACGTATGCCTCCCGCTTGAGTCTCCATCCTATTCGATCCTCCGCCTTCCGCATGCAGGTCACTGCATTTTTCCTCGTTTGGGATTCTATCTTTTAGTGACACTCCGAGCATGGATCTCTCCATATCACGCTGGGTGACCTTTATTTTATGGGTAAGACTTGCTGTTAGATTCCACGTCTCTGCGCCATAAGTTACTTATAGGGAGGATGCATTGGATAAATGCCTTAGTTTTAAGACATTGCGGAATTTTTGCTTTGAAAATGTACTTAAGTTTTCCAAATGCTGCCCATCCTAGTTGTATACGCCTTTTGATTTCTTTTGAGAAGTAGCTTCATCCTAGTTGTATTAAATATAATATAAATAACGTCATTATTTCTTGACTGACTCATAAAACATACATTAAGATTTGAATACTCGTATGTTTTGTGCATTTAAATAACATGAGTATCAAAATGAATCACTGTAATGATTCATATCAATAAATTCAATGGAATTGTACAAACAAGATTGCACAACATTTTTAATCTGTGCTGTTAGAAATGTCATAATGAATCCTTTCAAAAGTCATTTTGTATGGAAAAAATACTTTCATAGTTCAAACAAATAATTAATGAAGTTGGTTATCACTTTACTATCTAAATTTATTTAAAGATTTAACTTTCTTTTGAATAAATAAGAAATACTATTAAGTTACTTTAATATGTCTGGATAAGATTTTGATTAGTTGTCAATTGTCACAGGTAAATAGACGTATAGGGACGATACAAGCAATCTTCTTCTTCGCGACGTCAAATTATTTTTGCGCAGTGTTTGGGAACATCGATAACCCGTGCTTTGCCCAGCATTAGGCCTTGAGATGTGCAGCTTGATGGGCACATGGAGCAGGCTCTTATGTGTGAGGCGGTCTGCAGGTCTCCACAGTCACACAATAGATACTCTCCCTGCCAAAGCATTCCCCTCCGCCCGAGGTTGTCCTTTGTTCTACCAACTCCGGTTCTTAATCTTTTCAGGGATTTCCAGGTCCGCCAGTCAAGGTTCTTGCCAGTTTGGAGGCCTTTCTTTGGAGTAATGAAATCCTCTGATACGATTTGTTACCAGAGCTGGAGTCTAATTTTCAGGGCCGGATGTAAGAGGTTGTAAGGATCTCAGAAAGCTGCTTCGCGACTTCAGTCTGGGTGTTGAGGGCATCTGTCTAGTGGGACGGCTGGTTGATTGCCTTACGCATTTCTTCGGCGCATGCGACTTATGTTTGGAGGTGCGATACCAGCCAAGGGGTATAGTTTTGAAATGGGTGTTGGTTTGAGGCAGCCTGTGATGACTCAGCATGCATCATTCAGGGCACTATTCACTTGATTACAATGGGCTGATCGACATCGAATATATGATAGTCAAGGTTGATAAATTGCACGAAATTTTTTGGTATTATGTATAAGGGTAAATTTTTGTATTATATATATATTTTTAGTAAAATATAATTAATTATATAAAAGCAACAGATGCTTCTCGATTGGCTGCCTACAGCATACCTCTACAGCAGGCGGGCAGTGTTTTATATTATGCCTGACATATTGTTATGCTTGCCATATTATGTTATGGCATATTGTTATGCTGCGCCATATTATATTAGTATTGTTACGGTCCGTGGTCCAACGCCTAACAAAAGAGTTGGACATCCGGCCAATTTACAATACAACGATATTAAATTCTCGCTGATAATAATATTTCGAAAACATTCATTTTGAAATGTGTCGCATTATTGTAATGAAAATGCGAAATATAAACATAAACTATATATAATATTTTTAATAATTTAAATAAACAATAAATATGATATTAAAAATATGTCTGATAATATATGTGGGCGAATTTCATGTAAAAAAAACCAACCAATTTATTTTTAAGAAAACATCAATTCATAGATTAAATTTATAGAATTATATATAATGCAGTATTATAAGTGAATTAGTATTTTTTTATTTAAGTTTTCGAATTTTTTTTTTGAAAGTGCCAATTTGATATTATAACATAAGAAAAAAAAAGCTTTATTAATTTTTTTCTTCATCATAAAAAATAAAAATTTAAGCATTTAGATTTTATTTTGTATGAATTCATAAGAATTTTGGATTTTGTCGTTAAATTAAGTCCACGAAAAAGAGTTTAAAAATAGTTTTAAAAAGTTAAAAAGGAAATGATATTCTAAGGAATTATTCAAAATTCTTAAAATAAAAGATTTATTGGTGTTATCTAAAGGTTATTCAATTTATATAATAATTATGAGGGATATAAATTTAAAATATTAAAGTTTTTTTTTAAATGCTGTTTTTAATTATTAACTTTAATATTGTCAGCCTTTTCAACTAAGAAACTTAGTACTTGATAATGCTGTGCAAGATTTTAAGACATAATTAATTTAAATTTAAAATACATATATTGTTTATATAAATATATGAGTAAATTACCAAAATACATTTTGCATGCAAGCACAATACCCTTAAATCATAAACATTGCCGCCTTCGTTACTTTATATAAAAAAACACGTTTCGTATAACGCGAAAAATAATTATAAAGCCTCGGCGCAAAAGCAATTTTCATCAACCCCGAAAGCTATCAAACCCATTCTTTCAGCTTCTCCCAAAAGCTCACTGAAAACTACCCCCTTTCGTGTAGTTTCAGGGGAGTGAGAGGGACGAGACCCCTGCGAGGAGGGTCTCTTCAACCCGACCCCCTCTTTTCTTCTCAACTCACACTTGCAACGGGAAATGCAGTTCTTATGCGTGAAATGGCTGCCAGTTTTCTTCCTTGTTTCGAAGGGATTTCTCTCGCCGCGCAGGGGGAAGATAGATTCTCCCTCTTCTTTGCGGGGGGTTTTTGGGGGTTTTTGGGGGATCTTTGTGGGTGCGGGTAGTCTAAAAGGGGGCACAGCGAAGCCTCGCAGATGGCGTGCGTGGGTCTAAGATGCAACACGTAATACTCGGCCCTGAAGCGATGCAGTTTCTTTCTTTGTAACGAGCTTACTTCTTATCTGAAGTGAAAAGATTTTTTCGGACTTTTTCGTATAAAAAATTATACAGTCAACTGAATTCTTTAAATAAAATACAGTTTATTGAATACAAATGCAGTTCAAAATTTTTGTAACGTGGTGGAGGGAGGATCGTAGGAATATATTTAAATATTCTAATCTGTATACTTAAAAAATAAGATTCCTTATATTTGTGAGAGGTAATCTTAGAAAATGATTAATAAATCGACTATTTTTTTACAAAGCATTACATTTTAATATTGCAACTAATTAATTATAGTTTCATAACAATATTTATTAATTTACTTAGTTTTTACATGGATCACGTTAAGTATAGCTTCTGTTAAGGAGAATGCAGTTTTGACTAACTCGAGGCCTTCTTCAAATCATCAGTGTCAAGAGACAACTCAGTTACTCAAAACTGTAGTCTCTTAAACATAAGCCATACCTAACGCGATCCATGCGAAAACAAAGTAAATAAATAAATATTTATTATTTATAATGGATTTCCAAATGAATGCTGAAAATATTGAAAAAAAAAAGTTTATGATGTCTTGAGGCATTTTTTGCACTGACGAATTGCTTGAATAGCTTCAAAAGAAAACTTGTTTATTCGTGCATATTTTTTCATGAGTTGTAATGAATACTTGATTAGAATAAAGGCCATATTTCAGTGTTGAGTTAGAGCATGAGTTCACGCACTATGTGCTTGACCCAATTCGCAATGCCAGCAGATATATTATAATTATTTTGAATTAATCTCAACTAAACACATAAACACAACTCGACTTGAGTGTTTTCACAAAACCGTTCGTATTTTATGCAAATAAATTGATTGTGTTATTAAAACATGATTTTTAAAGTGTATATTTTACGATGAAATACATTAAAATGCAAAAATATTATGTTCCTTGGAAAATTATGCACTTTTGCGTTATTAAATGCATTAAACTTACATTTTAAGACAATGTTATTTTTTATTTTAATATTTAAAACAGACGTTTCTAGAAAAACACGTTAGAATTTTATAAAGATTAAATGTACTCGTACAAAAAATTGATACCCAATTCTTCATCAAATACCATATTTCAGTATTTGGAGAAAAAGAAACGGTAAACGCTGGGATACGAACTAGTCTGTAATTTATTTTTCTCCAATAATTAACGAGAGAAATGTCATAAATACCCAGACAGTGCAAAATAAAGATTTTCTTCGTTATGACTAGACACATTAAATTAAATATTATGATAATCTTACGATTAAATAGCCTGCCTGTTGTCATGCCGAAAATGTTTTTGCTATCAATAATAGGTGAGCAGGGTTAACGTGATAACCAATTTGAAATAACAACGAATTTTATAATCTCCCAATAAATATGCACTATTAGACTTTTGTTTTGGGTTATAGGTTCAAGCAGGGTTGGAATCGTACATTTGGCATTTTGGCGGATGAGACAAAGAAGATTTTGTTGTACGATACTTTATAGGCCAATTAATAGGGTTTTTCATTTAAGCTCAAAAACTGCATTTTTATTTGATGTTAATCAAGCATCGAAAACTTCATTCGTATTTGATGTTAATCATAGCCAAAAACGGCATTTATATTTGATGTTATCGAAGCCAAAAACTGTATTCATATCGTTATGGCATTTGAAACTAAAAACTGAATACGTATTTTAGTTATTTGGGACCAAAAACCGGCAGACGCATTTGATGTTAATCGAAGTAAAAAATAGCATTCGCTATTGATGCCATTTGAGTCTAAAAATTGCATTTGTATTTTGGTAATAGGAGATAAAACATTCCTCTCTTACGTGAAATATATGTTGATATATTTCCCGTAAGGGAGGCCCAATTCAGACATGAAATTCACGAGTTTCTTTGGAGGAATAATTTGTTGGCGTTGTCTGTTTTTTTATTTTTGGATTAATTCTTATTGTACTTCAGAAATTAATTGATTTGTTTAAATTCGTAATGATTCAGTAATAGTTTTTTTTTTGGAAAAATCTCTTAATTGATGTCAGTTGGGACCAATAACTGCATTAATATTTGATTTCATTTGAGATCAAAAAATGCATTCGTATATTATACTGGTTGAGATCCAAAACTGCATTTAATGTACCCTGATAGAGACTCAAAACTGCATAGCTATTTTATACTGGTCTAGACCCAAAACTGCACTATCATTTGATGTCGGTCTCAACCAAAAACTGAAGTAATCTCATGACCTCCCGCCCTGTTTGATACGGCTGCTGTTATCTCCCGCGCGTGCATTTTGACCTCGCTCACTGTATATCCGCGAAACTTTAGTTTTGCAGTCAGTTTACCAATCGCACTTTTATCAAACGGCGTCCGTGTCACTTCCACCATTGAAATTCGCTGCAAGGTTACATGATAATGCTGAATATGATAGTTTAGAACACTGGTTAGATGGATACTTTCAGTGAATTCAATTAAATGATCAAACCGAATAACGGTGCTTATCAGTAACACAGGTAAATGACTGGTTGGAAAGTCCGTGTAGGACTTACAAGAAGTTGTTTTCCATCCATTCAATCTATAGTTCGGTTCGAGACCCGAGTGGTACTTACTTAAATAAATAGACTGTCGGAAAGTAAAAATATTAAAAAGCTTGTGAATAAATGTTGACTGATTGAATAATTAAATAATAATAATATACATACTCTGACTATATATACTATAGAGACATCTATCGTTATACGATGATCTCTGACGCGTGTCAGCTCAGGCAGAGAAGTGGTCGAGAGGGCTAGGTGGTATATAAAGACCTGAGCAAAGGTGGTTCCAAGGCTCGCGGTTCGTATCCCGCTTCTGCCGATATTAGTGTGTGTATATTTAATTACGAATAATGTTATTTATATGTTTACCATTTTCTTTGAGATCCATTTTAATATTTAATAGATAAGTATTTTGTACCTTGTTTTAACATGGATCACACTGAGCTCTGTTTCACTTACTGAAAGACTGCAATTTTGCGATCTATGAATGCTTTATCAGTTCCAATTAACATCCTCATCTCTCTCAAAAAGGTTGTTATTCAGTCACGTCATGGCAGGCTTAGGCAGCAGATTGATAACACAGACTTTTTCAGAAGCACATTGGCATATATTTACAATAAAATTTTACAAATTTAGGGCTAGACCTAGTCACAGCATTAGGCCGAGCCACAATACAATATGCTCTCGCTGACGGGTGGGATAAAACTGTCTCCGCGCTCGGGATGGGCTCTCGCCCGCGCCACAAGCTGTGGTCAATATAACGATGACCTGATTTGTCCAAGATGCCAATATGGCGGACACATTCATGTCTGACAAGCGAACAGAAAGAAGAGACGAAAGATTGTAAATCGAAGATTTCGGTACAAGTCAGCAAGGGCTATATCATGCTGATGTTACAATGTATACAAACGTACATTTGAACTGATTAAGTATTCATAGATCGCAAAACTGCAGTCTTCCAGCAAGTGAAGCAGTGCTCAGTGTGATCCATATTCAGCAAGGTAACAGCTTGCGTTGCATATATAAATCCTAAAATCTATGTTCTTTATTTGAACTATCAAGTCTTCATACGCGTATTTATTTTCGTAATATGTGTATGAAATAAACCTGTCTCTTATATTTTGCTGATGTTATTTTTGGTTCAGAAATCAATAATTCCCAGGAGGCTGGTGTCTAAAAATAGTCAGAAATACAGCTTGTATGGAATCCCTAGTACGAGACAAAGAATTCCTAATATTGTGCGATTGTATTTTAAACTTCTTTGTTCGGAACTTTTTTAATTGAGTGCATAGAATCGAATTTAAAAATCGTTGTGTTTTTTCTGTCAATTTTTAAAATATTAACTAAAATAAAATATAAATTGAATGAAATAACATACCATTAGAAGATTATTGATATAATAGCAAATCTTCAAAGTATGATTTTATCTAATAACATGAATAGCGCCTTAACTATCTAGGTGTACTGTGTATACATATATGAGTATAAAAGAAAAATAGCTATTTTTTAATAAATATAAAAATAACTATATAAAGTTTGATGTCCTAAAGCGAATTATAAACCAAAGGAAATTTAAAAATTTTAATAAAACAATTTTGTCATATACGTTTTTTTTTTTAAATTTAAATTTATTTATCTTAAAATGCAATACAAACACGATTTCTTCCCAAATTTGCGGAGCATATCGCCTACACTCCTGTCAAGCCATATCTCAACACGAAGGTCCAAATGAGAACATTTTTTTTTATGTATACACATACAGGAGAATACCGACAGATAGTAATACTGAAGTGTCATCTGTGGAATTCTATGACGCTTATCATAAAGCATATGGCTAAGCGCTACATGTGGAGTGTTGATCCATCAACGTCATAGAGTACAGTTTGAGATTCACGCATCAACCTTATTATTTACAGGAATTTTCTATGAATGGGTGGTCTTCACGGGATGACTTTCATCTACCACTATTTTTTAATTAATAGACTATGACTGACGTTTAACGGGTGAAGGATCAAATTCACACCAACCGGAGTATTTTAGTGCTCAGAAATCGATTAAAAATCCTTTTTTTTTATCGCCATCGGCGATCGAACCAATGACCTTTGGCTTGCAAAGCAAACGCTTTAACCATTGAGCTATACCCACCGGCTTAATTATACAATTTCTCCCGACAACCTCCATGGTAGCCTGTAGACATGCTTAAGACGATTTGTTTATCGGATTTTTTCTTCGTAGTAGTATCAATCAATTGGTTTGCAGAATCAGAATCTTGCATCTCGATCCCCATTCCTCTCGGTACTCCGCGACCCTTTTCAGCTCAGCATAAGCGCTATAATTAATGTCCTCGAATACTTGCAGCAAATACTCCTGTCTAGGGCGCCCTCTACAGTTTCCTCCCTCAACCATCCCCTAAGCAATATTGTGAAGAAGACCATCGTGGCGCATGATGTGACCGATCCATCGGGCTCGCCTCTCTGAGATGGTTCGTATTAGGTGCCTATCTTCCTTGATTTATCCTAAGAACCTCATTGTTCGGATTTTTTACTTGTGATGATTATCCCGAAGTTCTCAGGAGCTGAATCATGCCATTAAAAATTATTGGCCTTTTGACGATGTCTCGTAACATGTTTCAAAACAAATTCGTCATCCATTTTTGCCACGTCCAAGTCACATAATCAAATTCCAAACAAATTGGGCTCCGATACTGCAAACAATCGAACATTATCAGGTTTCGCTGGCGTTATTTTTAATTCTTGGATATAACCATTCACGCCGAGCTTCATAATCGATGTTGTTTTTAAAAGAGACGTCCAGCCTTTTGTGTAAGGGGTAATGTTTATTTCGCACCGATTCGAGCCGGCGGTCATAGTTTTTTTTTATGTAAACACATACAGGAGAATACCGACAGATGGTGATAGTAACTCTGAAGTCTCATCTGGGGAATTCCATGACGCTTACCATGGTGCATATGGCTAAACGCTGCATGTGGAGTGTTGATCCGCCAACGTCATAGACTACAGTCCGATATTCACGCATCATCCTTTATTATTACAGCAATTTACTATGAATGGGTGGTCTTCACGGGATGACTTTCGTCTACCACCAGTTTAAATTAATAGGCTATGACTGACATTTTACGGGTGATGGATCAAATTCACACCAACCGGGGGTATTTAAAAATCCTTTTTCTTTAATTGCCGTCGGGGATCGAACCCACGACCTTTGGCTTGCTAAGCAAACGCTTTGACTATTGAGCTATGACCGCAGGCAATGGTCAAAGCGTTTGCTTTGAAAGCCAAAGGTCGTGAATTAGATCCCCGACGGAGATAAAAAAAAAATTAATCGATTTCTGAGCTCTAAAATACCCCCGGTTGGTGTGAATTTGATCCATCATCCGTAAAATGCCAGTCGTAGCCTATTAATTTAAATTGGTGGTAGACGAAAGTCGTCCCATGAAGACGACCACCCATTCATAGTAAATTCCTGTAATAATAAAGGATAATGCGTGCATCCCGGGCTGTAGTCTATGACGTTGTGCGGATCAACACTCCATATGCAGTGTTAAGTCATATACACCATGGTAAGCGTCATAGAATTCAACAGATGAGACTTTTCAGAATTACTATCACTATCTGTCGGTATACTCCTGTATGTGTTTACATAAAAATAAAATACACATTCCAGCTCGGGACTGTTCTAGAAACATACACCAACAGGTGGTTTCACGAGGATATTTCGCTAGAGGAATACAGTATGGACTGTGTGTAGTATGGGCGTAATAGACTATAGCAGTATATGAACGTACTAGTCTAGTACTCTAGTACATAGCTGGACTTTATGCCGAGCCTGTTAGATTCGATCGAGTTGGACTGAACTTTAGTACATCTCTAATAGACTGAAATTTATTTTATCCATTTTATTGACTCGATTTTTGTTTCTTATTTTTGTTCACTCGTGACACGCACATACAATATTAGCAATGTTTTAAATTTACATAGTCGTAAGCTCCAAATCATAGGATCGTCATTAAGATGCGTGGTGAATGGATGAGGAACAGGTCGCCAAAGCAAAGAACTCGCCGAGAATCACATTCGTCATTTATTTTACTGCCAAACAATAAAAAATACAAAATTCTGTCTTCCGCTAAGGACACAGACATTGTAGCTTACCTTACAGTGCCCGGACGGAGACTGACGACCAATGACAGTGAGAGTCACTGCATCCGAAAACTACATAGTGACTACGTATGGAACTACCCGCTCGGAGCAACTGTCAAAAGCAAATAAACAAAATGTCGCATTCAATCGACAGAAAAAAAATAAGAGACAAGATCGGATATCTAGGCTTTTTTGCCACCAGCCTGAAAGGGCTATATCGAGTTGGTATTAATACTATAAAAAAATATACATATTTCCAAATATTATATCTCTTTTTATATATGCAAACTTCAGTAAGTATACATGGCTTTTTAAATTTCTATTAGAATATTTCCAACACTCTAATCTTATTTTATAGATCATTGACCAAACTTCAATATTATTTGTAATTAAATATATACATACTAATTATACATCAAATTTTACACGCATCAGTTTATTCAGAAAAATATCGTCAGAGGCGGGATGCGAACCACGAGCCTTAGAACCAACCTTTGCTCTTGTTTATTACCCTAGTCCACTCGACTATCTCCTGCCTAGGACTAGGGTTATGAACAAGCAAAGAATAGTTCTAAGGCTCGTGGCTCGCATCCCGCCTCTGCCGATATTTTTCTGAATGAACTGATAAGCATAAAATTTGATGTATAATTGTAAGTAAGTATATTTCTACCAACTGGTTTATCAAACCATTTAATGCTAATATATATTTGAGTTTATGTTCCTCGTTTATCAGCGAATTTTTGGCGCATTTGCAATAAAATACAAGCACTCGCGATAAGACGGTATTCCAACGTGAACAACCTTGGTCCCAACTGATAAGAGAGCATTGCGCCTGCATTCGCAATGCAAGTTTGGTCAACACGATTTACAGTTAAGCAAAAAAATAGCATTTTAGCGATAGGCGCGCGTTACCACTGAGCTAATCTCCCGCAACCTAATTAAATATTGATTTTTTGTAAGGCTCACCAAAACAGGAAATATAATAAATTAAATAATAAAATTTAAAACTGTTTTAAATTATGACCTGAAGAAGAAAGATTGTCTTAAAATATCAGCTTGAAATAGCCTTTACAGGTTGGTGGTGATAGCCTCAATACGCGATCTTTCGAGTCTTTTTGTTCGCTTGTCGGACATGTATTCTAATTCTTGAATGTTTTAACTTCTATTTTCCAGATATGTACACCCGTGCTCGTAGCCATCCATTGTTTTTGATTCCAGTTGATACTTGTGGAGCTTCGAGCACGCAATTTAGTACAATGGACATGGTTCTCCTAAATGGCCTACCAGCATACCTTGATCCTTTTCTTACAAACCTTTTGTCGATGGTATTGTTCTTCTAGATTTCTGTGATCTTTGACACGTGTCATCTTCTTCTTATTTTATTTTGTATTATCTTTTCTAAGTATTGTATATTTATGTATACTCTATGTTTCTTAATATTTGTACGTTGAAACTTCGGTTCTGTGAAATAAATAAATGTATGTGTCGCCATATTGTTTTTTTAATAAGTCCAGTCACAGGTGTGTCATTAGTATTGTACATGTCTGTCATTGGCGTCCCATTAGTTCTAATCGTCACTCGATGAATTTCAGCGCTGGGTGTCTCCGACCACGGGCGCCCGGTTTCCAGTTCAATTGAGTTCCGACCGCGACGAGTAGCGTGTTGGGATCGGTCCGGCGCCTTGAAGAATGTAGCTCAATCCTCCAAAATTATAGTTATTTAGACAACAAAAATAAATGAGTCCCTAAATATACTTTTTTAATTCTTATTCTAATATAATTAAATAACTAAAAAATTAAACTAAATCATGAATGTAATAAGCAACTGGCTGATACTAAATTTTACCGCAGCTAATTATTCAATTACTTCAAAGCAGAAATAGTAGTAAAAATATATTTTCTTTCGTGGGAAAATTAAAAATATTATATATATGGTAATTGTCTTTATTTTTATGAACTTACGTATAGAATACTTGATGCTTGGAAGAGAATTCTCATATAATTGAGTAACGGGATAAAAATACATATTAAAATATAACGACTTCTCAAGCATTCAACCGAAAATTCAAAACTATTAGAAGAGTAGTAATTTTGCAATAAAAATAGCATGGTGTTCACGATTTTCTACCGATAAATTATATTTATAGGAATTAAAAGTTGTAACGAGGCAAAATTTAGGTAAGTAATTAGGTGAAATAATAAGTCTTAGCTGTGTATAGAATAGAACTAAAAAGCTTAGTTCTCGATTCGAATCCCAGCATCAGTCGTTTCTTTTTCTCTGAAACAGATAAGAGAACCGTCATTAAATATGATATTTGATTTAGAATTGTACATGTGTATAAATTTATCCACATTATCGCTCTAAAATAGCCACTAAAACTAGTTTAAAAACTTTGAGCAAAAAAAATGGAATCCTAGTTGAAAATAAGGTGTTTCAGAGATGGCCGAGTCTTGGATGGCTCATGCACTTGAGTTTTTTTTCGCGAGAACCGAAATACGAGGATGCTTTGCAGAGTCAGGAGAGGCCGAGTGGCCCAGCGAGGCTTTGTTCGGGACCTGAAGACGAGGCCTTTCAGGCGTTCCTGAAACTTCAGCGCGCCCGGCGTCAAAGGAACACTTCATTATTTTCATTGGCGAGAATTTTCAGCGAAAAACTTTCAGCCACCTTCAAAGAAAGCCCGCGTTATTGTGATCCTTGTACTAAATTGTACTGATTAAATTAATCCTAATTTAAAAAAAAACACTTTTTAATTACTGATCTGCATATTATATACATCAAATCATTATCTTCATCAGCCTGTATCCGTCCTCTGTTGAACGTAAGTATGCCACGTGAGTCTCCATCCTTTTGATCTTCTGCCTTCCACATCCAGGCCACTCTCGCTATTCTTCGTATGTCGTCAGTCCATTTTGCAGGGGGTTTGCCTATGCTTCGTTTGCCACTTCTTGGACGTCTTATCTAATACTTTTCTTCCTCATCGACCGTCGTCTCTTCAACAGATATGCCCTCTCCATTGCCACTTGAATGTGCATATGCGTTTGGTAGCCTCCACTACTTGAATTCTCCTGCGGATGTCCTCGTTTCGGATTATGTATTTTAGTGACACTCCTAAAAAAAAAACATAATAGGTGTGAAATTTGTTCTTTGATCGTAAGATGCCTGTCATAGCCTATTCATCAAAATTTATTGGAATTAATAGGCTATTTGTCTACATGAATGTCATCTTAAGAACACCACTCATTCATAGTGAATCCTCGTTAAAATGAAGAATGCGTAAAAGCCGATATTCCATGAGGTTACAGAGGATCTTATTGATGGCGCTGATATTGAAAGAGAGCGGAGGGCGCTGTCGGTTCGATGCAATATGTTGATTCATTGGTTTGCACGTTGTACTAAAAACGTTAAGCGGACGCTTTTTAAAGCCTTCTTTCAATCTTTTTACACGTGCGGCCTATGAGCTGACTATACTCAAAAGGTCTACGGTGCACTCCGGGTCCAGCACAACAACGCCTTCCGAATGTTGTTGGGTCTGCCGCGATACTGCAGTGCCTCAGGCATGTTGACGGAGGCGCGAGTGGATGGCTTCCATGCCATAATAAGGAAGCATGCCGATATATATTTTTAATTTTATTTATATTTTCTTTCTATTCTGTTTAATTTAAGTTTTGATTTTTTCTGTATTTGCTTGGAATTATTGTATGTAAAATTTTGATTATGGCACTAGTGGCTTAATAAATAAATAAAATAATTATTATGACAAGTTAAGGGCAAATCAATATTCCATGTGCAGTATTTTAAAATTAAATGCCTCATAAAATCAATTGATTCAATTAAAAGCTACAGATTTAATGAATTTAAAAAAAGTTACAATTCTTTTTTATGTTTGGTATTTAAATTATATATATATATAAAAGTGTATTGTTTGATTAGTCGAAATATGTTTGTGACAATAAACAGAAGTTGTTTGTACACAAGTCGTGTTTGTGCATATTTTATTTAGAAAATTACCGTGCGGCAATAATTTTCACGGAATTTCGCTCTAATGACTGCCCGACTCATAAAATCGATAATGAAAAATAATAAAAGCAATAAACCCAATATGTGCAAACACCCACACAGACACAACTTCCAAGTGTGCACTTCCACTTGAGAGCGTGTGCGTGTGCGTCGGACGAAAGAGAAAGAAAAGCCCAGAGAAATTGTGGAAATTTTCAGAACATTTTAAAAAAAACATACGCGCTACCATAAAAACGCGACCTAAGTCGTATAGTGTTGAAAAGAGACAGAAACAACGACTTGGTTCGGTTCGCGATCGCAAGAAGCGATGCAAGAAAAATGCACAGCTCTAATCGCACTCTTCTAATACTGCGACATTGCTTTGTGAAGAAAGAGACGCACGCATTGTTCGGGTGCACCGCGGAAATTTTAAGTGGACCTCGAAATACGTAGAACGTCTCAAGTTTTTTGAGTCGCCGGCCACGCGATAATGCGACTTGATAACGAACTGTGTAAAATCCATTTTCGCGTAATTTCGCGTGATCCGTTTTTACAAGGAAAACGCGGCGCACGCGAAAAGGAACTCTCGCGAATGAGGTCATAGGGGCTCTTTTGCGTCGCGGGAATCGGAAGAAAAACAAAGGGAAAAATCGCTCGCAGCAGATAATGATTAAATGTCATTCTTACTTCAATTAGGTATTGTGCTGGTTTTAGTTCGATAAGTTTGGCGTGTGTGTGTGTGTGTTTGTGTGTGTTGGAAGGTTTATTGTTTGTTTGTTTGGCTGTGTTTGTGTAGTCGTAGCCGGCATAGAATGTTCTAGTACTGTAGTAAATGCAACGGAAAAATGCATAAAATCAATAGTTTTTATGAATTCAAGGATATTCATAGACATGTGTATTTTTTGTCGATATGCATATTTCGAATGGTCAAAAATAGTGTCGATATAAAGTCAAAATTAAAAAATTAAAAATTTTAGAAATGATTTATTATTTATTAAGCTATGATTCAAAAGATTGTCTTCTTCGTATTATCAATCCGGTGGATTGGTTTGCAGCAAAAAAATCTTGCATCTTGATCTCTACTCCTCTCGATCCTCTGCAGTCCTCTTCAGCTCAGCATAAGAGCTACAACTCATGTCATCGAACGCTTACTGCAAATACTCCCGTCTAGGGCGCCCTCTACAGTTTCTTCCCTCAACCATCCCTTCCACAATGTCGTTTAGAAGACCATCGTGGCGCATGATATGACCGATCCATCGGGCTCGCCTCATTGAGGTGGTTCTTACTAGGTGCCTATCTTCCTTGATTATTCTGAGAACCTCATTGTTTGTGACGTGGTCTCTCCAGGAAATTCCGAGAATTCTTCTGTGACCACACCTTAAATATAATATAAAGTCAAAATAAAAAATAAAAAAATATTTAGAAATTGTTCCATTTTTCAAATTTGAATAGAACACGTTTCAGCTACTTCGGGTGCCATTGTTGGGCCTTTATAAAGTAACGGTAAACTATGATTCAAGAGATTGTAAGATATCAATATTGTATGAAAAGGAAACATGAAAAGGCAACAAGACCCACTTCAGAGCATATGAATAACATTTAGGAAGACTTTTTTGAAATTGGATGCTTTAGGTTGAAATGCTTTAACTGTGTATCAGCAAGTGTGAGACAAGTCCGTTGTTTGTGGGTGGGTGCATTAGAATTTTTTTTAGTTCAGAAGAGCAATGGTTGTTATTGTAGCGGTATGAACGACTAAATGAACATACTTCACATCTGTGTTTCGAGCATTGGAGGTATATTGCATGTATTTATTTATAATCCTCTTCTTCCAATGAGCCATTTATAATTGTTACAAAGAATAAATCTTTTTGCACAATTCAAATCCATAAATTTCCAAGTGAAATTTAAGGTGTTGGTCTGAACTGAAGTTCACACATTAAATTTTTTTAAATTCTTCTACTAGCTAATGGATTGCTGGCTGAACCCTTGCATGATGGACTGACGACATCAATCAAATAGCTAGAGGAGGCTTGATGCGAGAATCAATGTGTGCGGTGTGTTCAGAAATCTTGATATTTTGATAGAAATCGGTTTGTTTGTCCCTGACAATTATTTAAGGATAAGGAGGTACAGATTGTTTGTTCTTCCTAGAGGTAATACTAAACTGCCAGAGACTATGCCTCTTGGGAGAGTGATCGGACTGCTTAACAATATCGCCTCGAATATTCACTTGAGAGAAGCCCAGTTTCGACATGAACTCCACGAATGTATTTATCAAAGTACTTTCGTGGAGTCTTCTGTTTATCGAGTTTGGGGACTTTTTAATAACTATTGTTAATAATAGTATAAACCTTATTTTTTCTCTTGTATTATATATTATTTCAGGATCGTATTAAATATATTTGTATTTTTAATGTTTCTGAAACAGGTAAATGCAAAAATTAAAATTGAAAATTTACTCAATAATGATGAAAACTCACGAGAAATGCATACACTACGTTGGATGACGAAAGTTTAACACAAAGAATTTTAACAACCATATGTTCCGTCAAGGATATACGAGTAAAATGGAATGGAAGAGAATAAAAATTCAACGTTCACGTATACGGTTCAATTTTGGGCACAACGATTATATTTTTATAATAATTAATTAAATAATAATTGTTATAATTTGCAGATACATCAATTGGCATTCTAGACAGAAAAATAGTTAAGTATTAATCACAAATATCATCAGAGTAATAATTCGGCAGACGGCAAACAAATTAAGCTGAACCGTATTTTTAAGCACATCTGTGTACATTTGTTAGTGTTTGCACAAGAAAATATATGTATTTAAGGATAGTGTGTATTTTCTGTTGCAACTGGCAACAAATTAAGCTAAATACAAACAGAGACAAATCCACTTATTGTATATGCAGCTGCATGCGGCATAGTCTCTAAAAATAAGTCCCGAAAAAATTCTAAAATTTTGAATTTATCGAGACATGATATTTAATATTGTGGTCTTTTTTTATCAAAAAGATTATGGAAGATGTTTTAAATTCATTAATCTTAATCACATTTATATAAATATTATTACATTATTATGAAGGATTTTGAAGGCTCAATTATTTTATTATTAACAGTAGAATTCATGCTACAAAAAATTATAATAATATTTTTTTTTATGTTAACACATACAGGAAAAAACTGACAGATTTTGATAGTAATTTTGAAGCTTCATCTGTGGAATTCTACGAAGCTTACCATGCTGCATATGGCTAAGCGCTGCATGTGGAGTGTTGATTCGTCAACGTCATAGACTACAGCCCGATATTTACACATCATCCTTAATTATTGCAGGAATTTACTATGAATGGGTGGTCTTCACGAGACGACATTCGTCTACCACCAATTTTGATAAATACGCTTTGACTGGCTTTTTACGGGTGAAGGATCAAATTCACACCAACCGGGGATATTTTTAAGAGCTCAGAAATCGATTAAAAAAATTTTTTTTTCGATCTCCGTCAGAAATCTAACATACGATCTTTGGCTTCCAAAACAAACGCTTTGACCATTGAGCCCGCCAAAAAATGCTTACCAAATTTTGATTTTATATTATATTTATAAGACATGAATAATCGTTTTATTTCATACTCGTAAAACGCAGAAACTTTGTGGTTTGTCCTATAGGAAGCGGCAAAAAGCTGACAGCTTTAAATCAGAACGATAAAAACCGTTAGTTATTTTGACACTCCCTGTATTGAAAGAATAAAACAAGTAAAGCTTTGAATAAAAACACTGAGTTTTAATAATCTATATGCTAAAATCAGTCTTTGGTAAGTAGCTTCTGAGGAAGGTGCGGTGGCACCGAAACTGGATAATTGATTTAATTAAACTCTAAAAAATATACTTTTTGTTTAGCTTTTTTTCAAATGTCTTCTGTGGGATACGAAACGAATTTAGTCATTAAATAAATGTTTTTTTTTTTAATTTTATTAAAAAATATAAGTTAATATTCAGTTTCACCAAGTAAAATATGTTAAAAAAAACAGAATTCCTTAATTATTTAAATATTTTCGCCTATTTTTGTCTACACAGAAAATCTTAATACTTTCATTCGGCTTAGTGTTATTTCAGGCCATTTCAGGCCGTTTCAGGAATCATAGATATGCAGACGGATGCACACTTGTTGTTTGCTGTGAGAAGGCCGTATTCCGCCTAACTTAATCTGCAGCATATAGCCTCCCAGCCAGGCAACAGGTGCCGGCCTGAACAAAGCTTTCAGCGACGAGCTTTCATGCGAAGTCCTGAAAAACAAGACCTAAGCGAGCATTTTGGCTAGACACTTTATCGATTTTGAGTTTGTTTATTCCAAGTCACATTTAATTACAATTTTATCAGTTTTGTTGTTTGTAAAGTCCTCGACCTCTTCTCAGCAGTATATGCAATTTGATTTTTGTATGGATAATGAATTTTTACCTACAAAATCAGTTGAATATAGATATATTCTTTTTTTTTTATGTAAACGCATGCAGGACAGCACAACCGGTCAAGACCAGTGCACTCTATGACGCTCAGCCAGGGAGGCTGGACGCTGCATGCGGGAAACGTGTGTTGTGTTCGTGTTTGTGTGTGGGTTGGGGAGATTGCAAGTGTATATTTATCTGTTTCTTGAAGAGATCCAGATTGTAGGAAGGAGGAAACACAGACGCTGGAAGAGCATTCCATAGATTACTGGTGGCATTGAGGAAGGAACTTTGGAAGCTGCTAGTTCTTGGTCGACATATATTAACCGTGTATGGATGTTCGGCAAGTGTAAGACGAGTTTGTCGGCTGTGAGTGGGTGCAGGAGGAATTAGTTCTTTAAGTTCCGAAGAGCAGCGACCGTGGTAATAACGGTAGAAAAGACTAAGAGAACCAACCTTACGTCTGTGTTCCATTGATTGTAGATTAGACGTAAGGGTGTCATTGCTTATCAAACGAATTGCTCTTCTTTGAACTGAGTCAATTAAGTTTTTCAGGTTTTTTTTAAAATATATTTGTGATGATTTGAATCAAATGCTTAAATGATATCAACATTTAAAAAAAATACATGTTAGTTTAACAAGCCTTTTAACAATATAAATTGTACTCTATTAATATACTTAACATCCATATTAGCCTATTGTAAGCGCAATTCTCGTTAGATTACCAAAATTAAGCAACATTGTATGCGGATTAAAATTTGCACTATCTATCACCTGTTGCTGACTGCGTGTCGTTGGTTTGTCCAACCTGCTCCTTAAAACCTTATAACTAAAAAAAGTAAAAAGAAATCTTTTAACATTGTTCCCATTGCCACATACAAACTCACCCAAATGAAGTAAAATTAATTTAGAATAAGAATTATAGAAGATATAAATAAATAAACTTACTTGTAAAATTGAGTCAAAGTATTGGATGCTCGATATAAATATGCTACTTTGATCATGTAATTTTTTTTACATATTACAGGCAACAGGTGCTGGCCTGAACAAAGCTTTCAGCGCGAGCTTTCAGAAAATTTCCTGAAAATCATGTTTCAGCGTACCTTTCAGCTTCTTGGGTATTCTCTGTATTGATATATTATTGTAGTTGAAAATGAATCGTATTTAAAGAAAAAAAAAATGTAATAGCAAATAAATATAGCCGAGAGCCATGACAGATACTCGTTAATTATTTAATACAGGAATTCATACACATATAAAAAGATATTAAATACTTTATTTTATCATGTTTTATTCATCATTTATTCAGAGAAAAATAAATGAAAAGCGTGATATTCGAGCTGTAGACAGTATATATTTATGGCCCGTTCATTACACTTTGATCCATTTCACCGCCTCATAATGTCAAAATATGAATACATTTTTAATGATTACAATACATATTGTAACATATGGTACTATTTATTAAACTATTTACACATTTAATTGAGAGGTTAAGTCAATATTCATTGTTACTATTCACAAATACATATATTTTTATCGACTATCTATTCCATAAATGTAAAAAAAAAAAATTTACTATTTTTAAATTTTATTTATATTCATTACAATTGTGTATTCATTAGATTACATAAATACAAAAAAATGTGTAAATATAAATCATAAATGTATCTAAATTCCGTCTGTTCGTCGAACTTTATTTTTTGTTAAGTATTACATTTAGGAGCTAAAAGATATATTAAAGTTATAATTATTTACTAAAGCTTCAATAAGAAAATAAAAATTCTATACTTCACGTGTTATAAAATAAAAGTCTTATTTAGTAATATTAAAATGTAGATAAATATTTCGTACAAACCCACCAATAAATATAAAATCTCGTTTCTTATGCTTGTAAATTATTAAATAAATTGTCATTCAGTAGAATCCTATACGTCTTTTTAGTAACCAACTTTAAATTGCAACCGTCATAAAATAAATAAATATTTTTATAACTTTCTTTAAATTAATAAGTTTATCTTGTACATTCAAGCATTACTAATAAATTAAAGAATTTCAAAGGAAAACAAATTGAAAATTTCCTTCAATATTCATGGATTTCTCCTACAATACCCGTATATTAGTTGATCTCAGGTCACATTTTGATGAATTCCCCTACGCGTGAATTTATGAAATCTCCGATGCATGGCTTAATGCAGACACAGTGTTTCTCCAGTTTATTTTAATGAAACACGCGTCTATACATGTTCATATGTCAATACTGAGATACATAAAAAATATGTAAAAATATTATTAATTTACCATGTTCCTTTGTATCAGAACAACTTTTAGCAGTCACTTAAAACTCGAGACATAATTTACATAATATGATAAGTATTCAAAGAAAACAAAAATAGTACATTTATGCTATTAAATAATACGAGTACAATATCATTGAAACGTAAGCAATATCATTCATTTATAAATTGTAATGCAATTGACAAACGACAACTGCACATTATAAGCGCGGTTCTTATTAGATTGTCAAAGATAAGGAACATTAGACCCGGATTTTTTTTTGGATGGGTTGTTTACCGAGTGCCATTGGTTAGATTGACCAACTCTTAGAATAAAATAGTCCAGACTTAGGGAGAGTGGGAGTTTTTTAATTCTTATCAACAAAACTTACAAAATATGCTTGATACTGTCTCCTTAAGAACAATATTCTTGGAGATTGTCGGAGGCTAAACATATTCCGCAGATGG
Organism: Glossosoma conforme; assembly: GCA_022606575.1. Lineage (NCBI taxonomy): Eukaryota > Metazoa > Arthropoda > Insecta > Trichoptera > Glossosomatidae > Glossosoma > Glossosoma conforme. Next base: position 1,589,995 of record JAGTXR010000044.1, read on the forward strand.
ATGTTTGGATGCAGAGATATCTCGGGTTAAGGCTTAGTTAGTTTAAACTGACAGAAGTGGCATCTTTATTTAAAGATATGTTCCAGATATGAAACACACATGAAAATAAATAATAAAATCAATTATATGCAATAAATTTATTATAAACTCATAAAAAGTATAATAAAATATTATTATTGGAATATTTTTGTCAATAATGATTACAAATGACAGATATAGTCTGAAATAAAAAACCTCATAAATATTTTCAAAATAAATTTTTGTTTGGGAAAGTTATTTTAAAATATTTTTTTAGATAACTAAAATCACATAACGAGTCAAGCACTAATTTTATCTTCAAGTAATCCACAAAATGATTTGATTACTGAATTGAAGCAATTTTATTTAAGAAAACATACCTGTAAGTCTTCAGACATTCGGTCGAAATCAATTTAGCCAAATATACATTAAGAATAATACCATTTTTATTTTTATCTATTATTTATAGAGATACATACTTATAATAATAAACGAATGAAAACCTTTAAAACCAAAAGTTAACTAGACTAATATTATTATAAAATACAGCTTGATTCCGAAGTATTTATAGAAGTAATTGACATAAATTATATTTTCTAATGTTTTACATGTTCATCTCAAATGTATACCTCGTACATCCTTTCAGTAGCTTAGTTTTTCAAGTTTTAAATAAGCGTGTATTCAAGTAAATAGAATTCGTCAAGTAAAGTAATCAGGTAACAAGGTAAATTTTCTTCAGTATAATTTCCGTTATGTCAAATATCATTTCCGTCGCCAAACTGTTCGTAATGAAAGTTTTTCTTCTGTGTTTGGGAATCTCTGCCTCTAGTAATGAACTATAGACATTTACGTACCAACTTGAGCATCTTTCGAGTGTCTGCATCTTGCGAGTGGGTTGCGAGTAGTTTGCGAGTAGTTTGTTTGGAGCTCGCGAGTATGTCGATGCTCCATCTATCATCACACTTGATTGACTGTGCGTTCAGTGGCGTGAAGTATTTTCCCATCGCAGTCGTTCATCATCTCCTCCCAGCAACAAGTTCCGTAAATCAACTTTCTATCGCAATGAACTACCGCGGACTTGTACATATGCAGCTCGTGTACTTGCATATGCTCATGTACGAGAATCTGCTATTATCATCAGAATTTGATTGAACTTCATCATATTTTATGCGTACGAGAATGCACATTCATATGAGAAATTTTGAGAAAATTTCTTATGCTTTGTTCAAAACCTGTTTATCAAATCAAATTGTATGAGCGGTGATTAAATGGTTATAGACATTACAAATGTTCCCTTATTTAATGATGAAAATAAAATGCAATTTAATATGAAACCTTTGCATTAAAGATGAAAAATATACATCGTATCAAAAATATACACTTGTATTTTATCAGTACCTTTACTGACCCTGTTTGTTTTAATTGTCTCTTGGTAGATTTGACGACAAACGCAAGGCTGCTGCTTCAATGGCAGATTATCTCTGCCATCATTGGCCCTGACTTTTTCCTGCATGTTAACCAACTTTGTTTCATACAAGAGCTTTTCTGACCCGGTTTCTAGCCTTAATACCTTAACCTACCCTATCTCTTATTATGAGATTTGGCAGCGTGGGACTCTTACGTTCATGGCAGATAACTTGTTACCCTTACTGACCCTAACTCTTGCCTGTTCATTTACCAACTTTGTCTCTGGCCAGCGTTTTTACCCTACTCGTCTCTTGCTCATGCCTTTTTCAAGTGTGTCTCTTGTCTGTCTATTAACTAACCTTATCTGTAGCTAGTGCCATAAGAAACCTTGTCTCTTGTACTCTGTACCTTTACTGACACTGTCTCTTGTGCAGGCCTAGCGACAGGCACGAGACTGCAACCTCCATGGCACATTGCTTCTACTCTCACAGACCTTGTCACTTGCCAGTGTCTTTACCGATCCTTTCTCTTGCCTGTATGATAACCAACCTTGTCTTTTGCCTTTATCTTTACCGAGCCTGTCTCTTGTGCAGGTTTGGCGGCAGACGCAGGGCTGCTGCCTCCATGGCAGATTGCTCGTACGCGCGCTGCTTGCAGGAGCGACGCAGCATCAGGCGAGAGCTGCAGCGGTGGACTAAGAACATGGTCTACGTTGTAGGTCAGTAACCACTTCATTTACAAAAAACACCAAACACTGCTCAAACGAACCCTTCAAAATCCACAATGAAGATACCTACAGTAGGCATACTATTAGAAACAACAGGGTGTTAAATTGCGCGAAGAAAAATGCAAATCGGACACATCACTGTACGAGCAACAAGCGAAATAAATAGACAAGAAAAGGTTTTCTTCAAGAACGTAGAATGTTTCTACGTCTGTATGAATAGACAAAAAGCAAACACGATTCTGTAGAGCCGAATAAGAGCATCTAGAACAGCGATGCTCAAACTGTATGGATATTTTAACGCTCACATTTATAATATATTTTTTATTTACATATATTTAAATCATTAATTTCATCAATATTGATACCAATTCTCTTATAAAGTTCTATCAGTTATCACAGATCTTAAACTAAATACAAATTGACGAATTTCGATATTCTTCCTGGGATAAAAACAACGCCGTGTACCTGACGTTGCCCGGGCAGAAAGTGACTCGGTGGTAGTTATGGTCGTTTCGCCAAACACTAGTGGCCGCTTAGCAAACTATGGCGCTCTACATATCAAGACTACGCCTGTAACGCTGCGTTTCATAGTTATATAAATCTAAAATTAAGGCTAACATCTTTACACATGCTTGTCAGACGAGCGAACGAAAATAAGAGACAAAAGATCAGATATCGAAGCTTTTTGGCACCAGCCTGCAATGGGTATATCGAGCTGATATCATTTCGTTGCGTGCATTATTGTCTGGGAGTTACAGTTGACAACGGAGTTGGTGATACCTTAGGCCATCCTACGGCTGAACATGTGTAGAAGAGCAACTGAGGGGAATACTTGGATTGCCTCAAAAGAGGACCTAGCCCCTGGACACGACCAGGGGTTGAATATATGGAAGTCCCTTAAAAGACTTCGGACCGGAGTACGCAAGACGAGGACACAAATGAAAGCCTAGCAGTTTTACAGCAGACCGACTGAATGTGACTGCGGCGTGGAGCAGACCCTATCACACCTTCTAGAGTGTGCGCTGTGTCCGAGTAGCTGCACCCAGGAAGACCTGATGATGGCCGGGAGTAACTCCATCGACGTTGCCTGGGCAGGCAAGATCTGACCCTGTTGTTTTCGACACGATTATATATATTTGGGAGTTTTGAATGAAGATAGACGATATTTAAGCAAGAATAAAGCAAGTTTTATGTATAAGTTGTTCATTGTACGTTCGCGCACCACAGTTTCTTTTCCTCCGATCTAGGTTCTAGACTACGGGCTTTATAATAATATATAAACATTACCATGGACGCGATCATACCGCTTCCAGTGCGAGGCGACACGACTCTCGGCCGTCCCTTTTGCACGCGAGCCCTCTCGCTCTGGCGCCACCTGTTGCCAAGTCAATGATCCCGCTGCGTGGAAACCTATTTTCCAGACAGGATGGAAAATGTTTGTATCCGGGGTGGGGGGAGGTCGGCGGGGAGGGAAATCTCGCGACGCCCGGGTCGTCTGAAAGGCCATTTTCTCACCCGATGGAGCCTTAAAATAACACTGTTGCTTTGTGTGTGTGAAAATTTTACCTACCCTAATCTAACATAAGCCAATGTCACCTAACTTAACCTAACCTCACTTCACCTAACAAAACCTTAAAATAACACAGTTGGTTTGTTTGTATGAAAAATTAACCTAACCTAACCAAATATTACTCAAGCTAACCGCAGCTAACTTATTGCAGCCTTAAAATAACACTATTTTCCATGACAGTAAGACACAAAGAGTTTTTATGTTACGAAAATACTTAAATGAATCTAATGTAACGAATTTTTAAAAGTAAATATTCCTTTTCAAAAAAATTGCAAAATAACGGACTTAAATACTCGCAGTATGGAATGTCTCACATGTTTTGTAGAACCAAATGAATAAAGAGGGTATAAACATTGCAAGAGACAAAAAAAATGACCTTTATAAAAAAGGAAACAGAAAAATGGAATGAAATAATGCTCATTTTATATATTTTTAGCTTTAAATTTAACTAAAAAAATTAACCCACAAAATTATCTGGTATCCGTTCCATATCTGAACATATAGTCAACATGAATTTTCGCCACCACTCAGTTCTGTCAGCTGCCACTATTCTTCAAGTTTCTCCAGACCAGAAGCTCGGGAACTTAATGAGACTAGTCTGTAGTATCCAATGCATATTTTGGATAATTTGTTAATTTCTTGTAATAAGGACATCAGTTGATTAGCTCGGCCTGCCTAGACCATTTGATCTTACAGAGCGACTCTTTCCAACCAACGACATGCGGTTAGCAAACATTTATGTTTTGATTCACATCCAATGTTACTTAACTAGAAGGTGATCTAACCACAATCGCGCTGATAATGTGTTATTTTCATTGATCAATATGAACTTAGAACTTCCTTACTTTTAGTATTCTACATTGAAAATATTTATAAGAAAAGCCTTAATAGTGAAAAATTTGATTATTTCATTTTTAAGTATTGATTATATTTAAAAATAATCATTTTCTTGGGAAAAATTGCTGACCTAATTAATTATGAATTTAGGTCACCATGGCAAAAACGAACATTTTGAAAACGAGGCGTTTCCGTGAAGATTTTCATCGAATCAAAAATACTCGCGAGTCCTCTTCATCCGAAATACAATATGGTTCCGTGTTCAGCGTAGTTTCCGGTATCTAAAATCGGAAAAAATTGCGCGAGACGGAAGACTGGCTGCTTCTGGGGGGCGAAAGGGAGCCAAGGGGGTACCTCGGGGAGAGAGAAAAGGGAGACAAACGGGAGGAAAGGGGGAGAAATGGGAGAAAACAGGGAGAAACGGGAGACTCGGGGGGTCCCATCTGTAAAAGTCAGTCATAACAATGCGCGTGTATTGGAGAGGTTTAAGCGCATCAGTGTGAGTGCATTTTCTTCAACACTTAAATGAAATTCTGGATGGTGTTAGTGAGCTTCTTATTTAGTAGTTTTTTGTGCATATTTTCATTAGTTCGTACGTGTATTGAACTATATACAGGTATATTGGGAGAATCTTTTTTCGTTGCTTTATTTGGTATTAGAAATTGACTTGAGTCGCTCTTTATTACCGAATGGTCCAGATTTCGGGAGCGACTAGCTATTGTATTATACAACAAAAAATGCAATTAATAAGTCACCCAAAATATGCATCGGATACTGCATTTTCGTCTCTTCTAGTACATTGGACTTGGATTTGGGGGTTGTCGGAAACCTTACGTGTTTCCTGAGGACGTTCGGTGCATATATGTCTAGGAATGAAGAATGACAGCAGCAATTGACAGAACTGGTGGCGGCAATTTGTATTTACCATATTTTCCCGATATAGGACGGATATGGAAAGAAAAATTAAAGATAATTAATCAATATTAAATTATTTTATACACTAAAAACACTCCAAAATCATTTTTTTCTTTATAATTATGTTTTTAAAACGAAATTAATATTTCAATGTCGTTACAAGCATTTAAATAATTTATAATGATTTACTAAGATTACTATTTTTTTATATTGATGTAGACATGAAAGCTTAATTTTTTTACCATATCCGTTCCATATATTTGGATCATATGGTGCCCACGAATTGCCGCCACTCCCACAGTTCCTAACCAGTCTATACCCCGTTCTAACACATTTTTGCACCTAAAGGTATTTCTGGGAACATATATGGTTCCTGACGGTAATAAGTGAAAGCCCAGGGACTTAATGTCTGAAATAGATGGTCAATCTTAAATTATTTGTTAATCAGAATATTCAAACAATTTTAACATTAATTAAATCAAATTTATTTTTTGTAAGCATTTTAAAATTAAAATATTTTAAATGTATTAACGAAGAAAAAATATAAATATGGTTTGATTAAAATAAAATTTTCTTTTTCTCAGAGAGTATTTTCAAAGTGTTAAGTAATTATTATTTATGTTTTTTTTTTAAAAATATTTTTTAATATTCATCACTATTTATCCACCGCCAAATATAGGCATCTAAGTCTCTAACCATCTGTTTCTCTTAGTAGTGAGATCATTGTATGCGGGTATACATATATTAGGGACGCTTGTTCTTCGTTGTGTGGGTGCATTTTCTTCCAACACTACTAAGTTTGCTAAGTGGTATTAGTGGCTTCTGGGAAATTATCTTTGGTAGATAGAAACGCTCTTATTACACTATTCTATGGAGATCGTAAATACAAGGAAACATTACACAAATCCTTTACTTAAATGTACAATTAGGAAAAAACGAAATACTTAAGATGAATAATACAAAAATATCTTAAGCAAATCGATGATATTTCTACAATTTTATATAATCATTATCTACACGCTTGCTCCCCTAACTGTAGCATATGACTTTCACAAACTGCCACAAAGCTATGTAAACCGTTATAGTCTTCGCCTTCCTCCTAGTCAGCTCTGCCTCTCGCAGCTCCGTCGATTACATTCTTTATATAGGTCTCGATGGTTTTGATGAATAGGCTCAAGTTTATGCTCTTTTGCGTCATCCTTAATATATATCCTCACCAGGACCACCTTGGTCTCTCGACCGACCGTAGTATGGAACTCTCGCCTCCTCATTCCTCACAAAGTCAAACCATAGTACTTTCAATGTTATACGCATTTTTCTGCTTTCGAAATCTATTATAAGGATGCATTAGTTTTGGGTGACATGCCAAGATTCATAGCAGTAAAAAAGCTTTCTATTTCACTCCAAAATTGCTCAAAATTTTATTTTTTTACACCATTATGATTCAATCGATATTAACGCTTTCGTTATGGCTCGGTGGAATACAAATTATACTCTCAATACGGTGTGAATTTTTCAAACCATTTTTTTTTTTCCTTAAAACTAGTATTTGACCTATTTTCCTATATCACATTGGTTCTTCAATCCTTTAGCTATCAGATGATGCATAAAGAACTATTATATTTAACAAACGTTCATTATGTAACTCCATACATGTGGTGGCATCAACGCGTGTGGTTTACAGAAAAATCGCTCCTGTGACGAATCTTAACGATATTTATTTGCATGCTTTACAGATTCCTATAAAGAATATATTTAGGTTGATAAAGGGAATGACTGCACTTCCAATTTCCTACCGTAAATGTCATAATGAGTACTGAAAGTAGCAAAACGATATATTACGTCAACCGATGTCAACGTTCGGGGAATCTTTGACTGCATATTCCTACAATCGATGCGAAAGGATTAAAGGAATTTACTTTAACCTATTTGATATTCTTAAAAATACTGATGAACTCACAAATACGCCTTCTTTACTACATCAGTCGTCTCTCTAGAATTCATCAGGAACCAAAAATGTTCCCTCTTGGTGCAGAAATATCTTGTGACAAGGCACGGCCAATAGCAATTAATAGAACTGTGTGTTGGTGAAATACGGTAAAAGACGAGGACACAAATGAAAGCCTGGCAGTTTTACAGAGGACCGACTGAATGTGACTGCGGCGAGGAGCAGACCCTGTTACACCTTCTGGAGTGTGCGCTGTGTCCGAGTAGCTGCACCCAGGAAGGCCGGATGATGGCCAGAGTAACGCCATCGACGTCGCCCACTTCCGGGCAGACAGGATCTGACTCTGTTGTTTCCGACACGATTATATATATGGTTTACATATGCTCCATATATGGGAAGAATATAAATTGGGATTTAAATATCATTGAGAATATTTTTTTGGTCAAAAGTTTGGGTGGCAATGTCACAGCGCAAAAGTTATAAGGAATTTTGCACCAAAAAAATATGTACTAAAACATAATACACCTTATAATTATGTGTTAATATAACAAAAATTAATGTAGTACTTTTTATTTTTAAATATTGTGCGGTAGATATAATTGAAAGTATGGGTTTTGTATATTTTTTATACTTCATTTTGCCCTATCGTTTAATTAACTTAACAGTATGACGAATTCACAGTGATTAAGAATTGTTTTAAATGTTGTGGTTTGTTTCTTAAAAAAAAAACAATAAACGTTAAGGCGTTTCCGTTGCGACTTTTGAGGTTAATAATTTAAGGTTATTATTTGGTTTTAGTTTTTGCTATATCCGCACTATACAACCACTACTGATCGTTATGAGAAACGTTCATTTCAACTGATTTATTTATTATAGACGATTGAGTTGAGGTGTACGAGGTATATTTTTTGTGATCGTTATTTTGAGGAGATCCGATGATTAGTCTGACGATCTCGAGGCCTGAAACATTTGATCCCAAAAACAGGTTGACCCAATATCCTTCTATTTCCCATTTCCGTTCATATCTGAAACATATGGACACCATAAATTGCAGCCCCAGGCTCACAACGTCCTGGATGGCCGTCGAAAACGGAGGCAGAATTGACATGAAATGAGTCAAGTATCATGACAGCTGAAATATCTTTTTTGCGACAGTTTATGAAGGCTACATGCTCTATTTAGAGCAGCGGACATAGTATATATAATCGTGTCGGAAACAACAGGATCAGATCCTGTCTGCCCAGAAATGGGCGACGTCGATGGCGTTACTCTCGGCCATAATCAGGTCTTTCTGGGTGCAGCTACTCGGACACAGCGCACACTCCAGAAGGTGTGACAGTGTCTACTCCACTCAGCAGTCACATTCAATCGGTCCGCTCTAAAACTGCCAGATTTCATTTGTGTCCTCGTCTTGCATAGTCCAGTCCGAAGTCTGTTAATGGACCTCCATTTATTCCACCCCGGATATAGTGATGATGATGACGAGTTTATTATGGATTTTCGAGCCCCATATTACTTTCTTTTCATATTCGTTCCATATCTAGAACATATGGTCACTAAAAATTTCCGCCACTTAGTTCTGTCAGTTGCCAAATTCCCGACAACCCCCAGTGCAGAATTCCGAGTACTTGAAGAGTACTCGCACATGTAGTATTCGAGGAATATTTTTAAGTGCTTTGTTAATCGTAATTTTTAAAGAAATCTAACGACTATCCCGACTAGGACTATTTTATCCAAAGGAGTTGCTTAAGCCAATATTTAATGCAAATAATTCGTTGTTATCGGCTTGATTAAAAAACATTTTGTCACTATGCCAGAAAAATATTTTTTGGTGTATTTTTTTGGAATGTGAAAAATTTTTTGGCTTCTATTAAAGACGCAAAAAATATAACATTATGTATGGAAATAAACAGCTGCCGGTATTGAATCAATAATTACATAATATCGCCAAAAATGTTAACAAATAAATATATTTTGAATGTTGGTCTTCGTAATGCATGAATACTTATTGTATTGTGTCAACTACAGTATGCACCATAAATATATGTTTCTAAATTGCAAAAATTTCTAAATTTTTTAAGTATGACTTCCGACACCATATATGATTATCTGTTCTTTGTGGAAAAGTAGAACTCCTAGGATTTTTGTCCTAAACAGAATTTTAAATAGTTGTAATTAGAATCTTGCTGTTTTTCAAATTTGGAATTTTTTCAGGATAACTTAAGACGCTGTATTTCTTTATCTTTAGCACGTGGAAAGAGAATAACTCCTTGAATTTTTGTATAGCACAGGCGAATTATTTATATCCTTATCTGTTGCATGTAAGTTTCGTGTTTGCTTGCGCGAGTGTTGGGCCGCCCTGTACCTCGGGCTTAGTGGCAGGGCGCTTGCGCGGCTCGGGATGCGGCCGGCGGGCGATGCACCGCGCTGCAGTCGCGCGCACGCTGCACCGCGGACTGCACCGCGCCGACACGCGCCCCCGAGTCGAGGGTACGCACGCAAATGTGCGTGAGACGCAACTTACATACAAAAAAAAAAACACCAAAAAATTTTTTTAACACATATTTTTTTAATTAAATACGAGTGACTAATTAAACATTAAAACTAATTTTGATATTGTGGCTTTTAGGCTTAGCCGTGTGCGGCGAATTTCTTCTAAACGCTTAAATTCGCCACACACGGCTAAACCCAAAAGTCTTTAAAGTTATTAAAACTCATTATTTTTTATACAGCCAAACAAAAAAATACAAGTGACCTATTAGTAATTTTTAAATTAACGTTAATGTTAAAAAAAATTTTTTTTAGTGACATTGTATACACTTTTATATATTGATCTTAAAAACATATTTAATAAAAAAATTAAATCAAGTGAATTTTTCTTTAATTAATATATTATATTAAAATATTGCGTTAATAATTTTGATAATATTTCTTGTGATAAATGTGCGCGACATGATAGCATGTAATTGTAAGATGTTGTAGTTAATTGTAGGTAGGATGTTCAAAACACAGAGCTACTTTGCTTTGAATAAAAGCAATGTATTTATTGAAAACATAAAATATAATAATAGTTTTTAATTGTGTTTTAATAAATGTGATTGAAGTGATAAATAAAATAAACTATATAAAATATAAATAATTTGAAATAATAGTTTCGTTACTTTAAAGCGTTAATCAAATATCACAAGTGACTGATAACGTCGATTTTGTATTCCTTTCGATTTAACTTTAATAAAATTAATATACTCAAATAATATTAAATTTACAGTAATGTAAGATACATACAATATGTTATGGAATACTTATATTATGTGTACATATATACAATAACATTTTGAGTGTAGTTTTATTTATTTAGTTTATTTTACAACAAAATATTTAGATATTTAACAATAATTAAACGTTATATACTATAGGTAATACCTATTTAATGAAATTTTCATTTGATAAGTGATTGTTTAAATCTACATACTATATTAAATTGCATATTCTGTGACAAGCAATCTTTCTTTAAGAATTATGACATTACACATGATTTATATCATTGAAAGTAGCATCTTGTTTTTTAAATCAATAATTGGGTTTAATTACATAGTTTTTAACTCATTTTAACTTGGAATGACACTGTTGTTTTATTGCGGAATTGCGTACAAAAATATGAATATTATTGACACTTGTTTAGAGAAAATAACACAACATTAAGGAGTGAATTTAAACATTTTTCAAGGCTTTCTAAACCCATGTTTGTCACTGTAAAATGTCTTGTGGGAATAAAAATTTAATCAAACATAATATTTGACATCGAAAATATAGCCTTTTTTAATTTATAGCAACTTTAATGATTAGGATTTTTTTACTATTCTTGCTTGTATTTTTTGTGATAATAATAAATATTTATGTAAATGTTAAAATTAACATATTTTAAAATCATTTGTTAATGTTATAAATTAATGCAATGTGACTTAATGACTTAATTATTTTAAGCTTTTAATGTTACACCAGTTACATTATTCAAATAATATATTTAATTCAATTTCAAATTAAGTATTTTAGAAGATGGTGCTCGTTAGGAAGGGATGGGCTAATAGTTTCCAGGTGTGTGTGTGAGAGAGAAGGTGTGCTTGTGTTGGTTTTCTTATCTGTGTTAGTGGGTGTGTCTGCGTGTGTGTGTGTGAGTGGAATGTCATTATCACTGTAGTTGTTTGGAGGTGTCTGTGTGTAAGTGTGCGGTATTAACTTAGTTATTCTGTTCTATATATACGTAAACGCAATTATGCAATTTATTGCACTGTTTGATCACATTGTGCTAAAGAGGAATCGAGAAATTAACACAACGACCCTCGTACCACATTAATAATAATTAATTAATATTACAAACATTTTTTTTATTGAAAAATATTTCATTGATTAATATATAATTTAAAGTATTTTCGTAATTTGATTTGATAAAATAATTAAAAATAAAAATTAATGTCAAATTAATAAAAAAAATAGTTTAGCCTGCTCAATAAAGTTTCCAGTAAATTTAATCCACTTTAAAAAAGTGTATTTTTCTCTAATTACATTTTTTTTGTTAATGAAGTGCTTAAATTTATAATGTCTTGTGTGTATAATAAATATGTGTATATAATAAATATGTGTATTTAATAAATAAGCAAAAAAAATACTATCGGTTTATAAATATATTTTCCAGTGATTTTATATATAAAAACATTGAGACACTGTTTTAAATAAAAAAGCATAAAACATAATAGAAAACACATCTGGATACAAAAGATTAAAAGTAAAAAAATAAACATCCAAACAAATTTATAAACAGCAAAAAAAGTATCGAAAGTTTATACAAGTTAAATATAAAAATTACTCATAGTTTTGTATATATTTTTTAATGTTTGTATAAAAATTCGATGTGCTCAAGTGCAATATTTTTAAGCCTAGTCTTGCCCGTCGGCAGGTTCATTTAATCGATTTTTTTACGCGTATGCACTTCTTTCGTGTCTCAGTGCGTTTCGTTGCTTTCGCGATCTGTTGCAGTGTGATACCGTGTAACCATGTCCTTCCTCAAGATGCATTGAAAGTGCAAGTAAAACCGGATCCATCCGCTGCAATTTGGCAATGCAACGGTCTTGCGGACCCTCGAGCAAAAAAAACTGCAAAAAAACCCTGCAGACAATAAAACCGCTTACAATTGTTACACATGACAATCTACAGTTAATGCCATCTTAATACGAAATTTATTTCATTAAAAAATCTAATAAATATAAATGGACGACGTCAATATACGAATTGCATATCATAAATTACGAGTATGTTTAATTCATTGCTGTCTACGTTGATCACTAAGCAAATTACAAGTACCTCATTGAGTCGAGAAATTAACTGACATTACATGCTTACTGTTATTATCATAGATGGCACATGTTATAAACTAATGCATATTTCTTTGCAAAGTTTTAAAAAAGTATTTATTTTTTGATTATTACTTTTACTTTCAGCTTTGATTGATTCTTTAAAAAAGTATTAAATGAGATGGTATTTAATATAGATTTCAATTATCTTAGAATTTTTTTTTTATATTAAGCTGATCAATTTACGCGTCGCGTTTTAAACGTTCTATTAAATTAAAGATTTTTTAAACATTTTTTGTGAAACTGTTGATAAATAATCACTAATATATTTTTTTCATTTTTGTTTTATATTTTAATATATTTTTAGATATATCCGGTCGGTGTGACAATATCATTAAAATTAAATTTACATTTTGAAAAATTCTGTGCAACACAACATAATTATTTCATATACATTATTAATACAGTGTTCAATATAATTGAAAAAAAAATCTAATTTAAAAAGTGTTTTTTTCTTCGTCTTCGTTTTTTGTGTGCGATGAAGAGATCGAACGACTCGTCAGTGGCGTGTTTCGCGGTTTGTTCGTACCTGCCGAGTGATTGGTTGATGACGTGAGCTGTTGAGCGTGGCTGAGCACAGGCCAGAGGTGCATCCCACCACGGGAGGGGCCGCGGCCCCGGAGGGCCGGACGGGGGCCGAGAGTGAGTACAAATACAGATGCGACCCGTCGATTTCATACCCCTTAAACTTGTTCTTCACACTCCAAAAATGCTTAATGCAGCACTTGTGAGAAACCTTGATTGATTAATTTCTTAGGTTTTCACGGCCAGATTTGATATTTTGGCTTTTGGGTTTAGCCGTGTGTGGCGAACTTCCTTCAACCAATACTTCAACCGCCATTGCAGGGGTCTTCTTCAGGACTTATTATTTATTTAGTTTTGAGTTGGTTTATTCAGATTGTATATTTTTGTAAAAGAAAAAGACTCCTGCAATGGCGGTCGAAATATTGGTTGAAGGAAGTTCGCCACACACGGCTAAACCCAAAAGCCACAATATCAACCTTGAATAAGTATCGGAGACATTGATCAATGACAATCTTATACTCAAGAAGATAAAGCACAAGTATAAGCCTAACTAAATAAAAATTATTTTACTTTAAAATATTTAAATAACTTAAAGTTTATACACTCAGTAATTTTATGTATTTTAACATATATTCTATAGTATTTTTTAATATAAATAGTACGAAGCATAATGCCTAATTTCTTTTGCTATTCTTCTGATGACTTCAGTACATCTTGCAGAGGGTCGGTTTTCATTCGCTCCATTCTCCAGTTCTTGGACTATACTCCCACTTTTTTCCCCCATTGACCGTCGTCTCTTCAACAGATATTTCCTGCAAATTTCCACTTGAGTGTGCCAATTCTTCGGGTAGCTTCAATTACTTGTATTTTTCATCGAATATCTTCGTTTCAGATTCTATCTTTAAGAGACACTCCGAGGATGTATATTTTCATGGCACGCTAGATGATTGTTATTTTATCTGTAAGACCTGCTGTCAGATTACACATCTCTGCTTCCACGCCATTAGTTAATACTGGAAGGATGCATTGGCTAAAAGTCTTAGTTTTAAGACTTGCCGAATTTTCGCTTTACAAATGTATTTAAATCTTACAAATGCTGTCCATACCAGTTGTATACGCCTGCTGATTTCTTTTGAGAAGCTTTTTCGTCCTGGTTGGGTTACTTGTTTGATTGAAAAATTATTATTTTCCAATTTTCAACAACATCAAAATTATACAGAAATTAAGAAAGATCATAACAAAACATTTTTTACACTTCCAAACGATAACGCAAAATATGTTTCTTAGTAGGAAAAATTACATTATTTTTTATGGAGCGGACGAATAGACATAAATTGTTGTTTTACAGTTCTGTAAACTCAGGTTGTATATGTTTTGTCATAGAAAATCTGCACACCTTGAGGCCAAAATTTTCATTTTGATAATTGAATCTTACTTTGAAATGAATCATTTTTAAATTTTATAAAGTATTTAAAGTTTTAGTATTTTCGGCGCCTCTTCAAGGAGACTGTTGTGCTTGGGGGCGGGACCTCCAGCTTGGTGCTCCCTCCGTGTCTGTGAGTCCCCTCTTGTCCTTGGGGGCCTCAAGCCACGAATGCACTTCACTCCAACTGCATATAACGTCTAGAGCAAGAAACGCATAAGTGTTTTTGCAGGAATCAAACGCATGAAAAGTAATCGCAATAAAACGAACTAATAATCCAACCTGAATTATCAAGTGCATCATCTTATGAAAAACGCATTCAGCATTATGAAAAGAAATATAAATATAAATAATTCTATGTTTTTTAAGGATATTTTTTAACTGCTTTATAGTTCTGATAGTAGTAAATTGTTGAACTACATGAAGATCAAAGTCAAATTTACGAGCTCGGTTAACAATACTACACGTAAATGTATATTTTTGGAGCATATGCTAATCGCGAATTTTCGTTTCACAGTTCTGTAAGCTCAGATAGTCTGAGAATATATGTATACCCAGAGATCCACATGGGAACAAAGATGGTTCGCGGAAGCCTCCAGGGCAAGAGTCCGAAAACTTTCATAGACTTCGGATGTAATACCAGATAATAGTTTGTGTATTCAATGATTAAGGTTCTTTTTTAATTATTTTGACTTCTTCGATCGATAATTCTTGGTGGAATTCCATAATATCAGATATATAAAATAATATTTATAATTTGATTACTTAGAAACATGTCGTCTACAAATATATTGTGGGATAAATTCTAAATAATCTTTTATTTATATCTTATTTTTTTTTATCTTGCGAAAAACGTAGTTTGGGTTGTCGTTTAGAAGTTTACGGAAATGTTTTTTTTTTGAAAGACTGCGTAGTTCTGATGATAATTTGCTGTTGAAGTACATGAAAGATATCGTCAGATTCCTTCATAAGTATTGGTCCCGGGTTGATTCATTTTGTTTCATTTAAAACAATCACCATGCCTGTTGCTCTTCTGAAATCAAAGAAAAATTTTTTTGACAACCATTTACAACCGACAAGAACACTCATATTTGTTTATATCGAATAAGAACAATCGCTTTAAAAATTGCATCCTATGTACATGTACAATGTATATGCTTTGGAAATTCACTCGCAGCATCTCTGTTTATACATCAACACAATCGCGATATTTAAAAAAAACATATCAATTTACAATTACAATATTTTTAACTTTAACACAAACATCACATAACTTTGCCGCATACAGCGATCAGCCACCCTCGTTGAGCATATTATAATATATTCACTGCTTTCAACAGGCATCACTCTCTTTGATGTGTATACGTAAAATAAATAGCTTCTACAAGGCAGTGTTACTAAGAAATGTTTAAGTATTCATTTGAAAACAGTCCGATTGATAGTATTGAAATTATTTTGACTATAATACATTGTGGACTGACGACATAAGAAAAATAGCGGGAGTGACCTGGATGCGGAAACAGAGGATCGAAGAGGATGAAGACTCACACAGTGTATGGTCACAGGCTGATGATGATGAATTACATTGAAATAATCTGATTTATCTTACGTATCAGCAGTTTGGATGCACGTTTTGAATCTGGGGCAAAGATCGTTTTACATTGGCTCTCCTATAACCAATTAAAAGTGAGTATTTGTTCCACTTTCACTGTAACTTTAATGGTTTTAATTGAATTTTAATTAATTACCTAACGATAGAATACAGGACGTAATGGCTCTCACAAATAAAAAATATCGAATTTTAAGATGAACTGCGAAAGAAAAACGTCATACGCAAACGCCAGTTTAGAGTTAAGCCATTGCTCAGGTTAGAACTAGTGGGGTCCGAAACATGTACTAATATGACGTTTTTTGTGATGCGTTGTTCTGGCTGTGGATTGCAAGTGCACAAACAAGTACTTAACCAGTTTGCCTGCGGTGCATTTTGAATATTGCGAGTGAACCGTTGCATTCGCGAGAGCGAGTGAGTGTGCGTGAATGACTTATTTACCCCTCGTATGCGAAAAACGCACTCCACGCAGCGAGTGCACAAATATGAAGTTGTGCATGCGAATATTGCATTATTTTTTACGCACTGTTTGCAGTGCAAAATATTATGCGAGTGTATAAAAGTATCCGATGGCGCATCGTTGTCGCGTCTCTTGATGGATCAACATTAAACGCGGATCATAACTTGGATGGGTCAGTGCGTGTTGCCACATAATCTAACGTAACCTAACCTAACCCAACCCAACGTAATTAAACCTAAACTTACCTAACTTTATCAAACAGAGTTGAAAAAAATGACCATGAAAGAGGTAATGATGTAATTGCAAAAAAAACCTAGGTTTTTTGAGGTTATGGCCATAATATGTTTACTGTGTTTTTCAATCATATTTACGGAAAAACGATTGATTTCTCCTCCGACCATTTATCTGATTTGGTTCAAAAAGGCGGCTCAACAAAATTATTTTTATAGGATTATAATAAACTAATAATAAGTAAAGAGCTGTGAGTAGTGTTGCGAGCGACTATTTTCTTCAAGCCCCCAGGTTTACGCTGTTTTGAAAGACCGTCAGGAACTATACACTGAATAAACAAACTTAATGGAGCTCAGAGAAATAAAACCGATTTGGAATTAAACTAAAGTTAAGGTAGTTGTGTTTTGTAATGACCATTATGCTTCAGCTCATGTTTAACTTTCATTACCACTTTCTGTGCTATAAGCCCTTAAAATTCGAAGCATACAGTTAATGCATACTCCTCTGTGTGATGGATTTGATCTTTTTCTAGCGTTGTTGTCTTGTATGTTTGCATATCATAAGTGCATCCCGACTAGAAATGCAACGGAGTTTTTTTGGGCATAATTTAAAAAACCTGTTGTTTTTCAAAAGGTGCTTACAAATAAAATCGTTACATATATGAAAGCTTTGTAACATAGTTTTATTTTCACACGTTTTGTATAATATTTAACAATACCTAAAATTCAGGTTCTCAAGCCTCGGAATGAGTCTTTAGACCAAATAATTACAGAATATTTCGCTCAATTGACTTCACTCCGGAAACGGGTGATTTGGCAAGTCATAACAGTTATCAGAAAAGAAAAAAAATAATTATGTTATGTACTTGTTACACTAAGAGGTATGTAAAGAAACGAGAAAATCTACAACCCATGATGGTATTTTAACTCCTGTAACTACAAATGTTTTTTTCATAATTGTAAAACTCTCCTGAAAAATCATTTCCTTAAATTGAAAGCCAACTGCACCAATTTGGATTTTTTAAATTATTTTTTAAACATTTTTTTTCATAAAAATTTCTCTAGTTTTCGTCTCGATTTTGACTTCCGGGAAACCTGCTTATTAAGTAGTAGAAATACATTTTTTTTTTCGTTTTGTTCACTTAGTAAATCACACCTGAAATTTTCCTCATCCCAAAACAGACTTATACACATATATTCGTACATACAAAAAAAATACATATCGAATCAGTGTGAATGATCTGCGAAAATAACTGTAAATTAATTAATTACATATAATAAATAAGCAATGTAAGTATTAAACAAGACTTAATTTATTTTTAAAATATTTGTGTATAATTTAATGTGAATGTTTTATTTATCAATATTTTGATCAATTATTGAATATAATTGAATAATTCATGGACGTAATTTCTATTAGCCATATAATTACAGATTTTCAATGAACTAATAAATTCATTGAGATCTAATTTAATGTAATTGCTGAATTAATTTGTACAATTATATTACTTTTGAGCCGTAATTTATTATTTTAAAAAATATTATTTGTCAATGTTATATTTTCAATCAAAAACATGAAACATGATAAATGTATGTCTTGATTATACCTGAATAAACACCAATTACTTACTTTGTCAGATGATATTCCTTGTGTGTGTTTACGTAAAAAATTACCGACGAATAAATGAATAGTATATAAAACTAAAAATTTATAAATAAACGCTATACACGTACATTTTAATATTCAAAATCTCAGTAATATTCATACAGGTATATATGTATATTATTCAGATTTTGCATATATATATATATATATATATATTAATTAGGTTGTTAGAATCAATCGACCAGCGCTTTCCAAGCTTGTAGTTGGTTTCCAGCGTCCCACGTGACGTAGAACCTCCCCCCAAAGCCACCCACCTGTTGACAACCACTGCCTGCCTGATATAGACATACCTGAACATATATACTTCTATATAGAGGCCTGCTCCGATTTGAGTATGAACTAGTACTGACTCCACGTGGTCCATACAAACATCTCTCTTACTCCAACACAGATATATTATACTCATGAACATTAAGCATGATCCTTTACTATGAAATTTAATTTACGATATTTACTACAAATTCATGGTTAAATATAATAAAAGTTGAAATGTCTTAAATTAGGTAAACAATGTACCAGTTATTTGTGTCAAACATGGGAAACATAACATATTACATATCTTCTTCGTAGTATCAATCCGGTGGATTGGTTTGCAGCAACAAAATCTTGCATCTCGATCTCCACTCTTCTCGATCCTCTGCAATCCTCTTGAGCTCAGCACAAAAGAGCTCCAACTCATGTCCTCGAACACTTGCTGCAAATATTCCCGTCTAGGGCGCCCTCTGCAGTTTCTACCCTCAACTATCCCTTCCACAATGTCGTGAAGAAGACTATCGTGGCGCATGATGTGACCGATCCATCGGGCTCACCTCTCTGAGATTTTTTAAATATCTATTTTACAATAAATATCAATTATTTTGTCAATATTCAAAGATTATGTACAGTTTTGTGTGTAATTCAAATCAAATAAAAAAAAATATATAAAAATAATTATATTTTCTGTTAATAAATAAAGATGAATATCAGGTTATTTTCGTATTACGTGGATTCTATAAGGCGTGTAATTTTTTGTGTTTTTAAAAATTAAATGAATGTGTAAGAGGATCAATATCTAAAAGGCTATACGCATGTGTCGTCTTCATCCTTTTATTTGGGTGATAATCTTGGCATCTCATCAAAATTCAATGCAGCCGAATAATTAGTTTTAATAAAAGGTGCTTGCATAAAATAATGAGGGTACGCCGCTTTGATTATTTAAGAAATGCTGAGGTAAGAGAGCGTACACAAAAATCCGGCTGTGCTCTCCTGAATGCGTTTACATAATAAAAAGTTTAGTACGGCAGTTTGAGACGACCATACGTTTCAATTAGAGAGCGAAAGCTGAAAGATGGCAATGATATTTTTGTGAAATTTTTTAAAAATATAAATATTTTGTAGAATTTTTCATCAAATGCCACGATTTTGTCGCGTATGTCACCATATAGCGTGCAAATTTTATCGATCGACTACATATAAGAGAAGAAAGACCTTAATAATGCGCTCGTGATGACCAGGCACGAGGCACGTAATAAAAACATAATACTGACGCGATGATCTAATTTTAAATTTAGTAACTTTTTGAAAGTGAAATTTTACAACGACCATTAATGTAATATTTTTTATTATTATTTTATTTAGCGATTAAATAGCGAACGGGTCTTTTTCTAGAACCGATTTCTTGTCATAGCATCACGTATATTAGCTAATTTTAATATGGATTTTAACTTGGGACCACAAAAAATATTTGCAGGATTGTAGAGTTAATAATAATGTTGTGGTGGCCATATAATTCATATTGAATGCAAAAATAGTCTAAAACAATGTTAATCAATTTAAAATATTTATTTTTTTATTTAACCCTTTCTCATAAGTTGTCAGCATATACCGACAAAGATTCCTCGACCGTTGGCATCGGTCGACGTGATGTATCGTTTTGCTACTTTCAGTACTCATTGTGATATTTACGGTAAGAAATTGGAAGTGCAGTCATTTCTTTTATCAACCTACATGTATTATTTATAGGAATATTTAAAGCATGTAAATAAATATCGTTAGGTTTCGTCACAGGAGCGATTTTTCTGTAAGCCACATGCGTCGATGCCGCCACATGTATGGAGTTACATAATGAACGTTTGTTAAAAATAATAGTTTTTATGCATCATCTGATAGCTAAAAAACAGAAGAACCAATGTGATATATAAAAATAGGTCAGTACATTTATGCTTCAAATAATAGTTTAAACCAAAAAAAATTTTGAAAAATTCACGCCGTATTGACAGTATAATTTGTATTTCACCGCGCCGTAACAAAATGGTAAAACAAGAATTTGTGTTGATATAACGTTATCAATAAATTCGTGAAATGGTAAATAATTTCGAATTTTTTTGGTTCCATTTTTATTTTATCATGATTATTTTTTCCGCTCAATCATTATACTAAATCGTCAAGGAATACTTTATGTAATTGATGTTTTCTTAGAATTTCTTGTGAATAACTAGTCACAAAAAATACACGTAAATGTAGATTTAAGCTGTGTTTTTCGAATACAGGTGTTCTTAGTTGGAGCATTTTATCTTTCGCAATCTGTTTTCTGGAAGTTATAAATTATAATGGTTATAAGCTCCAAATCGGGAATGGAATAAATTGTTAAATAAATATGTTCCATAAACTCAGTAATAATAAAAAGTCATTACCTTCAACTTAATATAAGCTTTAAAATCCGAACTCTTTTTTGGAAAGAAATATAATATACCATGATAAAAAAGGGTGAAAGTAATAATTTAACTATATGGATATTTTTAATTATTTATTAGAATATTATTTTATTATTTCAATATTCTAATCTACTTTTATAGATCATTGACTATTTTACAATATTATAAGCAATTAAATATACATATACTATACATAAAAATCCATGAACGAGTCAAATCATTCAGAAACAAATATTGCTTATAATAATTTAACTATTATTTCTAAGGTTTTCAGATTGTTAAAGTGAATGCTAAAACTATAAATAACATCCCATAATAAATATTTAAATCATCTATTATTTACATTTTAGTATAGTTTATTGTAAATTTACTGAAAATTAAATAATTTATTAGTAATGAACATTATAATAAATTCTCGGTAATTGATTGAATGAAATATAATGGGAAGTATTAAGGCATCAACTAAGAACCTGCAGCACACTCTCACAATATCCAAAGCAAAAATGAATGTTGTTTTTCAAACAAATAATGAGTTTTTGAATAGCATTGACGTAAGTGATATTAAAAAATTTCGACAATTATTTTAAATACTGAAAAATAACAAAAAAACATTGTTTGATATATTTCAGCTAAATAGTTCTCTAACGACAGATGCGTTTTCAGTTAACTAGTATTTCTTTGGCACGAAATACGAAAAGACTCATTGCATGACTAGTACTCAGTTCTTGTTACCCCTATGCTGGAACTTATTAAGGTAGGTTAAGTCTCGTTAGGCAACTGAACAAGGAAAAACAAACTTCCACATACAAACATAATGACTTATATTATACTGGAAACAAAATATTTGGGAAGCTTCTCAAATGGTTTGATTTCTTGATTCTTTAATTCTTTTTCATGATGCGATTCTGGTATTCTGCATAATGAGAACATGGACTTGAATGAAATTCATTTTCAAATAAAACCAATGTTCAAGACAAAAGTTAATATTTAGTGCGCAAATACAATTTAAAAGCACGTATTAATGTATTTTGATACCTATTTTGATTTAAATACATTCTTTAATAATCAAAGAATATATTTTTCTCACATTGACTCAATTTATTTTTTCATATCCGCTTAATATCTGCAGCAATATCCACCTCGAATTGCCGTTTCACAGTCTGTAAGCTTAGGTTGTCTTTACCTTATCCTAAAACACCTGTATACCCTGAGGTCCACATGTGAACATAGATGGTTCCTGGGAGCCTCCAGGGCAAAAGCCCGCGAACTTGCATAGACTGCGGCTGTAGCACCAGAAAAGTATTTGTGGTTTAATTTCAATGATCAGGTTTTTTTTTTTAATGAGATCGGATGTGTGCCCAACGTTCGTAAGACTTAGAAATTTTTCGTTCCTATGGGGTGGCTCAACTCTACCGCGGGCAATTAAAGAGCTTAGATTTGATCACATCAATTTTAAAAATCAAGCTTGGTTGGATTTTGATCCGCAAATTGAAAAAGCGCATAATTATGCCACCCAAAAGACAAAAATTTTGACAGGTGACGAAATTTTAAAGCTGATATTAATGACAATTTAATTCTCTTTATAAATGTTATTATATAAAATGAAAAAAATACTAAATTCTGTGTACAATACTTTTTCAGTCAATTTTCAGTCACGTGGTCTAGGCCTGAAATCACGAGGCAGTGATCTCGCATGCATGAACCACTGGTAAGGTTTCTTGCTGGCCTCCGTTCGAATCAAAAATACATGACTGTCCCATGTCGGTAATGGGCCTTTTCCCGGAAGTCGCTCGGGTCACTTTTTGTTTGCCTCATTTCGTGAATTCGGCTGAAAACGCCTGAAAATGCTTACCCGGAAAAGCGGCGGCGGCGGTTGGCATTTCCATTGTTTGCGAATCGGAAAATGAAACGAGACACGCTTTACAACAAAGTGAAAAATTCTTAGTTGATTAACAAATGAATGCCTGACATTTTGCTGTTTTATGTATTTTAATAATATATAATACATACGACGCAGAATTTATAAATCCTTCACATTCTTCATAATCTAATATTTTGTACTCTTTAATATCATTTATGACCATATATATATTTATTTCAAACATTTTCTCTCTATTTTTGTGACCAACATAGTTTAAGTTAAAGTTAGCCTTCATTTAAAACTGAATGGTCCAGGGCTTGAGATAACCGTGTAAATTGCTTGTGTTCTTAATTCTTTATTTTAAGTAGTCACAATTAAACATTAATGTTGTATTTTTTTTTCACAAAGCAATCTATGACGTTCAACAATGAGAGCTCGATTTTGTATACGAAAAGGTGTTTAATGTCTGATTTTCAAAGATAAACAGACTTTGGACCGGAGTATGCAAGACGAGGACACAAATGAAAGTCTGGCAGTTTTACAGCGGACCGACTGAATGTGACTGCGGCGTGGAGCAGACTCTGTCACACCTTCTGGAGTGTGCGCTGTGCCCGATTAGCTGCACCCAGGAAGACCTGATGATGGCCAGAAGTAACGCCATTGACGTCGCCCACTTCTGGGTAGACACGATCTGACCCTGTTGTTTCCGACACGATTATATATATATAGATAAACACATAATGGAGTATTAGTTTTGATCTTGCATAAACTCTTTGGTGTTTTACCAGGATAATTCAATGTAGATATTGTGGCTTTTAGGTTTAGCCGTGTGTGGCGAATTTCTCCTTATCAATATTTCGTCCGCCATTGTAGGGGTCTTCAGGATTGATAACTTAGTTGTGAGTTGGTGTCAAGAGGTAGCTTAGCCGTTAGTCTAACGTACCTCCACGAGCGTCATTGTTATCTCCATGGCAACTAACATACTCAATTTTCATTGGTCCGCACTATCGAACCAATGAAATTTGCCACACACGGCTAAACCCAAAAGCCACAATATCAAATCTGGCCGTGAAAACCTAAGAAGTTATTTAATTCAATGTTGCATGCGGAAAGAATATATGATATGTATCTTTTCCATTGCATGCAAAATTACAGCTGTATATTGATTTGTGTTCGGAATAAATCTAATTAGAATATAACATTTAAGCGACTTATTGCTCTTTTTTTTATAAATAAAATTCTTCAGTACCTTAAACGTTAATCTAACAGAAAAATTTATTTTTCTGAAATCTTGCAAAAAATATTTTGAATTTTATTGATATTTTAATTTTTTCTGAAAAAATGAGCAGTAACACCAAATCCTCCAAGCTTTGACTGTCAATAATCTCCTGTATATGTCCACATTAAAAGTAATAAATGTAAAAAAATTATCAAATTTTTATATGTTGTCACTCAGTTTCTTTTAAATTTACAACTCGTCACTGCGAAAGTTGGTTGCTGAAATTCAATCGATCATTACACGTACTTGCATTCTAAATTTCATTAATCCACTCCGCAGTACAATACGTTCAGTTCACGATACACAAAGGCTGTCTTTTCAGCGACAATTGTTCCTGTATCGCTTTTGCACTTCTTGTTTGACTTTAATTCATTAACTAATTCAATACAACTCGAGTTTCAAGTTAGATAGAGAGAATGGCGTCGTGTAAAAGGTGGGCTATAAAATTTGTAATTAAAAAATGCTCACTCACTGTAATACTATGCGAAATGTTGAATAGTTAGCATTCTTTTAAAATAATAAAACAATTGTTTTATATTGCTCGCATATTTAAAAATTTGCCAAAAAGAGACAACTGTTGTTTGGAAAAAGATAGACATCTTAACACACTTCTTTCTAATAGAAGTATAAGATGATTGGTATCCCGACATTTCAATTTAATTTTGTTTCAATTTTGATTTATTTTTCTTTTAGAAACATTACAAATAACTTTAATATTTAATTCATTTCTAAAACAGGATACACGATAAATAAAAAATTATAAATGACATAATAATAATACAATCATGTAAAATGTCCCGGAGCCCGCTTAACAGAAGACTCCACGAAATTACTTTGATAAATAAATTCGTGGAGCTCATGTCGAAACTGGGCTTCTCTCAAGTGGAATATATTAATATTCGAGGCGATGTCGTTGAACAGTCTGATCACTCTCCCAAGAGGCATAGTCCCTGGCAGGTTAGTATTACCTCTAGGAAGAACAAACAATCTGTGCCTCCTTATCCTTAAATAATTGTCTGGGAAAAACAAACCAATTACAAACAAAATATCAGGATTTCTGAACACGCCGCGCACTAGGCGAAAGAAATGCATACTCAAGCACACATCTCTTCTAGTTCTGACAGTTAGGTCTCTGGCAATACCGGGTAGGATTATCAATATTAAGATTGTAGTATTTCATGTTTGAATACAATTATTGAAAATTGTCATTACTAATATACGAGTACATACCATACACCAGTAATGGCTATTAAGAATTGGTTTATATGAAATTAAAAACAATATTTATAATATCGAAATCTCCTTTAACAAAAATGTATTAATATTTATTATCTTGTATTAAGTGAAGAAAATCTTTGAGTTTTAAATCCTAGAAAGGTCTAATTTTTAAAGAATTTAATGTTAAATAATCATTTGGTATCTTCTCATATCTGTTCCATTTCCGGTACACATGATCACCACGAATCGTCGTCTATCCATACATTCCATTTATTCCTTCGATTTAACATAAAATATGCTCTATAGAAATAACTATCATATGTGAAAACCACCGCAAATGCTATAGGCAAAATTCTACAGCAGTAAACGCTATTAAATGTTTGACTATATTGCCTGAGCGTCTCGGAAGATCCAGTATAATGTATCTACACATTGACACTGCCAGTCACACTTATGCACCGACAGAGCACTTCCTGTTTATCTTTATTTCATTAACTAATTCAATAAAGAACGAGTTGGAGAGAGACAGCAAGAGCGAGACCATTTCTTTGTTCTCCGAAGCTTCAGTTTGTTGAGCAGTGGGAAATTACAAAAAAGTCAAACTGACAGCGACAAACGCTTCCAGCTTGCGAATATATTTTTTACAAGTTTTTAATTTAACTGTTAAGTCTGAAAAGAGAGAATTTCGCATTCTGTATTGACTTCTTTAATTTAACTTAAATTACGTGTTTTATGCCTTTAACCTATAAATATAAAACACGAATTTTACAAGATTGTGTAGATATTAACTATTTTTTTTTCATAAATATATCGAAATCATAAATTCTCTTAATTGGACTGCACCGACCAATTTGACAGACTTTCTGATTACACCCTTGCACTATTTAAGTATGTTTCTAAGTATATATATATATTTTGAATAATTGTAATTGTGTACATTTATTGAGTCTTGATCCATCTTTAACATCAAACACTGTTTTTTTATTATATGTTTGCCATCCTGTAAGAAATGTGAACTTATTTAAAAAGTAAATTAATAAAACACATTCAACATCTTCAAACTTTTTACGCAAGCGATCTCTACACATTCTTCCCACACATAGTGTCTAGACGACTCAGTTTAACGTCATACAGTATATATTGTATAAGACCAAATAAATACACTTTTGCTCTTGTGTGTTCATATTTACAAAAAAAAAATAGATTTATTTTCTCGGGAATAGATTTTCTTTACGAGAATTCTTTATCCTGCATCTCTGCATGCCAAAGCTTGATCGAATAGATATTGTGAATCACTATCGTGAACAGTATACCAATTATTCAGTTATGTATTTTTTTTATTATCAAAACAACTTTGCTTAAAAATGTTTAAAATAACTGAACAGGACATTACAATGTTATTTTGTATGACACTTTAATGCAATGTCGTGACTTATTTTATACAATATATATAAAAATTTACTTTCAGTTATTGATTTCAGCGGATGTATGTTTAATGTGAATATGATAAATATGCGATTATAGCTATCGTGAATTTATAATTTTGTATTAAAAAAATATTTCAATAAACTGATTGCATCTAGTAGAAGACTGATTAAAGCCAATTAATATTAGCGCAAACGACACGTACACTATTTCTGACAACTTGTAATTGGTTAATGAGAGAGATGTTATCAAAATTCATTCCTTAGCGCAATTACATTAAGTTATACGAATGTATTTTATTTATTTATTGATAGAACCAAATTACTAAATTAAAGTAAAAAGCTTGTATTGAAATATAATGCAAAACATAATTTTGTTTGTAAAAACGAATTGTAAAACCTACAGATTAGTATAAACACTTGTATCTTCAAAAGCAAAAAGTAAACTCATATGTACATCGTTTGACCAGAAGATTTTCTTTTTAAGCATCGTAGAGTTTACTAGATAGTTAGAACCCTCTACGAATTGCCCTTCTGTTTGCGCTTACACAAAAAACCTGTATTACAAAAATCAGTGATAATATTTTTTTTGAATGCGGTTCAATCTAGTTACAACCTGAAAGTCTTAATTTACTAAATACACAGCCATGCGCATTGTGCGGTGCATTATCATTCGAAGCAGTTTAATTCATTTTCAGTGGAGGCGCGTGAAAAATAACGTCATTTACATGTTAACGTCGTAGTTAAATTTGGTACTCACTTGACTACAAATTCACTGCTGTGTATTCAATAAATATTAATTTTGACTTAGTGAGTGGAGGAAGTGGCAGTGGGTCACGCTAAGTACAGAATGAACATTGATTGCAAAGGTTCATATATCGAATCCCAACGTCCGGTGTTCATTATTCTCCGATTTATCGATAAGAAATATTTCATATTATATGGTATATGACCACCGTAAGAGTATTTACAGAAAAAAGATTGAATACAATGCTTCTTTATTTTATATGTATTTTATATTATAAAAATCTCAGTCGTGGAAATTGCATATGGATCAAATGCTAAAAATCAGTCTTAATCCAAATTACAATGATTTTTGGTAAGGTATAAATCTTAATACCAAAGTGTGAGAAACTATGGCAATTATAATATATAGCAGAGATAACTCATTTATATGAACTAAAATACCAGAATTTAACTAACTGCGTAATGTTATAATGCTTAGTGAAACATTTTTTAGACTCAGTTTCAGGAAGAATGATTGTTAAAACCCACTCAATCCCGACCACTTTCGAGTGAGATTGCTGTAAAACTGACTGTTTCAATGACTGCGGCGTATAAAGAATGAAGTGACAGCGGGGAACAGTTCCGTTCTCGATCATAGCCTTGATGATTGGCTTGTCGTTCGCTTTAGATCAAAGTTTGGAAGCAGGTTCCACAAACATGCGTTGAAATTTTTTATTTTTTATTATAGACAAGTGATTCTGCATTATATCAATCGCATTTTTTGTGACTTGCTGTCGCCTTACTGCGCCGCCTCTGCAGCAACTTGCATAGCGTCGGTACACGCAGGTTGTGTGTCGGTCGCAGTTGCATTAAGTGCATCGCGTGGGCGCGGTGTTTGCTGTCATCCGTTAGCTGTCAAAAGAATATCGATCGACGCGAAATGGGACACCGCGGGACGAGGGGCGAGAGCAGGAGTTACCGGCAATGGCTGAAATTCGCGACGATGCACTGAGACCTTTCACGAAGCATCTCCAAAGACCAACACTCAAAATACAATTCTTACTACTAGTTACTTGAAACCGATTTAAAACCCATTTCATTCACAGCTATCATGTAATATTTCCTCTTCAGCTTTCTATAGGACATTTTTGTGTCAAATACTGTTATTGCTCAAACACTGTCCTTGCAACACAGATATCCGGTTATTACACTACCTTTTTAATGAAGTTTCCTAAAAGTCGAATGCCTACTGTGATCTTGTAAGCTTCTACGCTCACCACTCTTTCAGAATACATTATTTCAACGTAATCTCTTCAGAATTGCCTTTTGAATCCTCTCTATCGCACAATATCATCTATAGGACATCGCAAATATTGCTTATTTCAAAATTGTTTCAAAAAAGTTATCTCAGATCGTCAGTGTTGCAATGAATTTTACAGTGTTTATCTTCTATAAAATGACTATTCTCTAGCATTTTTTATTTTGTGGTTTCAGCTTTAATTTCAATGCCATTCAATTATTATGTCAATTCCCAATATTTTTAATACTTGTACATGATAAATTCATACAACTCTTGAATTGACTTATATACAGCATGTTAATAATGAATATATAATCAAAGTAATGAAAAAAAACAGAACCAAGGTAATGGATTTTATTTTTCATAATAAAATAGGTTTTTAAAATGTTTTGAAGGATACAGAAATCTTCGCGAATGAACAATATTTGCACAATTTCATCGTCGTTCCGTTCATTTTTATTTATGTAGACAAACATTAATATCCCACGACTAATTAACGACGAATTCTTGACTCCAGATCACGGAATCGTCGTTGATATGCTTGGTGGATAGATAATAAGCAGGTCGCCAAAGCATAGAGCTCGTCGAGAAGCACATTTTACATTTATTTTACTTTATAAACATAATTTGGTTATCCATCCGGGACACAGAATGCTGTTTACTTAACAGCGCTCGGGCGGAGACTGCCTACCGGTAGCAGTGACAGTCACTACGCCCGAAAAGTACTTAGCGGTCATATTGAAAACTACCCGCTTCCGCATGACGTGACGTGACTTTCTGAACTAAATAAACAAATTGAGAAAACTGAATAAACAAACGAGCGTCGTGTTTCATAACTACATGTGCGTGTTAGACGATCGAAAAAAACTAAGACACAAAAGATATCGAGTATATCGAGGCATTTTGACACCAGCCTGTAAGGGCTATATCGAGTTGATAGCAACTCGTATGCCTGTATAATGGGAGATACGAGTATATTAGAAGGTGTATCTAATAGTTCATTGAACATACATTTTAATTGTACCTAGTTGTTATGGACACATATTTCAGTATGTGATGTTGGGTGTGTAATGTGCTGTAATGTTCGCAGTAGAGTTAGAGTATCGGCGCCGCGACGCCGGGCGTCCATTAGCGGAAGAATGTCACCGCCCGGCGGCGGGTGCTGAAAGCTGAGCTTTTCAGCTGAAACCTACCATATTGCGTTTTACTTGCAAAGGCTGTCACTGAAAACTTAACATGTTATCGATTATTTCATAGAAAATAACTGAATACTTACGGCTTATTGCAAAAATCAAAATATTTTCAGCGAAGGATTTTCATATATTCTTGTACATACGCTTTGCCCACGTCTTTCCCATTCCGCATTGAGATTTAGATAAGCCGCCCCTTAGAATAAAATGACCCAGACTTTGTGAGAATTAAGATTATCATCCGATTTCCTTAAAATATCTGCAGCTACACCTTCTTCAAGGTCTCGAACTTCTGCTCTGTAGGTTGATGGCAACTATACATGTTGCGACTGAAAGAAATGGCAGCAATTTTTCGGTGACTATTTTTACAGGTATGGAACAGATATAGGAAGAACTTTGATGCTTGGATGAAACACATCACAAAGGACGCTCGCAATAAAATAAAGTATTTTGAAAGTGAAAGAAGTCTCCACAGCGCAACAACAGATTGTCCCCAGACTAGTTTCATTGACGTAAGTACACTACAAACGTGCCTCAAATTGCTATCTTTGTATTTTCATATACATCATCATCATCAGAATGTCCACTACCCTAACTGGAGCGTATGACTGTTACAAACTTCCATCACAAAGCTATGTCAGTCGTCACAATATTCGCCTCATCTAATGTAAGCCCTGCTTCCCGCAGCTTTTCCGATTACATTATATTTTTATTTCTAACGGTTTTCCAGGACAGTAGGATACTGTGTGTGGAAATGTGAGTGTTTCGTATTCAATAATCGTATATTTGATGAAGTTTACAATTATATTAAGGAGGAAAAACAGAGCTATCATTCAATCAAGTAATCATTCATCAACAAAAACATTATTTATTCAGAAAATACGATTGTTTTTTATGCTTATTTTCCGTTTTTAAAATCGTGTTCGTATATTAACGTTCATTACTACAACATTGTGGTTTTTTTTCGAGTTCACCGCTGGAGGCTAATTAAAATGTTCTAATCTGTTTGGCATGCAAGCGGGTGAGACTGTTTTGTTCTTCGGTCCGCTGTTCCCATGCGAGACCCTCTATATTTATTGGACCTTATTATAAAACGATGTGTTTGAAACGGTACTTTGGTTCTAGTCGATATATTCCAAAATTCAAATCAAAATGAAGAAAGACTATCAATATAAAAACATGTAAAATAAAATGTTTTCCTTTTATGGCCGGGTAGCGCTGCAACGTGAAGATTATTTGATATTGCTCTATTAGCTGCTCCTCCTAGAACCTTATTTGTCCACATACAGGCCATCGATGATATTGGGCTTAAGTCACGTTGCTGACACGAAGAAAAACAATATTACGTGCAAATTACATTAAAAGATATTTTGCTACACTTTTTCCATGTCTGGAACACATGGTCACCACAAACTCTCGCCAAATAATTATTCATCAGTTGCCATAGTCCGCATTTATCAAAGACAAAGATGAACATGTTCGGAATAAATGGTTTTTTTATTTTACATTCGTATAATTTCGTGTGTAATTTGTAAGGTACAGGACGCGTATATTGTTTATTTTATTTTATAATCCTGTATTCATATGTTGCGTTCTGTATTAATATGACAATATGAAAACTGCTTAACCTTTTCATTACGGTTCAGTGGAATACAAATTATACTGTCAATTATAAAACTAGTATTTGAAGCATAAATGTACTTATGTGGTATATTTTCATATATCTCATTGGTTATTGTATGCTTTGCTTTCAGATGATGCATAAAAAACTATTCTAAGAAAGTAGCAAAACGATATATCACGGCTACCGATGTCAACGGTAGGGGAATATTATACGGCATATATCGGGTACCGATGCGAACAGGTTAATCGAATAAATCATATCGTTTACAATACATTTTTATTATCTATCTAAGGCAGTAATAATTCAAAACACCTCATTGAAAAAAACGTTTAAAATCACGAATATAACAAACGTGCTGAAACAATAAACATTTACATCTCTTGATCCGTGCATGCCATTTTGTTACTGCATCAAACAAAGGTTTAGTTTTGATAATCCGCTGAGTCGTCATTTTTTAAACGTCGCAAACGTGATTAATTCGCTCTCGTCTCGCACAAAGATTTTGCTATCGGCACTATTATCTTCAACACTACAGCTGTCATTATCACCACGTACCCTAACCGCAACAATACTAGTCTTATCTGTAGTATAGACTAACTATCTATCACGTATCTAACACAAGATATCAATCCTAACTCATAGACAGATAAAGCGACGATCGTAGAGATTACTTGATTTTTGCCTTCTTCGAATCCACGCCTTGCGAAATAATTTGCTTAAAGTAGATCCATACAAAATATCTGCTGAAATAAGCAATTGTTTCTATATAAACGCTTTATTTAAGTATTTAATTTTTTTAAGATTTTCCTTCAAACTATAATAAGTTTTTTGGATTTTAATTTTTTATTAAAATATTTTTCAATATTCTTATATTATTTTATAGATAACAAGCGTTTACCCGGCATGCATTGCAATGCCACTAAAAAAAAGAAACCGCTAGTTTGTATGGAAGCGCCTCGTCGGGAGCCTCTCGCCTTCCGATTGGATAACACTTGAGGCGTGACCGGAGCCAATTAGAAACAATAAACTTAGGTTATATTGTTCTTACCTAAATTTGACAGTGGCGCCCGTATGTGTTTTTATTTATTGGAGTGCTTTTGGATACACAATGTTTTTTGTTTTTCAGCCATCACTTACAACTGCATCGCGTAAATTAATATACTCTACGGAACGCAACTTGGTTTGATTTAATCAAATGTAGAGGAGTCGTTCAGTTTCTATTTTCGCGTACATGTATTGATGGAACAAATGTCGAACTTTTAAGATATGATTTTCAGCGTTTTCACGAATCATCAATCGATATGAATAGTAATTCATGGCACTGACTTTCTTAGTCGTTTCCTCATCTGTTTGTAGATTTCTCAGCGGGATGTTGAAGTGGTATCCATCTTCTCCTTGCCAAAATAAAATCGGATATTGCAATCCATCGTACGATCGATGCGTTTCTGAGACTTGCTGAACATGACCATTTGTACGATGAAGAATGATTTGCATTCGGCAGTGCTAGTGATAAGAATTGTACTTTCGTATTTTTGTGAAGAAATGTTTTGATTCACTTGTATCACCCGATACCAATGTTAAAAAAGGTTTGGGTGGTGAATGTAATTCTGGGAATTTAACTTTTCCACTCGCGCAACACATTCCTAGTGTTTCATTTTTAAATTTTATTGCACTACAAAACACGCATAATTTATCAATTTTTCCAATAACAATACTTGGGTGCAGACTGTCATCATAATTAGGATCGTAATGGAAAGCACTGTGTTATTTTAATCACATAATAACACAAATTTAAATCAGCATGCACAGTACGTCTGGTACGATCTACGCGTACTCGATCTGTTTCCAATCTTGCTTCCCGTTGCTCATCTGTTTCAGATGAACGGGTTTGAGCAGTGTGTACTCTAACTGTTTCCAATCTCTCCAATCTTGCTTCCCGTTGCTCATCTGTCTAGATGTACGGGTTTGAGCAGCGTGTACTCGATCTATTTCCAATCTTGCTTTCCTTTGCTCGACTGTTTCTGAAGCTCGAGATGCCCTTTTTATTCGTGCTTGAGTT
Organism: Glossosoma conforme; assembly: GCA_022606575.1. NCBI lineage: Eukaryota > Metazoa > Arthropoda > Insecta > Trichoptera > Glossosomatidae > Glossosoma > Glossosoma conforme. The sequence continues at coordinate 1,624,112 of JAGTXR010000044.1, forward strand.
GTACTCTCGACCTATTGCTTTTCGTTTGGGTGGCTTAATTGATATCACAGTGAATGTTACGTTTTGAAATTCACTTTTGAAAAATAAAAACAAATTGATTGATATAATACTAACATTAAGATTATCAACTGAAAATACTTGGTGAAATAATTATAATTTTAGAATTCATTTTAATTAAAAAATTATAATACCTAGTATTTTATAATATATTTTTGAATTGAAAGCAAAAAAAATATTATTGTATAATGTTGTAATACATTAAAACTAATCACATACCAATTAATTTTTAAAATAACCTTTTTCAATTGTTGTACCCGCACACATATACAACCTATAAATATGTGTGTACTAATATAGGATCTTGTCCATACCTATATAAGCCACGGCCTGTTTTTTTTTTTTCATTATTGAAGATGGTCTTCAGGAAGGCCGAAATATGTAATCATTAAAATAAATTGTGAATCAAAACTAAATTTTTTTAATTTGTTAATTTTTTAATTAAAATTAATTCATTAAAAGACAAAAAAAGACATTCATTTACATATATATATACATATATATTGATCTTTATTTCACAGTGTAATGTAGACCATTTTTCCATCACCTGTTTGAGTCGATAAAGTAATAATAAAAGAAAACCTTTACAAGCAAAAATAATTTTATTAATGTAAATAAAAATGACTTAATGGTTTTATTTAAAATCTTATTCTGAGTAATATTGTGCGTGTTTAAAATATTATGCGTGGATGAGCATAAATGACCATAACATAATAATTTAACACGTGCATATAGCGTTTAGTCATCTCGGCTAACGTTAATGCAAAAGAAAAATTCTTCTCATCTATGGCATTTTTAATAAACGTGAAAAATACATTGTAGATGTGGAGATTCAAACTACGATTTGTAAGCAACACAGTGTCCATTTCTCAGGACTAACAAAAAGTTGTTTCCATTCATAGTTTAGTTTTTGCGTGCGTCCAGTAACGGGTCCCCATTTGGGTCTCAACCTCAAACTGTCAAAACATGACGGGATAGGGAGGGTTGTCACCAAGTGAGTTGAGACCCAGTAAGAACAGTAGATATATTTTTTTTATGTAAGCACATACAGGAGAATACGGTGATAGTAATTCTGAAGTCTCATCTGTGGAATTCTATGACGCTTACCATGGTGTAAATGGCTAAACGCTGCATGTGGAGTGTTGATCCACCAACGTCATAGACTACAGCACGAGATTCTCGCATCATCCTAAATTATTACAGGAATTTACTATGAATGGCATTTTACGGGTGATGGATCAAATTCACGCCAACCGGGAGTATTTAAAAGCTCATGAATCGATTAAAAATCTTTTTTGGAATCTCCGACAGGGATCGAACCCACGACCTTTGGCTTGCAAAGCAAACGCCTTGAACATTGAGCTATGAACGCCGGCAATATTGTCGGTAAAAATATCTTAGATCTAATCTAGAACAGTGAGATGTAAAAGTGTTATTGTTTATCAAACGAATTGCTCTTCTTTGAACTGACTTTTTTTATTTAATCGTGACTTTGTGTCATAATATATGTTATACTTCACGGCTTTGCTTGCATCTTACGGATGACTTAGCAAGACCATGAAGTCATCAGTTTTGTTATTTTAAATAACAATGACTTTGTGTATTGATGAAATGCACGCTTCGATTTGGATAACACTAACTTCATTGTTCTGCATATTAATACATCCCTGAATGTATGCATTAATGATAGATGTATGTAAGGAGTATGCATTAAAGACGAACGTTTTGTATTGCGACTCATAATTCGGCTGGTATGTATCCGAATGTCATTTTTTTATTTAAAAATAATTAAATAAATGAAATTTTCACAAATATCTTAAGATTTAAGATATTCAAATTTTATGTAACATAGGAAACTGTCCTACTTATTAAGCGAGTATGACGAATAGAAAATATATTTTAATGATTTTATTTTTCGACCGTATAAATATTTTTCATTTATTTGAAAACATTCAGGAGAATTCCAACAGATGGTGATTGTTATTCAGACGTTTTTCATCTGCGGATTTTATGACACAAACCATTCTACATATGGATAAGCTCTGCTTGTGGATTGTTGATCCGCCAACGTCCTAGACTAAAGCCCAATATTCACGCATCATCCTTATTATTACAGGTTTTTTTGTAAAGTAAGTATTCGAATTAAAAAATCCACATCCAGTCAAATATCAATTGTAAGTAATTTATCATAAATTGTTAATAAATTATTTATAATAATTAAAATATCACTTGTGAGAAAACGTAAAAAATATATATATAAAAATATAATTTGTTTAATTGCATAAACGTTATCGCCACGTACTAGCATCACCTGTGCAGTGTTAGAGAATGCACACAAGTTCACTCCGAAAATGCATAGGCGACAGTCCGGGTGTATAAAACAATATCTAGCCGCCAGATTAACACGGACCGATAGATAAGTGCACTGCAGTTGATAACAGACCAACGAACATTAGCAATTTCACTATTTTAGGTCAGTGTACAACTAAACCTGACCACGAGTGCATCAAACAACTACAGGCACCCTGAAATTCCATTAAAATCTCAACTCAGTGAGATGCGTTTCTATACAGAATCGATAGTTTTCATGTAAGCTTGTCCTGAAAAGCCATGGAATCACACAGTTCAAAAGGTGAGTCGCATGCAATAACCTGTTGTTGGTATTATTTTTTAATTTCTAATATTTACGTCATTATTTTATATCTAGATAGAACAACAAAACTTTACTAACTATTTGCCAAAATAAATTATATTTATTAGAATTCTTGCCCATACAAAAGTTGAAATACCTGAAACCACTGAAATCGAGTACAAGCTGTTCGTTATTTGGGGCGCACATGCATAACATTATAAATTCTAATAAATGTCAATTATTTAGTTGATTAACTACTCAGAGATCAAGATGTAAGTAGTAATTTATTATTTAGTAAAGCTGTATTTGAAGATAGTTTTACAATAATTTCTAAGAGTCGCCATTTTAGACAACTTAGATTATCCTTGTCAATTAGATTAGATTATATAATGGCTTAATAAATTGATAACATTTTTAATGATTTAAAACTTTAGGCATTAAGTAATTTATAAGGTGTTAGTTTTCATTATGGAGTCATTGTGATTTTTTGATATTACATTTATTTTTTATATTATTTGAAAGAAATATAAAAATTATCTAATTCACTTATACCTGCATCACCTTGGTGGTGTAAAATTTAAATTGATATCAAATACTCTATTTCAAGTACCTACTTAAATATAATTTTGATTTATTAACACCGTACTATAAAGTATAAGTATATGATATATTTAAGCACATGTACGTGTTCCATAAACATAATTTACTATAGAACAGAAACTCATTATCTTCATCAAACTAATATCGTACACAAGCTATTGATATTGTATGTACCATTATTATTTTAGTTAAACGTATTAATGGAATTAAATTTACTTATAAAAGTCAGTCGTTACAGTATTTGTTTAATTTTTATCATTTAGAAATACAGTTTATTCATTTAATGAAGCAACACATAAATCATTATAAAATACATTAAAAAATACATTATTTTGCTTTTTTATTGCGTACAAGTGAATAAATTCTCATTGTCGTTAGTGAAAACATGTAAAGTTAACGAGATAGTTCGCCAGACAGCCGTTAGTAGTTTTTGGGAGCAGTGACTCTCATTCCCATGCATTTGTAGAGTATACACAGCATTGTCTGTGTCCCGGACAGACGACTGAATTATGTCAGTCTTTTTATATTTGTGTAAAATAAATGTCAATATGCTTCTCGACAAGTTCTTTCCTTTGGTGACCTGCTCCTCATCTATCTAATACGCATCTCGATGATGATCCTAGTGATCCGGTGTCACTTTATTTCGACGGAGGATGTCAAAACGTATTATATATTTTGAAGCTATCCATATGATTAGACTGTCGATTTTTAATTTAATACACGTTCATACATATTTGTCATTTTTTCATTTACAGTGTCTATTTATCTATTTAAAAATGATTAAATAATACAAAATGAAGAATAATTTGTTTATTTTATGAAATTACTGAACAAAGTTCATTCTATATATTCTCGTATCCATAGATGTTTCAAAGTTCTGAAGCTTTCAGCTGCAAGGCTCAGTGGGTTGAACCTCCGACGCACTTGTCCGCTTCAGGTTATTTGAAGTGCATCGATGAGCTTTCAGGACTGAAAAAGCTTCACACGGACATGCTTTCAGATATGCGGTGTAAACAAATAATCTTGAAAGTGTACACTTACAAAGTGCTTGGAGGGTTGAGTATATAAGCCGAGCTTTTAAAAAAACAAACTTCATTTTACGACAAATTGATTTATCTTTCGTATTGCAGTAACTAAATGCTTCAACTAATTTTTAATTTGAAGAATAAGGTATTTTTTTCATTTATTACACTTTTATTGAGGATATATTTTTTCTGTTAACACGTATATGAGATTATTGAAGGACATTCATTCTCTCACACAAGAAATATCTTTCGTGGTTTCTATGACGCTTACAATTTTTAAGAAAGACTTAGTGTTATATGTTGAAAATTGATTTGCCAACGTCATAAAACGTTATGTCGTATATATATTTTAACAGGGACTCATTTTGAATGAGTGGTGTTCACGGAACAATTTTTAACAACGAACAGTTTCAATTCATAGTATTTGACTGATTTTTAATAGGTGAGAGATCAATTTCACACAATCTATGAGTATTTATACGTATATGTGAACGATAAACGAGTATTATTTATAGTATTATCAACTTCAGGGATCGAACTCACGACGTCTGTTTTGTTAAGCAAGCGTATTACCTTTAAGTCATATACAGACTATTAAATATGTTGTAACCTTAGCATGAAGGCATTTTACAGTAATAAAAAAAATAGTTAGATAATTAACGACATTTATATATATATACACGTATGCATTATAAACAATAAGAAAATATGAAATTAATGGAATTTCTAAATATTTGTATGCGTTTTTTAAATATTGAAAGGTTCTTCAATTTTGGTTGCAAACGGCTCACATCACGTTGATCGTTCCAGTTATTAGCAGGTGACATAGCAAAAGATAATCTAACAGGCTTTCAGCTCCAGGTGGTGGACTTTGAAGCCAGTTTAATTGGCCTCCCTCGGGGTCAGGTATGAGTATCTGCTTCTCAAAGGTGGAAATCGTCCAGCGAAATCTAATCATCAACTGATGCTTAAATGACTTCTCAACACGTGATTATGCCAACGTTTCATCAAAGACTACACTCGGGGTCAATGGATATAGTTGGGAACTAAGCGTGTGTTATGCGAGTACGTTTGATGTCCGTCGAAGCGTTAAAACCAACATATATACGTCACTTAGTTATGTCAGTGTAGATTAACCATGTCTTGTAACAAGTTAACAGAGACAATACACATTTTGAGATCTATTCATGTTTTCAGCCGCCTTCAGAGTGAGAGTCTAAGTATCTGAAGAAACGGAATATTTAACAAGCGAGGCATGTTTCAGTATTTCTTTATCAGATTTCTTAATAAAACTACAAAATAAAAAATGAAGAATTTTTCTTAACAAACGGCTCAATTCAATCAATGATTCATGTCAGTCTTTCGATTGTTTGTTTTAAACTTTACAAGCTTGTGGCCCGGACCTAGTCACAGCAGTAAGCCGAGCCACAATACAATATGCTCTCGCCGAAACGCGGGATACAACTGGCTCCGCGGGGTCGTCGGCGCTCCGGCTCTCGCCCAGCGCTCGAGTGGCGATGTATATAACTTCCACACCCGTAGGCGGACTTGTCCAAAATGACAATATGGCAACACATAAATGTATGACAAGCGAACAGAAATAAGAGACGAAAGATTGAAAATCGTGGTTTTCGGTACCAGTCAGCAAGGGCTACATCATGCTGATGTCAACATCTTTTCAAGAAATATACCTAATTATGAATATTGTAATTTGTTCATTTATTTTTTAATATATTAATATAATGACGCTTTATGTGGTTTTATAATAGCAGAAAAGCCAATTGAATGCAAAGCAATTATTTACCTTGATGACAACAATAAGAGAGCAAAACCTACGCATTTTGCTGAAAATGTCTTAAAACCTTATGGCGCAAGACGTTTACGAGTAAGCGTTGGTATTGTTCTCACTGTCTGATAAATTTGCGAGCGCCTACAAACATGTTTTGTAAAATTGTCAAGCAATCGTCAAAGAATCCTGTCCTTGTGTTTGCTTAACAAGAAAATGCGAGACGTGTTTTGTATGCAATGTGCATTTCAGTTGCATTAACATAATCAGAAATTAGTAATGTTCATTACAAACTAATTATTAATCATTAATCTAGAAGTTAACTTTATTTTCATGTTTTAAATTGTATGTTTTTGTTAAGTGTCGAAAATAATTTGTAAGAATAAATACAATTATATACAGAATTACTAACAAACAAAGCATATTGGATGCGTAGTTTTCGTTTGATCACTAAAGTTAAGCGACATTAGATACAGCACAAAATAATTCGCCACACTCAAAAGCCACAATACCATACTCAGTTTCATAATAGTAGGAAAATGTTATTATTATTAACTTATTTAAGTATCGGTGAGCTTAGCAAAAGATAAGTAAGGTGACGTTAGGTTAGGTTAGGTAAGGTTAGGTTAGGTTAGAATACATTAAGTTTTATAAAGGTTAGGTTGTATCTAAGTATGGGTGAGCTAAGCATGATATAATTTCGGTAAAAAAATATATCAGATTTTATGTTAAGCCAGCAAGTAGGATATAATTCTATGAAGATATTTAGTATAATAATATTTTTATTTTATATTAATTATCGAAATATTCGTAGGTATGCCTGTATGCACATTGAATATATTCAAGATGCGTTTTGTGACGGAGATGTGTGTCGTAATGGCAGCATTTCTGTTGCGTAATTTAAAACAAACAATCGCGAAAATATGCTTCAACTTGGTCACATGCGTTGAGCAAATGTTCGCTAACCGGAGTAAGAACCAAAACAAAAAACACACCAAGTGTTTTACAAATACGAGCACGCACATCGAATTTGCTGAAATATCGAATTTCACTTTAAAATATATTATTCTTATTTTGTATTCAAAGAACATATATTATGAATTAAATGTAAATATTTATATATTTTATGTTTGTCTGACTTAAAAAAAAAATCACAAACATTATTACGTACATATCACGTAGCTATAGCGTAAGTAGCGTTGACCCATCTCTTAAGTATAAAGAAATATGTTTAGGTATCGGGAGCATCGGACTAATTATTTGATAAAAAAAGGCTGATTATTGAACACCCAAAATATTTTTCTGGTACTACAGCCGCAGTCTGTGCAAGTTCGCGGACTCTAACCCTGGAGGCTTCCAGCAACCATTTATTTTCTTATGTGGACTCCGTGTATCAGGTGTTTAGGGACAAGGCATAGACAATCTAAGCTTACAGAACGGCAATTGGCGTTGTCCATATGCTCCAAATATGATAAAGATATTGTAAAAAATGAATTTTAAAAAACGTTTAGCTTTATTGAATATTCGATACATCCTTAAGATTTGGATAAAATAATAAATAAAATGTTGACACTTAAAATTACGAATAATTTCGATTAAATTATTTTTTAAATATTTTGATCTCTGAAACGCGTTTTAACGTTTAACGTTTTCTGCAAAAGAGTTATGAAATTAAAAATATATAGCTTACATTGAATACAACCAATCTTAGATTTAAAGTTTACTATTGATGTGAATTATATACAAATATGCAGTCAATTTTTGTATTACAGTGAATAAAAAAATATAAACTCGTATATTAAAAAAATTCCGACGCTTTTTACATTTTTCTGAAAACCTATGCGTTATTCATTGATTAATTCATATTTTGTATTTCATGTTTATGATTTAAAAAATATTCCATAACTCAAAACAATAAATCTCGAGAATATATTAGTATACTTCGTACAAAAATAAATATTTACAAAATATTAATGAAAGGTAAATCGTTTTTTTTTCTTCTATGAATTGTATCAGTTGTTATAAAACTATTTGTTTCTTTTTTTCTGTTATTTGTGTGATAAAATGTATTATAAAATCGTATATTTCACATAATTGATAGTCCAAATTTATTATGTAGAGATGCAGGGTTTTACGCAACGATACATTTTTCATAAAAACATGTTTGCGTGAAATTTCAGTTTCAGTTTTTTTCCTCGTATCTCCAGCAAGTGGCAAACAGACAGTAATGTTGTTGTTTTTTTTTTCATTTATTTGCTTCACCTATTGCATAACTTTGAAAACTGCACATGAGAGCGATGCGTTTTTAAAAGAAAAACATTTCTCTACAAATTCAATTAAAACTTACTAAAATACATTTTAAGCGATTACATTTTAAAATAATAAATAACTTGACACACTTATACAATTCTACATCAAATTTCTCGCATCAATTTGTGAATAAAATGAAACGGCAGACGCTGGGATTCGAGCCACGAACTATGCACTTCAGTTTTATTCTCTGGTTGAGGTGCATAGTTTTTGGTTCGAATCCTAGCGTCCGCCGTTTCTTTTTCTCCACAAATTGATGCGAGAAACTCGATGTTGAATTGTATGTATATATCAAATTATTAAATATTGGTATAGATATGTTGACCAAGAACTGGCAGTTTCCAAAGCTCCTTCCTTAATACCACCGGTTAACTATGGAATGCTCTTCCAGCGTCTGTGTTTCCTCTTTCCCACAATCTGGATCTCTTCAATAAACAGATAAATATACACATGCAATATCCCCAACCCACACACAAAGACGAACACAACACACGTTTCCTGCATGTAGCGTCCAGCCTCCCTGGCTGAGCGTCATGGAGTGCACTGGTCTTGACCAGCTGTGCTCTCCTGCACGCGTTTACATAAAAAAAAATATCTGTGAAGGATTAGAATATTGAAAAAATATTTACAAAAATAAAATAATGAATTTAAAAAGTCTTCCAAGTATAACACATAAATATATAAGTAATACTAATAATGCGTAAATTTTCTTATTTCGTTATATATCTTGAACATTTGGTCACAACAAATTTCCGCCTCTTAGTTCTGTCAGTAGTAGGCATTTCCAAGTACTCGAATTTGTGTTGCGACTTAAGTGCTCGAATGGCCCAAATAGACAGATCAAAAGCCAATAGAAAATTAACCCGTCACGTAGCTCACATCAACGAGCGAATATTATTGAGTGCTTAAATGCAGCCAATGCAATTCATGCATCTATATTATGCATTTACAGTGCATCGGATCAAATATCACAAAGGTTTCGATTCAATTTGGCAATTTAAACAGTTTCAGAAAGAAAGTATTTTTTGGAATTTTGCGATAAATATCAGACTTTGAGTCTTCTTCGTAGTATCAATCCGGTGGATTGGTTTGCAGCAACAGAATCTTGCATCTCGATCTCCATTCCTCTCGGTCCTCCGCAACCCTTTTCAGCTCAATATAAGCGCTATAATTCATGTCCTCGAATACTTGCTGTAAATACTCCCGTCTAGGGCGCCCTCTACAGTTTCTACCCTCAACCATCCCCTCCACAATATCGTGAAGAAGACCATCGTGTCGCATGATGTGACCAATCCATCGGGCTCGCCTCTCTGAGATGGTTCTTATTAGTTGCCTATCTTCCTTGATTATTCTGAGAGCCTCATTGTTCGTGACAACAAATAAATGTAAATAATAAAATAATAAACATTCAATATATATATAACATCTATATTTGGATTTATTTTATTTGTATAGATGAAGATTTATGAAGAGAAGAAGATGCTAAATGTTTTTTACAATTGCAGTGTGTCAGAATTGCAGTACGTTAAGTTCACACATTATTTATTGCAATGCGTAAACATTTGTTCGCCGATATGAAGACATTTGTCAATTATTCGATAGAACGAAATGCACTTTTTAGATTTGTTCAGGTGTTGAGAATTTTCGTGTTCCAGACATTGGCACCAACGAATAATGAAAAACAAGTAAATATAACATTCAAAAATTTAAGTCTACATGTCGAAGTCTATCTGTATATATTGCACAAATTATTTTTAAAAGTCTTAAAATATTCGTCGGGTAGCCTTTATAAATTTAACCGAAACAAATCATTAAAATATATATTATTTGTATAATAATAAATATTATTTTATTTTTATTGAATGTTTGATAAGTGGTATTCTTAGTAGATCCTTATTTAAATTTAACATAGCTTATTAGGCTCAGTTGTCCAAATTTTGCAAAACCTGACAAAGAGATGGTTTTACTTCATTCTCATCAATAAATAGTTTTCGGTGGATTTTTTAGAATACATTTCAATACTTATTAGAATATTAGAAGATAATTGAAGATCTATACAAAAAGTTAACAATTGTTACGTACATACAAAAATGTCAATTTGTACATACTTATCAATTGTCATTCTCGTCTATCAAAATAGTGGAATATTTAAAGAGGATAATTGACAATTTTTTGGTAATTTAAATATTTTTAAAAATAATTTGAATACTTTTAAAACGTATTTTTTTACGTATTGAAAGTAGTTTTTCTTTAAAATTATTTAGTACTATACATAAATATATGTTTTGTGCTTTTAAACGAAAAAGTTAAAGTAATAATTTTCTAATTAATTTTTTGTATGAACATTTTTGGATTGAATATAACATTAAGTTAGATTCTCGTATTAAGCAAAACCTCTATTTTTTTCAAATATGTTTTATTTTGCTGTTAACTCAAATGACAATCCTTATATGACATTAATTTGAAGCGTCAGATAAATGCTGTGATACCTTTAAAATGATACATAAGTAGTCCTAGAAGTCATGAACTCGTTTGTAATATTTTCATCAGATTTTACTAAACATATTATTGACCTTATAAGTAATTATTTCAGGGGAACATTTAACTAACTACTTGGACTCTCGTCATCCCATATAATTGTCATTTATATAACATGTAATGTGGTTAGCGTATATCTACTAGGATATACTCGTATAGGATACACTCATATACTCGTATAAATAATATTACATGTAATTATTTATTTACCTTGTTTTTACATTGATCACGTAAAATAAATTCTCTGTAAGGAGACTGCAATTTCGACTAACTTTTAGCCTTTCTCAATCCTTCTCTTGTTAATAGATAACTGAGCTGCGATAGTACTTTGCAAGTGTTCTAAACCATTTTATGTAGAAGAGGGGGTGTGTCTTTCAGGGAATGATAAGAGAGGGAGATAGATAGGGTTACAAGGATGAAGAAAAAAAAGACTTGGATTGAGAAAGGCTACAAGTAAGTCGAAATTGGAGCCTCTTAATAGAGAACTTAACTTACGTGATATCTAAATTTTATAGTTTCCAAATCAAAATTAGAAATTGAAGAAAAATATTAACACCACTTGAATCGTGTTGCATACACTGCATATATATTCCAATAGATGCGCTAGCAACTTTTTACACGAGTTTGTCTATTTACCCGAAGTTCAGTGTTTACCTTAAATATATTTGATACACATAGTTGATTTTATTTGCACAGGTGCTTCAATGCCGTATTTCTATAGCAGTCAAAATTTAGTTAAATTTGAATAATTCAATATTTCTTTTGACACATTTTGTTAAGCAAATTGTCATTAAAATGCATTTTAATATATTGTGTGTATGTTAGTAGACTCTTTTCTAGTAGAATATTAATATACTATTTAAACAGTGAGCATAGTGGTTGAATGGAACTGACATTTGATGGTTTTTCCATAGTTAATGCATATTTGACGTTTTTTTTATTTGAATAGGTGAACTGCGAACTGCGACGTAGAAAATTATTTGAAAAATATCTTCCACTTGTGTATTCATTATGGCATTAGTTGAATTGATTATTTATAAAGTTCTTTAATTAAGTGAATATAATATAAGCCAAATTTAAAAAAAAACTAGTTCTGACCAAGAAATGAACGCACAAGTGGGCATGAAGGAACCTTTTAAGGATCGTCTTTGAACATAAAAAATATATTTCACCATATTCTGTCGATACCTGAAATATTAATAAATTGAAATTATTTTTTATTTTAATTCATTCAAGCAACAGATTGTCGTCCCTTACGATTAGAAAAAGGATGTTCGAGGGTGATCCGTAAAATAAGTTTCCCATTGCGCTACAGTCCTGAAAAGCGCTGTTATGGTGGATATCACGATTCTGTAGTGTACTTTGGTTCCTCCACTCCAAATCCCTTCCCTAGCGAGCTGCCTGCGGAGCTCAGTCTTGGCTTATTAATTCAATGTACGCATTCATGGAATTAAACATGATTTACACTGTGAAAAATCACTGGGAAACTTATTTTACGGATAACCCTCGTATTTCGAGTATAATTCTATAAATTGCTAAGGTATCTAATAAAAAGGAATATAAGTTTGTTCGTATAATACTAATAAAAAACAAACTAACAATCCTTTTTATTTATATAGATGAAGCTTTATTATTCTTTTTGTTTTTTTTTTAATATTTTCATATAAAATAAAAACGTTGGTAACTTATGTCCTATGTTCATAATCATGTAAATATAAAATAAATTTGGAAATTAAAAAAAAACTATTCGCTATAGTAGCATTAAATGAGATAAATAAATAAAGATTTTTAATTTAATTTATTTTAGTTACGATAAAGTAGAAATTAAGAAAGTTTAAATTAAAAAGAATTTAAAAAAATGTTGTCAAAACTAGATAATATTGAGATGAATACTCGACTATTTTCCGTGAAAATAATAGGAAATCCCAGATATTAAATTGAAATATAATTATGTATAATTTACTGTGAATCACTGCATAGAATTTCTACTACACACAAGCAATCACTTAGTATAATAAAAAAATGTTTATATATTACTTCACTGGTCAATTCACTTCGTACATTTTTGGTCTGGTTTTAAGGTATTAAGAGTCTTATAAATATTTACTTAGTTTTAACCTGACTTAACCTAATTTAACCTAACTTAATCTATCTAAATATATTTTACACTCGATACGCTGTTAACTATATACTTTTATAAAGACAAATTAATATTTTCGATCTGACTATTTCAGTTAAAAAATGGCTGAAAGTTGATTAATACTCGCATAACATTAAGGTTATCAAATGACAAAACTTTGTGAAACTTGTGTAATGACAAAAATTCAATTTAATATAGACCTATAAAAATGGCCATTCTGATTAATGAAAAAAAAGGCAAAATATTTAACATCATTTTATTTCTATTAATGCCTCCAATCTTTGATAATTATAGAAAAACTTATTTTTCACATGAGCAGTGAATCGTATTTTGTAATAAAAAATACCACAAAAAAGTGTCTTAAAAAGACACTAAGTTTAGTATGAATTGAAATTGTGTGTGTTTGCAGTGGTACATAATTTATAACAGCTTGTGGATTAAAGAAGCAAATATTTATCGAGTTTTTTATCTTATGTTATTTTCAAGTAATTTATATAAAAATGTTGCATCATTACTTTATAAAATAAAACGCAGATAACTCGTAAATATGTTAAAAGTAAACTAACTGATTGAAAAATATTTAATAAACTTTATTTTTCATAATTAAATTACGTTTCATCATTGTTTTATTAAGTTATCTTTAGACATAATTGTGTCTATTAATAAATTAAAATGAATAATAAATTATGAAATATTTTGTAAAAATAAAAATAAATCAATTCATGGAAAAAAACACTGGAATTCAAGCCAGCAACCTTTAAATAATAATTTTGCATAAATTGATTGATTGAAAGTTGCTAAAATAAATATGCGTGTTGTTTATAACAAGCGCCATCTGTAATGTGGATATTTCGTATAAATCATCGTACACTCGTAATACGTTAACATTTCTTACTTTAAGAAAAGAAAAAGCTACTTCACGTCGCAAGAATTTATCGGTTCTATGCGGTGGCTCAAGTGGACGATTGGCCTTACATAAAGAACTGGATATGGTGACAAAGTTCACGGTTCGAATCCCCGCATCCACCGTTTATTTTATTTATTGTTGATATAAATCATATAAGTGATTTTAGACACATAGAGTTTTTCCTGTTAATGTCTATGCAAATGAGATCAAGTATGGTGAAGTATTTATATATTTAGTGTAAACAAATACATATCCAGCGCAAGTGGCGTCACAATACTGAGCGCTCGAGATTCAAAATTGTAACAATAAAAAGCTGTAACTTCTTCAAAACGATTTCGTTTGCATCAAAATGTATAATACCTTTTGTGATGATGTCGAATGGCTTGTGTGTTGAATTGCTGGCATGTTGAATTGTCTTGGACGGATCTAGCACCACAACTGTATTGCCATCTCGTGGCGCTATCGGTTCTCACGATATCCGAGCCAAGGTGACTGTGCAGAACCTGGTTTGAGCGACCTTGCTGCCTGCATGCCGAGAGTAGGCCAGAGCTACGCCGATGCAACCAGCACTTAAGACGTCGACCCGAACTGCAAATAGATAAGCGCGGGTACAGCAAACTACACAAAACCAAAATCATTTTTCTGCTTAAATTTAAAAAAATATTTTTATTGATACATTTTAACTAGAAACAAGATACATTGTCATATATCCTTCCACTGTTCACACATTACAGAAGCGCTTCTTTGTCTCTAAAGCCTCCACTACTTGAGTTATTCTTCGGATATCCTTATTTCGGATTTTATCTTTTAGAGACACTTCTCTCGTGGATCTCTTCATGGCACGTTGGGTGACCTTTATTTTATGGGTAAGACTTGCTATTAGATTCCACGTCTATGCGCCATAAGTTAATACTGGAAGGGTGCACTGGTTAAATCCCTTAGTTTTAATAAATTGCGGAATTTTTGCTTAAACCTATTATTTACTGAATTATGAAATAATTTATTTGCTTTCTTCTTCTTTCTTTTTATTCTTTTTAAACTAATAAGTGTTGTTAGGATGTAGAGTTTTTTTTTTCTAAAATATGGATTTTGTTCATAGTTTTATAAGTCCCGTCAGGGCACAACTGCATCAAAATGCACGATCAATATTGGATTTTGTGGTATGGGACTTATAAGTCCCCTTCAGTAAATAAAGGGTTAAAAATGTACATAAGCTTTTCAAATACTGCCCATTCGATTTGTTTATGCCTTTCTTTTTACTATGGTGACCTAATTAATTAATTAATTAGGTCAGTAATTATTTACTGAAAGTAAATTTTTTTTTTTATTAAATCATTCAATTACTTACTAACAAGGCCTTAAAGGACTATTTTTAGAGAGTCTTGCAGTGGAATACTGAAAGTACTTCATTCATATTGATTAATGACAGTAACATGTCTTATAAATGCCGGTCACGTTAGATCACCAAAATTGATCAACATTAAACGAAACCAAAACATTATAACCACATGTTGTTTACCTTATTAGTTAGTTGGATTTTCCGGCCTTTAGTATCAAGCGATTAGTATTCCTCGAGAGAGTCAGGCTATTCGTTCTATATCTTGAAAAATTACGATTAACAAATCACCTGAAAAATATCTCAGATACTACAGTTGCTGCTTCACCAAGTCTACAGACCTACCTTGGAGATAATCGGGAACAATGTATATTTGTAGTTGGACTTACGTGTGCAGATATGTGTTGAAACAAATCATGGACTATGGCAGTATAAAGAACTAAGTGGTGACTACTTGTGGTGATCATATGTTCTATAAATGAAAAATATATGAAATGAAGAGTTTAAAAGTACAAATGGTTTGTAAACAATTATTCGTTTCAGTATCAAATCGTGTAGCCTGAAAATAACTATGTCCATCGATATATATATTTACTATGTGACTGTATATTGCTACAATGGATTAACACGAATACACCTTCAGAGTGAAGTGCATTACGGGTGTGGATATTATTAGTGTAACGTTTGTTTGCAATCTTACGTTTCAATTATTTGCAAAAATCGCTGCCAATCGGAGGTCAGCGCGTGTATCGTTTCCAGTCATTATTAGCATTGAAACAAAAGAGTGCTTTAGATAATAACGAAACAATTGTTTACTTAATTGTTAAACACACCTCTTCAAGACGTTTTCTGCAGGTAGCATATATTTACCAAATAGTATGGCGTATTGTTGAGGCGAAAATTCGATCCCCTCATAGCAGCAATATTGAATACATTTATAATAACATCCTCTTCTCTCAAGGAAAGAGAACGACTTCACGTTGCCGGTATATTTATTAGGACACTTGGTGGACGTATGAGGAGCAGATGAACAACAAAAATACTTCTTCCGAAGCACATTAACATATATTTCATTACAAGGTTAAGATTGACAAACTTTGGTATTCGGCTCAGGACATGCATAATCAACAATCTACCTTCGTCCATGAGCCGAGCTGAACTGACGGTGCGCTTTGAAACACCACAGCGCCCTTCTACCAGTTGTCGGCCCTTTGACGAATTATCTTCTGTCAAAACAACCAAATTGGCGACACAAACATGTCCGACAAGCGAACAAAATTAAGAGACGAAATATTTTATATCGAAGCTTTCGGCACTAGTCAGTAATTAGCTATATCATTATTGAATTTCGATTTAAAAACAATGTTTTAAGCATGATTCGAATTCATAAAAGTAAGAATAATTACTTCGGTTGGTCATCATCTCACAGTCAGTGCTTAGCCATCCTCAAAATGACAAGAGTCATTGAATCTGCAGATGAAATATCTTCCTTAAAGTTTGGAAGTATTCTTTTGTATATGTTTATATAAATAATAAATATATAATGCCGCCTGAGCAACCAAGATCATTCTAGAAGTCACGCCACCTTAAAAGTTAGATGACATCTACACCAATTAAATATTTCAATTGTGGATTTTTAATTGCTAGTTACGTCAATCTCAGGGTTAATTAATAAATAATTATTTAAGACACGAATTGTTGAAATAAAAAAACAGATTAAATTGAAATAATTTCCTTCTTAGCAATGATTATTACAAATTAAATAAAAAAAATGCTTTAAAGTAACGTCCAACAACAATAGTATATCGTAGTAATGCCGGCGGGTATAGATCAGTGCTTAAAGTGTTTGCTTGGTAAGCCGAAGGTTGTGAGCTCGATCCTCGACGGAGTATAAAAAATAATCGTTGATTTCTGAGCTCTAAAATACCCCCGGTTGGTGTGAATCTGATCCCTCACTCGTAAAACGCCAGTGAAAGCCTATTAATCAAAATTGGTAGTATATGAAAGTCGTCCCTTGAAGAACACCCATTCATAGTGAATTCCTGCAATAATAAGAATGATGTGTGAATGTCGGTCTATACTCTATACTCACATGCAGCGCTTATCTATACATATATCGAATGGTAAGCATCATAGAATCCACAGATGCAACTTCAGAATCACTATCATCATCTGTCGGTATTCTCCTGTATTTGTTTTTATACAAATGCACGGATATTGTTAGATCACTGAAGTTGAACAAAATTTTGCGCGGACGAAAACTTGGATGGGTCACTGCCTTCTGCTAACTGTGTATCTCTGGTAAGGTTGAGTCGCTCTTCAGCACAAAATATGCATCGGAATAATTGTCCGATTTTCTTAATAATATCAGAATAACAAAACATCCAAAATATGCTTCGAAAACTAAAGTGTCGTTTCTTCAAATCCCCGGTTTCAGAGATATCTTGAGACGAGGCATAGTCAATCGCAACTGATAGAACTAAGTAGAGAAAGTTTTTAGTGAACGCATATTGTATTTTTTTAACCCTTTCGCGTCGGTTGTCAAGGATTCCCCGACCGTTGACATCGGTTGACATGATATATCGTTTTGCTACTTTCTAAGAATAGTTTTTTATGCGTCATCTGATAGCTAAGGGACACATGAACCAATGTGATATATGAAAATAGACCAGATAAGTACATGTATGCTTCAAATACTAGTTTAACAATTGACAGTACAATTTTTATTCAAGCCGAGCCGTAATGAAAGGCTTAAATTACTCGTTTTATAACATGCCAACTACGTATATTTTCAGGTAGAAAAGTATGTAATGTTATCTGAGCACTTACGCAAGAGGTGCACCTAAAAATGTTTTATTATAATATATATATAATGTAACTAAGCAACAGACAGATAGGCGATTTAGCTATCTGTTTGATATTGTATTTAGTGATAAATAACTTCACCAATGTACGCGCAATATCAAGTTGGCAATACACTTATTTCAACAAACTGATATGATTTTATCTACGTGATAAAAAAACGACTCCCAATATATTTTCAGTGCTGATTTTTTCTATGAATAAGCATCGATGTGTTTGTTATTTTATAATAATAAAATATATTTTTTAACAGCAGTATTGGGTGAGTTGAGCAATACCCAATCTGACATACTTTAAAAATGATAAATTATTTTTTTAAACCAACAATTAATATAATTGTAGAAAATGTGGGAGTTGATCAGTTCGTAGAGCGGCACGTCCCATAGTGGTGTCTCTAGCGGGCGGCTTGATGATCAGGTTACGGAGGCGTAAGTGAAGAGAGAAGAGGTCTGGTCCGTATGGTCGTCTGCTTATATAGAACCAGTTTGAGTCCCATAGTTATATAGAGTACATAGTTGATACGTAAATCAGTTCATCTTATTTAGAAGAGGTGTCCTTTTTTATGCAGCTTGAGGGCCTCGGCCCTATCGGGCATGCAGACTTTGTGGCCAAAAAAAAATTTCCACGCATTTACAATTTTTGCTCGTAGTTTCGGTGAGAGAATCTATCTAACATTATAATTTAAGGAACTAGCCAATGTTAGCATCGCGACTTATAATCGAACTTATCATCATAAAGTCATTAAGCACTAATGATGATTGCTGCATTACTCTTTTAAATCTAATAGATCTACCATTCGAGTGTGTATGAAATATTTTCTAAGGTATAAGACTAAAA
This sequence comes from Glossosoma conforme, assembly GCA_022606575.1. Lineage (NCBI taxonomy): Eukaryota > Metazoa > Arthropoda > Insecta > Trichoptera > Glossosomatidae > Glossosoma > Glossosoma conforme. The sequence goes on from JAGTXR010000044.1 coordinate 1,643,142, forward strand.
TAGACAGTTATCTCAAATCACCATAAAAATTTGACATGATCCCTAAATAATTAGTGTTTAATACAATTATTAAAGTTTCCCATGATTGCCATAATAGCTTGTGATTACTTTCAGTTTTTTTTTTTTTTACTTTTATAAAAGCTCGGATTATGTATAAAAATAAAATTGTGTGTATGTACTGACATCAGCACGATGTGGCCCTTGCTGACTGGTACCAAAAACCTCGAAATACAATATTTCATCTCTTATGTCTGGTCGCTTGACGTACATGAATGTGTCCGCCATATTGTAATTTGGAACTAGTTATATACACCGCCGCTCGTGGCGTGGGCGAGAGTCCATACCGAGCACGGAGATCAGTCGGTCCCCGTTTTCGGCGAGAGATATTGTATTGTATTGTGGCTCAACCGAATGGTGGGTCGAGCCATTTATTTGTAACGTTTTATCGTTAATATACGTCAATGTGCTTCTGAAAAAGTCTTTGTTTTGCTGACCTACTCCTCATCATGCCATCACGCGAAGGAATTACAAACTTTTTGAGAGAGGAGGATGTTGGTACATTTGTTTGTAACTTTTGGATGCCTCTTCTGCTTGTCCAAGCACGATTTTTTTATTTAAATATGTTAATTGTGCATTTGGGGAGGTTTCTGTACCAATAATAGTATCGTACAACTTGATCTAACCTGATTTTAGGACGAAAACAAAATCCAGTATTAACAATAGAAAATCTGTCGTTTGATAGTAGAAGCGATTCATAAAATCATACTCAATGTACATTCATAGTCAGAGCCCGTGGGCGTCAAATGAGCTAAGAGTGCCGTGGTCAACCAATGTTTCTTACATTTAAAAAAAATATATAAACAATATAAGGCGCTAAAAAGAAAATGCCCTAGGGCGCCGCAGGGTCTAAAGCCAGTACCTTTCATAGTCTAATTGTAAGGGACGACGATATTTTGTTTCAATTAATTTAAATTAATAATAATAGTTCGATCCTTGTCATATCCGTTCCATATATTCAACATATGATCACCACAAAATTCCACAACTTAGTTCTATCAGCTGACACTCTCCATTTCTAGTTCTAGGACATATCTGTACCTGAACGTCCTCTTGGGAACATATATGGTTCCCGGCAACCTCTACAGAAAAAGTCCTAGTACTTGATGAAATGATAGATGTAGTATCCGAGGCATGTTTTTAGGTGATTTGTTAATCGTTTTTTTTTTTCAATAAATCGAGTGATTATCTCCACGTTCCCGTGGCCTCGTTTATTTTGTCCTAAGGGGCGGCTCAATCAATCAATAAACTTAACGATAATAAATAAAAATATATAGCTAAAAATTAAACTCTTTCTTTCCTGTTCTGAACAACGCCGGATAAAATGCGCTAGGAGACATTTTTTTTAAATAGACAGTAATCATGCTAAATTTAATTTTAAGTTTAATAAAGTATAATTTACTACAATATAGATAGTATAAATAGTTAAAGTTTTAAATATGATTTACTCGTTATAAAACAAAAAGTTTATTAAATAAATTGTTTATCCGTAGTTACATATAAATGGTAGACTCTCGGAAAGTAATAATATTAAATACTGTGAATAAATGTTGACTGATCGAATAATAAAAAATAAAAATATACATACTTTGAATATATACTATAGAGACATCTAACATACGTTGATATCAATGATAAAAATACAAGTTCCAACGCGAGTCAGCTCAGGCAAAAGAAATAGCCGGGTGGCTATGCGGTATGAATACCTGGGCAAAAGGTTGGTTCCAGGGTCCGCGGTTCGCATCCCGCTTTTGCCGATATTTTTTCTGAATGAATTGACGCGTTTAAAGAATTTGATGTGTAGTATGTGTATATTTAGTTACATATAAATGCATTTAAATTATGTTTATAAATTTATATAATAATTACATGGTTTTTAGATAAGTTATCATCGATTTTTTCGAGTGTTCCATCACATACGTGTCAGCCGAGGCCATTTTCGAATGGCGCCATTTGATTCGACAGTATTTTTTTCTAATCTCGCTTTATGTATTAGGCAGGTGTTCTGCGTGATATGATTGTTGTTAGACGCCGGTTATGGGCGGCTTTTGGCCGCAGTTTTTTGTCCGAAGTGGGCGGAGCCTTCCAAGCACCGCCCACCGCTGCACGTGCGCCCCACGGGCATAGTAACGGATGTTTAGATTCCACTACCAACTAGCGTTGTTAATAGTAATAGTTGCCAACGAGGATATTTATGCCTACTTTCGGCGGTAGCTACTACAAAATATACCTTTCTACTTATACAGGTATACAAAGGATACACGAAAGAACAATATGTACAAATTTTGTGTAAATAGCTTCTTAGGTTTTCACGGCCACATTTGGTATTGTGGCTTTTGAGTTTAGCCGTGTGTGGCGAACTTCCTTCAACCAATATTTCGACCGTCATTGCAGGGGTCTTCTTCAGGATTGATGATTTATTTAGTTGTTATCAAAAAGATAATCTGAATAAACCAACTCACAAATATGAGTAGGACTGGACTTTTCTCACAACAAATCAACACACACGTAATACAGAAGAAAAAAAAGAAATACCTATTGATCCGTAGAATAAATTTATTACGTATCTATTTATATACACTCAATTGGCGTCGTTCATATAGGACTAAATTTTCAAAGCAAAGTTTTTTAATTTTTCTACCAATTACATTACGAATTTGACAGTATGGCATTGAGTGCGTCGTGCTAGACGATTTCTTGCTGTTAAACTACATCAATTATATCGTCTAGTTAACGTTTGCAATAATGAGTAAACGAGACCAATATGAAATATTCTTTATTTCTATTTTTGTCAAACCATTAATTTAAGATTTTTATTTAAAAAAAACTTGTCGAATTATCAATGTTTTATAAATTAATTTTATGATATTAACGCTATGAAAAGTAACAGGTTGACTTACGAGTATAATAAAGAAACATATATTTTAATATAACAATCATATATTAAGAAAACAATAAAAAGTTAAGTTTGCAAGTACTATACATAAATTATTACATCGGTGTTGATAGCAGAAGTAGTAGGTAATGCCGCATTTACAAACTAGGTATGGTATAAATACCTACACAATAATTATGGCTAGGCACAGATCTTCAAACACATTTCAAGTGGTGTTTTACCAGACTTAGGTAGGTGGGTAGGTACATTTGTATCTAAGCACGAATCACGATTGACTTCACCTTCAAAGTCTACTTGCAGCTCCTTTGTCGAAGAACCTTGAATTAAAAACGCCCAACTATTGTGGTGTAGGTAGGTATTACAGCCTGTGGACAAGCGATAAATAAAATTATTATTTATTACGTTATTAACCTCACTAGTTGCATACGCTTATTGAAATACAGACAAAGATGCTTTGTTGAATTGCTTAAAATCTATGTACATATAAACTCATTTTTGTTTGTTTGTTAATTATAGATGCCTTTACTGCTTATCCAACGAAGTTTAAATTTTGTAAATATAATAGTGTTAATTGCGCATCAGGACAGATTTCTGTATCATTAAAACCATTTTACAAGTCGATCTAAACCTATTTTAATATAAAAAGAAAGCCATTACTTAGGGTCGAAAATTTGTCTCGTTTGTTGACTTAGTCGCCTTAGTCACAATTAATTCGTAGAATCATACTCGACGTATATACTTAGTGTAGTCGTAAGGAACGATGATATTTTGTTTTAATGAATTAAAATTAATAATAATAAATCAATATGATTAAAAACTAATCTCTTATTTTCCTGTCCTGAGCAACGCCGGGTATAATGCGCCAGTTAAAGAATTAATTCAAATTAACCCTTTCATTACGGCTCGATGGAATACAAATTATACTGTCAATTATAAAACTAGTATTTGAAGCATAAATGTACTTATCTGGTCTGTTTTCATATGTCACATTGGTTCTTGTATCATTTAGCTATTAGATGATGCATACAAAACTATTGTAAGAAAGTAGCAAAACGATATATCACGGCTACCGATGTCGACGGTCGGGGAATCTTATGACGGCATATGCCAACAATCGATGCGGAAGGGTTAAATAAATATGATTAAAAATCAATGTCTTTTTTTCCTGTCGTAAGCAACGATGGGTACAATGCACCAGTTAAGAATTAATTCATATTAAAATAACCGCCCTTTTAAATATCTATATCTAGTAAAAAATATTGTAATTCTTTGACAGAGATGAGTTAGGTTTCACAGAACATTCAAGAAAATAGAGTATGATACCTGAGTACTTACGTTAATAATTTATTTTTATTTTATTTTGTTGATTAGATGATTGAAAGCTTGAACCTTTTATCCTAAAGAGCGGCTTAATCTAACTGGACTTCACTAGATTGTAATTTAAAATAGTGGTAAGTTGGTACCGTTATCATACAAACTAAATCAATGACACTTTTTAGAATACAGTTTTGTACTGGAAAATATTCAATAAATTACATTTGTGTAACTTTTATGTATTCAAAAAATTAAGTACTTTAGTAAGAAGTTTTATAACTAGCAATGCTAATGTACATTAAATAGTTAATTTAAACCTAATATAAATAAGGCAGCCACCTTTCTAATGATACCCATAATTCTATTTAAATATATTTAAATTATGATAGGTCACTAGTGGTAATGTATCAGTAAATTTAATTCAATTAGGTACAACTATAATAATATTTAAATTGGCCATTTTAGCGCTGACCAATTGTCACGACAAAATTTGAAATGCAAAACGCCATTCGAAATAACCTTGAATCCATTTAAATTGTTTTAATTTTAATGTTTCTAATTAATGTCACCTAGATATTCCATTTTTGCGTAACCTTCGCGTTTCAACTTATATATCTTTAATTTTATTCATCGAGTGGTGTTGTTACCTGCCAATAATTAATTATCTAGAAATATTATTACAATAAAAACACGTTTAAAATCATTATTAAATTCACGCAATTTGTTTTTACTTTATTCCTTTTTATTTACGGCTGTTAAATTAAATATTGACATCTCAGTCTTTAAAAAAAGGACAAGTCGCGGGTTCATCACGTGGCCGCGTGGAGGAAGGATGTAAGAGCAGGTCCCAAGCAAAGAACTAAACTAAAGACTTGATTTCCTCGTCCGACCGGTAGATGACGTTTCGCCGGCCGGGCGAGAGTTAACTGACGTCTGCCGGAACACTGTAACATGCATTGCCGCCAAGATAATCACGCGCAAAAAAAACAAATTAAGACACGTTTAGTAAGGTTAGTTAGGTAAAAGGTTAGGTTAGCTTAGATTGACAACTCATCCTAACCTCACCCTTCCAACGAAATATAACTTTGAAAAATATGATAAATAGTACAAAAGAATGGTTGTTTTATTTTATATTCCGACCAAAATAATATTTATTCCGACCGGAAAAATACGAGTCTCTTATATAAATAGGTATCTAATCAATAAAATATCTATTACCGAAATCAATATTATATTTAAAACTAGCAATAAATACATCTAACATTCGTGATATGAAAGTGAAAAAATATTATCTTTTTTAATTAATTAATTAGTTAGGTATTCCCGTTAAATATTTTTCCTTATCGCCGTAAAAAATTAAAAATCAATTCTCGGAACGTGCCGCGCGTTTCGTGGGCCGCCATTTTGAATTTAGAAGCCGGCCATTTTTAATAGACAGTTTGTTGCTAGTGGCGCTTACGTCATCCGGCCCCCAAATGTACGAGGCTTATATTCATTAGGCCAATCGGACACTGTCGCAATACTCAACAAAAATTATCACAATACTTAACTGTTTAAGCTTTTACGTAAGCCTTGATTCTAAGAAATACAATGAATACAGTTAAGTAGTCATAGTCATGGCTATTGTAGTGAATATAATTAATTTGAATACTCTTCTTCTTCTTCTTCGTGTCAGCGACGTCAGATTATTTCTGCCCAGTATCTGGCAACATCGATAGCCCATGTGTTGCCTAGCATTAGGTCTTAAGGTGTGCAGCTTGTTGGGCACATGGAGCAGGATCTCAGGTGTGAGGCGGTCTGCAAGTCTACGCAGTCGCACAATAGTGGCTCTCCCTGTCGAAGAGTTCCCCACCGCTCGAGCTTGTCCTTTGTTCTACCAACTCACACATACACAGAGACAGTGTTTATCATCTAAATATTTTTTCTATGGAAATTGTTATAATCCCTGATTTTTTATTACCAAAATAATTATTATTTACGAGTATTAAATTTTTTAATGTTTCACAAAAGTCCATCTGGGAATATATATACCTACACCCCATCCATTTATACGGGATATTGCGAATATTACAGATAAATATACGAATTAAATCGCGTAAAAAAAGGTCTGACTGTAAATGGCTCCCGACGAGCTCCAGAACAGGAGCGTAGGGAATTGAAGAGACGGCAGATGTGTTATATAAGCCATATTTTAGATGATGATTTGTTAGTCGGAATTTTTAAAGAGAGTGGATAAACAGCCTGACTCTCCTGAGGCCTGAACCGTTATGTCCTAAGAGACGCCTCAACCTAGCCAAGGAAATACGGCAAGCAACAAGAAAATTTTGATACATGTGAAATGTTCCTTAATTTCGGTAAACTAACGTTTTCGTCGCATTCTTCAACCCTTAAAATGACTCTTAATCTCCTAGAAGAGCTCTCGAAATATTCAAATATTTTTTTTTAATAAATTTAAATGTGCACTTAACACCAAGTATTAAAATTCATGAACTACTCTTAATGAAAATAAATAAAAAAACATTTTATACCCAAGTACTAGAACGTCCTAGAGCTCGCTTAACAGACAAGTCGAACATTTTTTTTTCTCCAAATAAATCCCTTAAGTTCATATTTAAGCTGCACTTTCCTTGCGTGTTCCAACAGTCTGAAAATGTCCTACTGCGTTGGTATACCTACTTTATTTTTAGTAACTCAGTGTGCAAACGGCCTTAGACGCAGTTGTAGGTACATTATCTATGGCCAGCACGAACACACTCACTTATATACCAACTGAATATTAAATAATTATTGATGCGGGCATTTTAGAATTAGCCAATGATGATGTCTTACATCAAAGATGGCGTCGTGATTATTTTTTTCCATGGATGTTTTACTTTTTGCATGATTTATTGTAATTATATTACAGTGGATCTTACATCAAAGTGATTCTATATAATTATTGCGTTGTTATATTTCTGACATTTACAACTAGGTATGCTGCTGCCATTTCATACTTCAAAATGTTAATTTCTATATAAGAACAATCTAATATACAATTTAACATTTTATTGCATAAAAATAATACATAGGTGTCTTACTCTATCATAGGCTTATTATTTTTATTCTATATAAACACACACAGGAGAATATCGACAGATGGTGATGATGATTCTGAAGTTTTTTATCTTTTTTATCGTATGACGCTTACCATTCTACATATAGTTATAAGCGCTGCATGTGCAGTGTTTATCCGCCAACGTCAAAGACTACAGTCTAAAATTCACGCTTCACAATTATTATTACGGGAATTACTATGAATGGGGGTGGTCTTCACGGGACGACTTTCGTCTACTACCGATTTTTATTAATAGGTTATAAGAGTTTAATGGTTAGGGATCAAATTCACACCAACCAACAAATGAGGGGTATTTGAGAGCTCCGAAATCAATTATAAATAAATTTATCATCTCCGTCGGGGATCGAACCCACGACCCATCGGCTTGCCATGCAAATGCTTAAGCCACTGAGCTATACCGTCCGGCATTTGATGTTAAGTTTATGTTCACGAATATGTAACCTAGTAAAAAAAAAATGTATTTGCGAATTCGTAATATATATTAATTTGTCAAAATCTTTAGATTTTAAAAAATAATTGTTAATATATAAATAATAAAACCTAATACAATAATATATATTTTTTGCAAACTGTATTGGGAGAATTTTTTCAAAAGTTACATCGATTATACTGATCATGTTATAATTCCTTAAATAAGGGCATTGATTCACGATAGTACTAGTAAATTAATTGAATCTTGCTTTCTTCTTTGTAGTACCAATCACCATACCAAGGTTTGAAGCAACAAAACCTTTCATCTCGATCTCCAATCTTCTTGATCTTCTGCAACCCTCTTTAGTTCAACATAAGAACTGCAACTCATGTCCTCGAACACTTGCTGCAGACACTTGCGTATAGGGCGCCCTCTGCAGTTTCTACCCTCAACTATCCCTTCCACAATATCGTGAAGAAGACCATCATGTCGCATGATGTGACCGATCTATCGGGCTCGCTTCTCTGTGATGTTTCTTACTAGGTGCCTATCTTCCTTGATAATGATGAGAACTTCATTGTTTGTGACGTGGTCTCTCCAGAAAATTCCGAAAACTCTTCTATAAGACCACATCTTGCACTTAAAAAACCTAAAACCAAAGGTATATTAAATTATCGCATGTTTTTAGATATGTTAAATATCGGTCTATTATATTTTATAGGCATCTATAAAAACACTATCAAAGACTATGATTTTATTATATTTGTATCGAATGGACAATAAATTGATAAATATTTCATTATCGGGCGACCTATTTTTCAATGATATTATCAATTTCTCCGAAAGCAAAAATATATATACAATCATATATTTTATAGTACCCACCTTGGAAGTATGGGTACACACCTGCCTATTGATGTATTATTTATTATTGCTTTTCAACTTCAATTTTTGCTAATTTTAATTATAAATCAGTACATAGTAGGTGTACCGGAAAAGAATGTCGTTTTTTTTTGTTATCGCTTTTGAGTGGTCAGTTGTGTTTTGGCAGTTGAACTTTTACAACGCGTTCGGTGTTGTTTCTCTGAATACGTATACCTGGAGTGTATTAGGACTTTTAAATACAAAAAAATCATCTCTATATACAATAGAGAGCTTTGTACCGAATGAGGAATTTATTCTAAATATTATGCTCTACCATTTCATGAAGTGCATGCATCACGTAGTACAAATAATATAAACTACAAATCTAAGCAATTAAAAAAAAATCATCTATAATATAGTAGAATATTGGATGCTGGATGATTTGGTTTTAAGAGGAATGGCTTTTTACTTTAAGCAAGATGGACTGACGAAATCAGAATATTAGTAGGGAGTAGCCTAAATGCCGAAGGCGGAGGATCGAGAAGGACGTAGACTCATTCTCGAGGCTTACGTTCGAAAACTAAAGTATATTATTAAAGCGAAAATTCTACAATCTCTTAAGACTCTGAAAATCCGGATATTTGAGGTACTACTGTAACACTACTGTACAATGGATGATAAATTATTGTTTTATAACAAATCTTAAATTACGCGCATCATTTAGCCGGCGGTCATAGCTCAATAGTCAAAGCGTTTGCTTTACAAGCCAAAGGTCGTGGACTCGATCCCCGACGGAGATTTTTTTTTTTTTAAAAGAATGGACTTTTAATCGATTTCTGAGTTCTAAAATAACCCGGTTGGTGTGAATTTGATCCATCACCTGTAAAATTTCAGTCATAGCCTATTAATTAAAATTGGTGGTAGGCGTAAGTCGTCCCGTGAAGACCACCCATTCATAGTAAGTTCCTATAATAATAACGGATGATGCGTGAATCTCGGGCTGTAGTCTATGACGTTGGCGGATCAACACTCCACATGCAGCGTTTAGCCATATACACCATGGTAAGCGTCATAGAATTCCACAGACGAGACTTCAGAATTACTATCACCATCTGTCGGTGTTCTCCTGCATATGTTTACATAAAAAAAAATCACAGCATGTTTGCTTTCAACATTAAGCCGCACGTAGATATTACGCACATTTCGAGAATAAGACCATCACTAAGGAAGTCCTTTCATACATTTCATTTATTCGAATAATGAGATTCGTTACTCTAGGTTTGTGCTAAAAGCACGCTTTATATGTTGTGTATTCCGTGGCATTAACCTAAGACTGTGAGCCTGCACACGCACTCGCCATCGATGCTTCTTTTCTCACAAGAGACGTCGTCACGGTCTAACCTCCATGAGCCACAGATAATTAGAAGCAAACATTGAATGCATCAATTTAATGCTTAGAATTAGACTTGGAGAGCAACGCGTGCATGAAAGTTAGTCTTAATTGCCGACTCTTCAAATAATGTTCACCACCATCCAACGAAAATGGGCATGACATGGTGAATGAGCAAGTGAAGGCGATGGAAGTATCCATTGGCGAAAAGATACCGGTACAAATAACACACCTGCACTCTATGTGAGGATAATTTGTTTGATATTTTCTAATTACACTTATCAAAAAGATATTTCTTATTAGAATACATATGTGTTCAAATAAGGATTCGATAGGCTTTACAACTGATGCTTGTAAATTAATAACAATAATAACAATAAATAATAAGAGCTTTTATTCCAGCAGGATTGGGTGGGTTTTGCAATACCCTATCTGCCAAATTTTTATATACATTTACATTTATAAAGTGCGTTAAAAATAATATTTATATTTAAACATAATAATTCATGGTGGTCGCTGCATCATCTCCATCCAGCGATGGCTCAGGGAGGAGTTGAGCCATTAAGAAGCAGCCAGGATGATGGTGTTGTTAGACTTTCTTATCTTGCTAATATATAACCGCATCAAAAATGATTATTTGGTGAAATTATTGAAATGCGACGTATAGCTGTAAAATTCTTTCATCTTATTAATTTTTCTGGTTACATACTATATACGCTCAAGCACTCTAAGAACTGTAACATAATTTCTGAGTATTTACCTAAATAATTGATGTTCAAACATTCAATGAATAACATCAATAGTATGTGTCTGTCCACTATTTAACTTAGGCCTCCTAAATGAGTCTGCATCATTCTCGATCCTTGGCCCTCCGCATCCCGGCTATTCTTCTGATGTCGTCAACCATCACTCTATTTGACAGATCTTGGGCACCACTCAACATTTTTCTTCCCATCTACCGCCGTCTCTTCGACAGATATATTCTGCCCATACTGTCACTTGAGTGTGCCTATTCTTTAGGTAGCCCTCACTACTTGAATCATTCTTCGGATATCCCCATTTCGGATTATATATTTTAGAGAGACTTCAAGCATATTTATTTATATAGCACGTTGGGTAACCACATGTATTAAAGTATTAATATAAACCCGTGTTATAGTAAATATTATCAGAGGCAGGCTCAACACCCACCTTTTTTTATAAAGAGGCAAAGAAGCGCTTTTGAAATGACCATTTAGTCATAAAAAAGCGCTTTATAAATATTGATATATTGTAATAAAAACAATAAATAACAATTATTTATTAAGCGAAAATAGTCAGGAATCATGACAATTTTTTAACTGAGTAAAAGTAATGCAGACACTTAATATTTTCTACTAAATTTATTATTACTTTTATATAATTTAGTTACGGTATTTCAAATCATGAGTGAGAAGTTTTTCTATACAATTCAATGCCGATCCACAATGATACAAATGTTAACTGTTCAACAATTATCATTTCTCATTTCTTGTATTTACCTTGTTTCGAATATTTTTATACGCGCTAATTTTTCCCATCATTACACCTTAAAGATTTAACTGTATGTATGTAAAAATTGTTACGCATGATGGTTACCTGCACATAAATAGAGTACCTGACTTTACTTGGGTGAAATTAATTAACTGCGTAGATGCAATAATTAAAACCTTGACTATCGCATTATTTTTTATAGGCTACCTGTCTGCCTTCTGTAGATTATTTTATTTTATAAAGCCACTTACGTAAATAATGTTTGAATTGAACGATTACGTGAAAATACCTGGGAAATAATTTGCACTTGACGATAATGAGTCAAAGGTGTAGAATTTGGTTATATATTTTACTTTTTAAAATAAGAAATAAATAAATCTATACTCAAAAAAATAAGCAAGGTCTCTACATATATTATTAAAATTCGATCAAATATTTAAAAAAATTAAATGGAATCTGGGCTTATAAAAGAGTTACAATATTATACTTAAAATCATTGAAAATCATACAAGCTATTATTTATTAAGCAGCTTACTTAGCAAACAAGTAAGACATTACAAAATTTAATGTATAATAATTGAAATTGGTAAATAATTGGGGATCACACTTTATTTTCATTGCGAGTAGTTAATTTTTGATTGTTTATTAATTCATCCACTTATAAGATACCTTCATAATCAGCATAAATATATGTCACCATTAAATCATACGCTAAGCACATGAAGTGTTTTCCAGTGCAGTATGCCTCAAACCATTAATTGCATTTAAGTTTGGTTTTGAGTCATAATTTTTTTTTTTTTACAAGAATGCAGGTACGCAATACATTTTTGATTAATTTATATAACAATAAAATGACATAATGTAGAGCTTAGGTGAGGTTAGGATACGTTAGTTAACATTAGCTCAGGTTAGGTTATGTTAGGTTATGTTTGAGTATGTAATATCACCTGTGAATCGAACGTATTCTTTACGGAATTGATCACATACCGAATAGCACTGTTTTAATCGAATAAAGCTGCGAGTCTCATATATTGCGGAGATGATTAAAATATACACCATCGTAATACATATATACTACATACGTTTTATTACATAATTTCTCCGCAATTATAATATTTTATGTACAATACATTGTGAATAACTACTTGGGTTTTCACGGCCAGATTTGATATTGTGGCTTGTGGGTTTAGCCGTGTGTGGCTAATTTCTTCTTTCCAATATTTCGACCGCCATTGCAGGGGTCTTATTTAGGGTTAGGTACTAAGTCATCAACTCTGAAGAAGACCCCTTCAATGGCGGTCGAAATATCGGAGAGAAGAAATTCTCCACACACGGCTTAACCCAAAATATCGGAGTATTATGTACTTTAAATTGATGATTTTTTTTGTATCCGAGCTGGGTTCCACTTGCATGGAAAACACCAAACGCGTGAGACGGCGACTTGTGCGTGCGTTATAGACGCCACTAGGTTATTACCGCGCTTTTGACCGTCGCGCCGAGGAACCGCTTCCATTGGTCGGGCGGGAGCCGCGCTAGCGAGGTCGGAGGAGCGAGGAGAGGGGAGACTCATGCCTAGCCGTGAACTCGATACAGGCGATGTGAACTTGCCAACCGGCCGGCGAACGGTCTGTTGCATGCTAATGATAATGACGCCACAATCTACCTTCCTTCTCCATCACTTTTTTTATAATATATTTCATCCAAATCAAATTAATTTTAACAAACCTAAGCCACCTGATTCATATCCACCTTTTCACTCACTCTTTGCTTTGTATACAGCCAACACTCACTTTACTAACTGACTTGAAAATGGCCATTCGACGTGGCCGAAACACGTCGTCTACAAATATATTGTGGGATAAATTGTAAAAAATATTTTATTTATATCTGAAACTTAAGCCCTTTACATGTCTCCAGAAGAGTTGAGAAACCCGATTTTTTTTATGTAAGCACATACAGGACAATACCTACAGATAGTGATAGTGATGTTGAAGTCTAATTTGTGGATACTAAAACGCTTACTATTCTATATATGGTTATGAGCTGTATGTGGGGTGTTGATCCGCTAACGTCACAACATTCACGCATCATCCTCATTATTACAGGAATTTACTATGAATGGGTGGTCTTCACGAGACGACTTTCGTCGACTACAAATTTTTATTAATGGGCTGTGACTGACATTTTACGGGTGAGAGATCAAATTTACACCAACGGGGGGTATTTTAGAGCTCTGAAATCAATTATAAATAAAAAAATTATCTCCGTCGGAGATCGAACCTGAATTAAAAATGTGAAATATTAAGAAGGCGCTATTAGAGATATCCTTATGGACACATTCGTTTCATATATGTAGCATGTGGGCACCACAAATTGCCGCCACACAGTTCTCAAGACATCTCTGCATCCGTAGTTCAACCTGAGAACATTAATAAAACCCAATGTTCTTCAGTTGTAATATGCGAGGCGTATTTTTGGTGACTCGTTAATCAGAAAATTTAAGGAGATCCTAACGTGTGGACCATTTGGATCTAATGAGCAGCTTAATGCTAAATCATTGGCTCAAAAAAAAACGTTAGACTTAACTCATTATATACAAAAAACAGTAATTAAACGATAACATTTGAACTAAAACAGAACTACAATAGATCAGTTTATATCCGATAATTGGTGTGTCAACATGCATAAAAATAAATAAATTCAATAATTGTAGGTACTAAAATATTACGAAGAATGCTTGATATAAAAAAATATTATTCCCATCGTAGTAAGTTAACACTTAAAAGGTCTTGTACTTCATTATTCAAATGTGCCTTCATTATTCTTACATAACAATTATTATGCGTTTTGTAATTCTTGTAATAACTACTTGCAACTGACTGAAAGATGGTTGAAAACCCTTCTGAATAAAGTCGATTAATTGGCCATCGTTCGCAACAGGGAAATATCATTAAGCAAAGAAACTACAATAATGTTTTAAAAGAACGAAATTAATTACAAAATTATTCTATATAATATTGAAAGGTTAAAAGCATAGACGTAACTTGAATCAAAAAACAATTGCTGTTATGAAAGCATATTATTTTTCATAAGATAAATATTTCTTACCTAGTTTTATATAAATCACGTTGAGTAATGTTTATTGTTTTACTGAAACACCGCGGTTTCACTATCGATTTGTGTATGATATTCAGGATGCTTATGCATGTGAAGAACTGAAGAATTTTTCATTGAAAAAGAAACCACGGTCTGAAAATTCGTGAATATCCAATGCTTTAACGTGATCTAAATGAAAATAAGTATTTATATATTTAAATATATAAATACTTATAACATTATTGAATGAATAACAAATTCTTAAAATACAAAAAACAGTATTATATCAAATGATACAAATATACAAATTCAACAACAAACATCATCTTCTATGACATTTTTCTCATCAACCAATCGGATAAAAATACTATGGAGAAGAGGCACTTTTGTTGAAATGGCTTTCGTATTCTATTAACTAGTTCAAAATTTTATTGACAGCTTTTCCCGAAGAACATGAAAAATATTTTCTAGTGTCATCGATTTTGTATACGTATAACTCAATAAGTGTAAAATCAAACCATAAGAGTTAGATAACCTTTAATTGTCATTAATCAATAAATACACAAAAAATAAGATATCTGCTACTCTTGCGCGTATTATCATTTTTATAGATATTCACTCCATAATTGGACATGTCGCTTGGTGAAAACCTTTCCCGTCCTGTTTTTGTAGACCCACATGTGGACCCGTTACTGGTCGTACGCAAAAAGCTTCTTGTTAGAGAGTGTCTGAAGGCCTTCCCGTGATTCTATGTGCATCAGTTAAATGTCAAATAGACTCCAGTCTAAGGCTGCAAAATTAGTGTACTACACCGAGTGTCAAGTTGCCTTCTTTGGTAACACGTTGCTAATCACGAAATACGTTGGAATGGATGATATTTGGAGTACATGATTACCACAAAAAACCAACTACCCTGATTACCCTGATCTGAAATCACAAAATATTTGATTCTGAAAAAATATCCAGGCGTTGGATTCCACGTTTGTTTACGATTGTAAAAAATACATACAGATCATAGAAATTTTAAAAGACTGCCATATTACAAGTAATATCATCAGAATGACTATGTTTTCAGGATTTGTGTAATATAAGGACTTCTTATTGTATAGAAAAAATGATGTGTGTCATAACTGCCAGAAACTTTTTATATAGCTGTTTAATATGTATAGTTACGCCTTTCGTGCTTCTCACAGTACGTAAGACAAAAGGCTAGAGTCTTCCCTACCCGGGTCCACCTTTTATGGTTTTTAAAATGTTTTAAAATGCATCGCTCGTCTCTACATTTAAATATTATTTCTCCCCCATGGGTCTGGTGTAGTTTTTCTGAACCGGTTCTGCCGGTCCGAGTAAGTAAAGACCAGCCATATTGCTTACATTACTCACCGGCAGACCTTAAAAATTTAAACAATTATGATTATCCAGCAATGCGTGCGTAGAAAAAGGGGGATAGAGCTGCCCGTCTGTTGTGTTACATAACAGCAATGTCCTTGAGATGTGTGAATGTTCGTTATACAAAATATAGTCCGACAAAATATTTGTAAAATTGTGTAATTCATTCATCATCATCAGCCCTTATCCATCCACTGTTGGACGTTCAGACTCATGTCTCCATCCTCTTCGATCCTCCGCCTTCCGCATCCAGGTCACTCTGGCTATTCTTATTATGTCATCAGTCCATATTGCAGGGGATCGACCAATGCTTCGTTTGCCAGTTCTTGGACGTCATTACAATACTTTTCTTCCCCATCGACCGTCGTCTCTTCGACAGATATGTCCTGCCCATTGCCACTTGAGTGTGCCTATTCTTTGGGTAGCATCCACTACTTGATTTCTTCTGCGAATTTCCTCGTTTTCGTATAGCACGCCTGGTGACTTATTTTATGGGTAAGACTTGCTGTCAGATTCCACGTCTCTGCGCCATAAGTTAAAACAGGGAAGATGCATTGGTTGAACGCCTTTGTTTTTAGAAAATGTACTTTAGTTTTCCAAATGCTGCCCATCCCAGCTGTATACGCCTGTCGATTTCTTTTAAGAAGTTAATTCGGCTTCGTCAAATAATTCATTCAATCTGATAAACACTGGTTAATATTCATATTAAACAAGAAACATTAGTTTGATTAAAAAACACGGTTGCTTGATGAAGTCGATATTATTTATTTTAGAAGCTGAATGTTCCAGAATTAGACTATAACTGATACACTCAATCAAAACAAAATGCCGCTTATTCGGTATTTGATCATAATTACTATTACTATTATTATATTAATTATTATTACTATCACCATCTGTCGGTATTCTCCTGTACGTGCTAACATAAAAAAATTTACATGATCAGTCACGGAAGATATTACTTACTTATTTAAATCTAACCTAACTTCACCCATTGTAACCTTACCTAACTTTACAATAAGGTAGATTCACAATTCTTGCTCAAGGTTAAGATGGTTACCATGCGGTATAAAATAATATTATAATCACTATTAATAATAACAGAATACATAGGCTGTACCAATATTGACGACAAGATTATAGTTCAGCGACTAAGAGTATATAGGCATAATTTTAAATTTTAAAATAAGAAATAACAAAGTAAAAAATTCAGGAAACGATGACATCAACTAAAAACGAAAATAATCTGAAAAAAAGGATTTTTAGGGTAAGAAGAACTGCATAGCTTTTAACGTTATTGTATGATCACAATAATAATATATTTTTAATGTTCTACTAAGGTTGCAAGTCCTAAATGGAATAAAAATATTACCTAGAACGTATTTATAACAGATTCACAGATATCTACGATTAATTTATCTGAACTACTAAGTGCCATCATTTCATCAATACCACATTGTTATAAAGAATCCTGAAATAGTCTTCTTCGCAGTATCAATCCGGTGGATTGGTTTGCAGCAACATAATCTTGCATCTCGATCTCCAATCCTCTCGGTCCTCGGCAACCCTCTTCAGCTCAGCATAAGAGCTAACACTCATCTCCTCGAACACTTGCTGCAAATACTCCTATCTAGGGCGCCCTTCACAGTTTCTACCCTCAACCATCCCCTCCATATTATCGTGAAGAAGACCATCGTGGCGCATGATGTGACCAATCCATCGAGCTCACCTCTCTGACTACTAGGTGCCTATTTTCTTTGATTATCCTGAGAACCTTATTGTTCGTGACGTGGTCTCTCCAGGAAATTCCGAGAATTCTTCTGTATGACCACATCTAAAAGGCCTCCAGTCTTTTTTTATCACTTTCAGATAAGTAGTGAAATAGTATTATACCAGAAATATCAGAGAGATAATCAAATCAAAACATATGCTCTACATAAAACCCACGAACTCAAAGCTCAATAAATTTCAATAAGCTTGCTTAAAGCAAGATTATAAAGCTACAGATTTAAGACTTTGTTTATTTATTAAACACTGTAATGTACAACAACAGTTATTTATTATAATATCAACTTGTGCTGAAATGTCAAACGTCTTTATTGTAAAACAAATAGACTTGTGCATTGTATCCAATATCTTTGTACATAGAGCATATGGAAAGTAAGATCTTCAAGGCCTGGGCGTCGCAGCACGAAAAATTTGCAACACTATTGTGTTGATATTGTAGCTTTTGGGTGTAGCCGTGTGTGGAGAATTACTTATTTCCAATATTTTGACCGCCATTGCAGGGATCTTCTTCAGGGTTGACGACTAAGTCACTAAGTCATCAACCCCTGCAATGGCGATCGAAATATTGGAAAGAAGTAATTCGCCACATACGTCTAAACCCAACAGCCACGATATCAAATCTGGCCGTGAAAACTTAAGAAGTTATTTACTATTGTGTTGTTTAATCTTTTCCGTAATTCACCGCACAAACGACATCTCACTAGTAAGCTCAGTGTCGGCGTAGCAGCTATTCGTTATAGATGCCCCAATTCTTGCTCTTGATAAGTACAAAGTGCGGTCTGTCATTAAATTTTTGCATGCCAAGAAGGTTGTTTCAATTAAAATTCATCACCAATGGGAAAAACTGTATGGCTCGAAGTACATGTACGTGAAAAATATGCGGAAGTGACACAGAGATTTTTCAAAACAACGTTAATCGACTGTAAAGTTCAGACACCGCCCCATGTCATCTTTTTCCGGCCCTCAAAAAATATATAGGAGGGTAGAGATTTGCGAACGACAAGGTTTTAGAAGCGGTTTTTACTTTTTTACGGAAAACAGCTGGAAGGTGGCTTAAGGAAGGAATACAAAAGTTCTTCTCATGGATGTGGAAAGTCATCGAACGGAAAAGTGACTTTATTGAAATTAAACTTAATTTTCAATGTTTCTAACTATGTAATATACGAGTATATCTAGAAATAAAAAAGACAATCGCGTTAATAACACTATTTATGAGTCATAAATGGCAAAACCGTTTATAATAATTTTTGATTTGCTGGATTTGCCTGAAAGACATACATTTAAATGGGAATGGGATGCAAATAGACGGAAGAAAATTTCAGTTGTTGGACAAAATTGACAATTAAATTGTTTAGTATCATAACGATTTGACATAAATATATTTTTATCTGAGATCAGCTAGTTAAAAATAAATGTCGTTAACTATGAAATAAAAATTAGAGTTTCTTTTTCATATGACCCTCGTACATGATGCTTGTGTTCTCAGTCGGCATTCTGCCCAATACAAACGTATCATAGAAGGTCCTTTCTATAAAATATGCCCAACCAAGGTCTTTCTCAGATAAACAAACCAACTTGCTGCAATGGATTTACCATACTGTTTTGTACGGGCTATATACTGTATTAGCTCAAGCGAAATAAGCCACTGCATATTAGATATTGCCATGAAACTGCTGTGAATTTATTTGCTAGTTCTGCGAGATTCATTATTATAGATATTGTTTGGAAAAATAGGCGGCTTGATATCCTTGACTCGGATAAAAGGAAATATAATACAGTTACCGACCGCAAGTATTAACACGAGTAAAATACATGCTTTATTGAACAGATAATCTGATTATTTACATCTTTCCTGTTACTTTTAATAGTGAGTAATTTAGATGTATGACTTATTTATTTATATGATTACTGATCTTATTATTCGTCAAAACCTTAATGCTGAGAATAGCAAACCCTTTGATGACAGCTCCTGATTTGAATTTCCTCATTTTATTATATATTTATAATTGTAATGTTTCGGCTATTATGAAACTAAATAATTAACTTATCAACTACTAATTTGTTATACGCTAAAAATAATTCTATCTTAAGCTCATATCCCAATCAACGTTTCGCGGATCAGCAGTGTTTTACGGATCGTAAATGTGTTCTGCTAAGCATTCATATTCTTCGCAGTATCAATCCGGTGAATTGGTTTGCAGCAACAAAATCTTTCATCTCAATCTCCACTCTTCTTGATCCTCTGCAACCCTCTTTAGCACAGCAAAAGAGCTTCAACTCACGTCCTTGAACACTTGCTGCAAATACTCCCTCTAGGGCGCCCTTTGCAGTTTCTACTCTCAACCATCCCTTCCACAATATCGTGATAAAGACCATCGTGGCGCATGATGTGACCGATTCATCGGGCTAGCCTTTCTGAGATAGTTCTTACTAGGTGCCTATCTCCCTTGATTATGCTGAGAACCTCATTGTTCGTGACGTGGTCTCTCCAGGAAATTTCGTGAATTCTTCTGTAAGACCACATCTCAAAGGCCTATAGTCTTTTTTATCAATAAGCGAAGCACTTAAATGTATAAAAACTGAATATATATTCTGATTCAGATATTATCATATCAAATAATATAATATTTGAAACTCAATTAAAAGGAACAGAGCTTAGAATCTGTCAGTTGACTTTGTTTTTGTAATACCTGTATATGAATGCTGCTATTCAAAAAATAGATTTCTTCAAGTCGTGGTTTGAATCCCAGCGTCTGTTGTTTGTTTTTCTTCGATTTATTGACGAGAGGAATGTCATTTAAAATGGTTCTGTAAGTTTGTAAATGTATCATTTGTTGAAATAGATATTTAATGTGTTTTGAAAAACATAGGTTCTAAACGTGGTTTTGAGAAACTGCTTGGGTATCACTGTTGTGGTATAATAATTCAGCGTTAATGATTTTTAAATAGCTTGACATTAAGTCAAGGTTGGTACCAAACCACGATTCAAATGTTCAACAAGGATAATTAAACTTAAAATGGCCGACCGTGATGGAATTGTACGCGCGAAAACGCAATAATGTGTTTATGTTTTTAGGTTAAGTTTAATCAAATAAAATATGAACAATTAATTGCATGCCCTTGAATTGTGCTTCATTGAAATTAGTAAGGAAAATGTAAATGCATTTTAAGTCTCAGGAATTTAATGTTTTATTTAATGGCTTTTGTTGGCTAATAATGCTTAGCATTTATAAAGACATTAGTATGTGCTTATATAAAAATTAAAGACTCGTTTCAAGGCTTAAAGTTGAATTCCCATGTCTCAAAAATCTGTTTGAATAATTAGCAGTCTGTATTTATTTGTTCAGTAATTAATTCAAGGTTTTCGCAGTCATTTTAATCGATTGGCAGTAAAATAAATTAATCGACAGATGATTGAATAAATGGCAATATTCACTGTGTCAGTATGAATGTGGTTAGTTAAAAAAATAAAAAATGTAGTAATATATTAAATACCGCTAGTAATTAACGTACAATGCATACAACATCCGAGATGTGGGAATTACTTAAGATTAAGATTGCATAATGATGTTAGACTTAATTTAATTTACATTGAATGAATATTAATGTTATTTTTTTCTTGTATTGCAGGTCTTGAACGGGTCGCCGAGGAGTTGATGGGTCGAAGGAAATGGAAACTCTATCAGGACGTTCTACTGGCCAGAAATTTGCCTCTGGGCGCCGGTGGAGAGCGCCCTCCGGAGGCGTCCGCAGACGAAGACGAAGGAACAGCAGCCCAGCCCCAACAGGAGCCAGAAAAACTGGCCTCTCCAGGAGCAACGTCACCAGCATCAGCCACTTCGGAACAAGAAAACAACGATCAAGACAAAGACGAGATGAAAGATCAAGAACAAGACGTCGAGATGAAGGAAGAAGGGGTGGAAGAGGTGCAGCTGGCACCGCAGACGATGCTGAAGATAAAGACGATAGAGGAGATCAACACGGTGACTGATGCGGCTGCTGCTGTTGCTCCTGTTGAGGAAGAGAAGTCCTCGACTATTCTGGAGAGCTTGATCAAGAGGAGCAGCGCTGGACCTCCGAGGAGGCCTCCTCCGCAACAGCCTGTGGACTGGCAGCCATTGGATAAGTGCAACTACTGCGTGGATGGAGAACTAGTGAGGCCGACAACGGCTGCACCGGAAGCAGCTCCTGAACAACCTCCGGTAAGCTCAATAATCATAATATGTGATACTATATTTTTCTCCTTCCAGTTCCATAAATGAATAAATAAATTAGTCCGAAGTTGGACTATTTTGTCCTTAAGAGCGGCTTAACTTGAGTCATACTATACTTAATGAAATATAGCATCCATGAGTATTTAACAAAATTTTTTATATTAAAAGTAATTCGAATTAATAGCTATAATAGATAACATACTTAAAATGACTGAATGTAGGTAACATTTGTAAGATTGAAAAAAAAACACATAAATTATTGCGATGAATACTCAGAAATTGTTTTATTTTCTTAAGTATAGGATTATTCAAACTCTCGGTAGATTAGTTAGATTATCATCGCTAGATGTGTTCCTCTCGTTGCTAAACGCTGTAATAAAAAGACGCTCCAGCGTTCCCAAGGCGAGAAGTAAGCTCTTTCTGCAGGCAAAACTCTCAGTAACCTGAGATATCTGAAAATCGCAACATTTTCAATGTTCTGATCCGCGCTGGTGAGATATGCATATGCGGCGTTGTTGCACAAAAATGGGGTTTTCTTTGCATTAATTCGCACGAAGAGAGTTTGCTTGGAAGCTATTGATAACATTCTGCAGATCTGCAGTGGAGTTTACTATGATGACATCGTCATCTGTCTACTCTAGGTCGCGGATATTGAGTGATTCGTTCACAGTCACTCTGCAATCTGGAAATATTGACTTGCAGAGCATGAATTCCGTAACTTGAGTGTAGAGAAACGAAACTAGTATACAGCCGTGTAACATGCCAAGAGTTTGCTTGCAATCTGTAGATAATGATCTACAGATCTGCAGTAGAGTGTTATATGATGACAACGTCCTCTACCTATTTTAGATGTAAGACAATAAAGTAGTATTGACTTGCTGTAGAATAAAGTCCATAACAAGAATAAAGAGAAACAAACCTAGTATGCAGCCTTGCAGCGTGTCAAAATTTTTCTTTTAGTCTGTGGATAATTATTATACATGAATGATTGTGTTTCTACAGAGTCCTGTGGAGTCGGAATCAGGTTCAAGCTCCAGCAGATCCGGAGCCAGTCCTCCAAGAAGTCAGTACCAGCTGCTGGGTCCTCAAGCACAAGCCTTAGCTCATCTCCTGCAGATGCAACAGGCACGAGGGCATCCTTCCATGAACCAGGTAAGAACCAACAAATGCATATCTTTCATCTAGTGCAACAGATACGGATCAAACTTAAAAAATAGTTTTTAGTTTATCTTGATGATGCACTGATGTCTCAGAAGCCAGTAGACAAATAAATAATTTTAAATAAATGTTTACTATTTCATTCTTTAGATTCGGATTCACTTCGGACTACATAAGCTCGAAAGATACTGGCGACTTTTTCTTACAATTTATATTTCATAATCGGAATTATTAAGAAAACCAGATAAATAGTCCGAAATTCCGAATGTTTTGTGTAAATGCTCAAGAGGCGGCTTAACCCAAGTTATTATATCAGCTGAAAATTAATGAAGCAATATCACGCAGATGGTTAGACTGATGATGCTGACACTGATGATGATAACGCTTATGATGATGACGCTAATGATGATGACGCTTGTGATGACAACGCTGATGATGATGACTTAGATCAATTTTAACAGTTACAGATGCAGTCTATGGCGCTCGCAGCTGTTGCAGCCCTCGGAGGTGGCGCTGGTGCTGCAGGTTCATCGCTTCTGGTTCCTCCTGCTCTTCTTCCTCAATGGTACATGGCGCAGCAGAGAGCAACAAGAGCTTCCACACCTGAAAGGTAATAACAAGACGAATGCTAACGATAAACTCCAGAGTCGAGAATTATATAAATCTAAGGATTCGCTTTGTAAAAACACTCCCTGTCCTGTTCTATTTTTAGAGACCCAGTTACTGGATGCACGCAAAAAGCTACTTGTTAGAGAATGGCTGAAGGTCTTTCCATGATTCTAGATGCATCAGTTAAATATCAATTAAACCTCAGTTTAAAGGCTGCGATGTTATTATGACACAGCGTATCTCGCATTGTCTTCTTTGGTAACCCGTTGCTTACCACGAAGTACTTAGGAATGGATGAGGAAATGGTAAGGTTAGTAATTGGACTCTGCATCTGCAAATCTAAGGATACTCCCTTGGTGAAACCCTACCTGTCCCGTCCTGTTTTTGGACACCCAGTTGGGGACCCACTACTGGACGCATGCAAAAAGCTACTTGTTAGAGAGTGGCTGAAGGCCTTCCCATGATTGAAGATTCATCAGTTAGAAGTCAAATAGACCTCAGTCTAAAAGCTGAGAATAAAGTATTCTCCTGTGTGTCTAGAATTGCCTTATCTGGTAACTCGTTGCTAACCACAAAGTACGTGGAAATGGATGAGGAGATGGTAAAATTGAGAAATGGATTCTATATCTGCAAATCTGAGGATAGCAACACATTATTTATTAATCAATAACGCTCATAAAAGAAATATATAATCTGAATAAACCAACTCAAAACTAAATCAATTATTAATCCTGAAGAAGACCCCTGCAATGGCGGTCGAAATATTGGTTGAAAAAAGTTCACCACACACGGCTCAACCCAAAAGCCACAACATCAAATCTGGTCGTGAAAACCTAAGAAGTTATTTTATCTATTTCATAATGCTTGTGTTATTAAACGCTTTATCCATCAATAGGGATTCAGAAAAACAGACTAAATAAATGACAGCCAATTTGACAGATATCGATGCAACGGTAAAGCCGCTATCAACTTTCAAAGTTCGCCCCTATTGGAAGATTCTTTCTAAAATTTATTTATATTTTTATTAATTAATTTTGGGATCCATTTCAATATTAGTTAGAGAAATATTTCATACCTTCTTTTAACACGTATCACACTGAGCACTGTTTAATGTTTAATCACTTGCTGGAAGGCAGTCCTCATAAAACCTTCATTGAAGGCGAAACTGCTGTCTTCCAGAAAGTTATTAAACAGTGCTAAGTGTGTTATGTGCTAAAACACGGTATGAAATACTTTTATATTAAGCACTCTTCATAATATAAATATTTATTTTTTACCTTGTTTTAACATGAATCACGTAAGATCCTTAGTTTAATTATACCTTAACCCTTTTCCTGCCAAAGAAATATACTCTGTCAACTATGACACGCCAAGCTATTTCAGTATTCGAAACATTCATACTGGCGATTTACGTCTATGCACGTAAATGGCAGTTAAGGCACGGATTGCTTGTACGTCTATGCGCGTAAATGGCAGGGTAAGAGTTAATTATGCCTAAATCATTACATTAATTTTTTTCATCATCCTTGCAACCCTATCTCTCTCTTATCATTCCCTGAAAGACACACCCCTACCCCCTATTCTACAAAAAAATTGGGTAGACCACTTGCAAAGTACTATAGCAGCTCAATTATCTTTAACAAGAGAAGGATTGAGAAAGGCCACTAGTTATTCGAATCTGGAGACTCCTAATAGAGAACTTATCTTACACGATCCATGTAAGAACGAGGTAAATAAATATATATTTATAATGGATCTCAAAGTGAATGCTGAAAACATTGAAAAATCTCTTTATATTGATTATTATTTATGTAATTATAAATAAGTTCGTGGCCTTGATGTTTGGTATGCATAATGCTGAATCATTGTCACGTTGAATCGTTCGATACATGTCAGATGCGATGTTTGAAAAAGGATTGACACTCTCGTGATGTTGTGGTTTGAATATAGTATGGAGTATGTCTTTGTAATATATAAGCATGTATGTATTAAGGAACACATGCGTTCGAGGTGACTCATACATGTGTGGTCGGCCTGCATGTGTTTATAGCTAGTATACATGTACTTCGTAAGTACTCGTACATGCGTTCGTGTTATAAGTATATGTAAGCCAAGATATACAACGGTGTAGCTCCGTAAATAATGTACATAATTTTAATTAATTGTGTTAGTGGTTTTGGCTTGAGCTTTAGAACGTCTGTTTATCATACTAAAGGTCGTGAGTTCGATTCCCGACAAACATTAAAAATAAAAAAATAAAAAAAAATTGAATTCTATAATTGGTATGCGAGAAGTAAAATAATGATAATCGTAATAGCCTGTAATTAAAGTCATTGGTGGACGAAAGTTGTGTCGTGAACACCATTCGTTAATAATAAGACGCTGTAAAAAATTATGTTGCGTGAATGCCGTATTGTAGTCTATTAAGATAGCGGATGAACTGAATACTTAAAAATAGCATGCGTCATGCATTATTTTATGAGTATATTAATTATGTAATAAAACGTATGTGTAAATTATCACATTATTAGAAGTGGGTGAGATTTAGACAACTAAATTTATACACAGTATTTGCTGACACTTAGCAACCCTTGTGGTGAACTTTTTTTTTAAATGATTGTATCTAAATTATTAAAATATTCTTACGTATATATATACAAGTTTAGTTAAAGATTGATGTACATATCAAGATCATTATTGGGCAGTATTCACCTGTGTGAGTTTAAAAGAAGGCTGAGTGATTAGTCTGACGCCCACAGCATGCTTAGTGTGTGTTGTATTGATGGCAGCTAACGTATAACTGCAATCGTTTTTTAAAAGCAGTTATTTTTCAATGCACTTCGCGCGCAGTATCGAGGTCGTAATGCAATTCGATGAGTTTGAAGAATCAAAACACATTCGCCTCATTGTTCCCGAAGAGAATCGATGCTTAGTAGCAAGGTCTAGTGGGTCAAGGAGGCGATTCGTATGCTAAAAATGCTGGGTTCGATTCTCATAAAAACTTTCA
The DNA here is from genome assembly GCA_022606575.1 of Glossosoma conforme. Taxonomy (NCBI): domain Eukaryota; kingdom Metazoa; phylum Arthropoda; class Insecta; order Trichoptera; family Glossosomatidae; genus Glossosoma; species Glossosoma conforme. The sequence goes on from JAGTXR010000044.1 coordinate 1,669,963, forward strand.
GAAAAAAAAAATCTGAAGATTTCCATTTCACCGAGTAAGATTAAATAACACATTTTATGCTTATAATACGTTTAAAATATGTTTATTGATAGATGGCACTTATTATTAATTAAAGGCAGGGTTCTTTAAGGTTGTAAGCGCAGTTCTCGTTAGATCACCAAAGTTAAGCAACATTGAATGCGGTCCAAAAAATGAATGGGTGAGCGCTAGTTACTCAACGCGTGTTATTAATTGAATTGAGCTGCCAATTGGATCAAATATTCGTAATAATAGAGCTTCGGAAGCATCGGAAAAGTCATCCGAGCTCTTTTAGCACTTCTGTGCAGTCGCCACAATTGTTCAGAGGGGACTCCCACTCGACTTATCAGTTGCTAAATGATCATTATCTGAATGAGCGCGTCATCAAGGAGACTTAACTGTCTTCCGGTGTGATGCGGGTGTGAGGCGGGTAAAGTCAAGTGATCCGAGCGCCTTAAAAATCTGATTTAAAAAACACCCAAAATATGACTCGTGCTGTGGTATCTTAAAGTTTTTGTGTTGTTGTAAAATATGTATTAATAAAAACTATTATAGAGGCATTAAAATTGCAACTGACAAAACTGAGTGACGGCTATCTGAGGTGATGTATTATGCTTCACATATGGAACGGATATAAGATTAGATCATCGATAAATTAAGTACCGTCAATTTGATGCACAAATTCATATTTGCTTTTGAATATTTGAGCGTTCAGGTAGGCTTTGTATGACAGAGGAATTTCATATAACTGACGTTTCCTGCTATTATGCATTATTTACGCACTTTTCACGGTGGCTGAAATCATAATGGGCATGTTGGGTGAATCAATGCAATTCTCCTCGGAAAATTACTGAATGGAATGCATTTTTATTTTCGGTTGAAAACGGCCATTGAAATCCACAAATAGCCTCTAGATACCATCACGAACGGCATTGAATTTACTGAAATATTAAGTTTTCCTAAACCTTTTACATATTGTAAAGGGTCCGCCATCTAACGTTTTTTTTTTATTTAGTACTGATTTCGTGAATGGTAACACTTAACTCATGTCCGATTTGACAGATAATTAGTTTTATCCTACCGCTAAACGAATATGGTTGTGTATACGCTTGAACAACGCTAAAAAATATTGCGACATTACTTTGAAATTCATGGTAATATTGCAGAATGTGTGCGAAAATTGCGTACGTATTTTGGAAGAAGAGAATCATCGTCAGCTCCGTATGTTTGTTATCTTGTGAAAAAAGTGAAAGAAACTGGCATCCTCATCGATAAACCAAAGCGTGAAAAGCCAAAAACAGTACGTACACCTGAGAATATTGCTGCTGTGGCAGAAAGTGTGCGTGAAGCGCCATCAATGGCGCTTCCATGCGGCGCGGCCATGTTGAACAAATTTTGTTCACAAAAATTGAAAAGGAGGATATTGGCAGCATTTAGTTTCAACAGGACGGCGCTACGTGCCACACAGCCGAAGCTACACTCGATGTTTTGCGCCCTGTTTTAAAAAAAAAAGTTATTTGGCGGACCCTTTACTTTATTCCATTTTGAAACAGGTGCAAACGATACAAATGATATAGTTTATTATTTTTTGTGTGTAAAAAAATGTAAAAAAAAATACTACTAGAGTAAGTAAAAATAATAATAATAGAGGACGTAATTGTATTTTTTTACAGTCAAATTCACACTTAATAATCATGCTGCATAATCATGATACTCGTATATTTTTAAAGCTGATAAATCAAAGCTTTCTTGTGAAAAAGCTTTATTGCTTATAAGCAGTAGTTTTTGGTTGGTACTGGCATCCCCGCGTTAGTTTTTGAGATTTGCATCTAATCAGGCACATGGGGCAGCATCTTAAGTGAGGAGTGGTTAACAGGTCTTCACAGTCTCACAACAGTGACTCTCCCCGCCGAAGCATTCTCTACCACTCGAGGTTATTTTTTGTTCTATCCACTCCAGGTCTGCCAGTCAAGATTCTTGTCAGTTTAGGGTGGCTTTCCTTTGGGGTAATGAAATCTGCTGATGCAATTTCAATCTCCCAGAACTAGAGTATTTTTAGTTTCATGGCTGGATGTGGTTGTGGGGATCTCAAAAAGCTGATTCACGAATACTCAGGATTCACAGCCAGGTTTACATAATTTTTAAATACATTTATTTTCTCCAGGGGAACGTTAGATGGTGACAAAAGCGGATCCGGAAGTGGTGCTGGGGGGAGTGAACAGCCTCTTGACCTGAGCGCTAAAGGAAGCAGCGGTGACCCATCCACGCCTGGTCCGCTCGAGGCGAGACTTGCCCTGCCGGCGGACCCTAAGAGCATCTTTAAGTAAGTCAAAACCATAATTCACAATCAAAATCTTTAAATCAATGTTTTAACTAATTGTACAATATATAACGTGGTAAGTGTCATAGAGTCCACAGATCTCTGCATCACTATTCTTCATCTGCCGGTATTCTCCTGAATGTGCTTACGTAAAAAAAATATCACCAATATGTCAAACTAGTCGTATATTACTTAATTTTCAAGCTTGTGACAAATGATATAAAAACACATATTTTGAATCATCATCATCATTATTTACATGTCTGATCCCCTAACTATAACGTATGGACATTACGAGCCGCAAAGTTTTGTCAGCTGCCTTGATTTACGCCTCATTCCATGTCACCTCTGCCTGTCGTAGCTCCACCAAGAACATTCCCCGATGGTCTTCTAGGACGGCATGAGCCCGGAGGCTTGAAGAAAAGGCAACTACAGTTAATGCTCTCTTGCGGCATCCGTAGTATATATACCAATCAGGTCCACCTTCACCTTTTAACCGACTATATTACTAAAGACTGCCTTTTTTGCTCACTCACCTGATCATTCCTCATTAAGTCAAATCATCGCACTTCTAGTATTCTACGCAAAAATCTGATTTCGAAACCCATTATACGGCTGCATTGGATTTTGGTGAGATGCCATATATCACAGCCAGAATAATTCCATTATATATATTTTAATCTCCATCGGGGATAGAAATCATAACCTTTGGTATCGTAAGCAAATGCGCTACTTCTAAGCCATACCCGCCTGTTTGTAAGATTTAAAATAAAGCGCGATATCAAATATGCCATCAATAGGATACGTAAGAAATATTATATTAAATGATTGAGGAGTATTGAGAAGAGTTTCTCAACGCTACCGTAGTAGTAGCATCCAACATTAATAAAAAATAAAATGATTTTTTATCTTCTCTATAAAAGCTTTGCAGCTTTCAGGATTCGCTTTTAGCTTGTGTAAGATTTTACCGTCAGTTTTCCTGCTATGAGGTAAAGTACCCGGGTAGAGTAAAATACGTTTACGGCATTTTTACATCGAGCTTAACGTCCGTCTGGTACGTTAAATTTGGCTAAAACTCACGCGAACGTTGGATTACTTTGTCTTCTGAAAATATAACAAAAAATATATTCTAAGATCTTAAAAATATAAAATATAATTTAATTAATCAACGGGCAAATACTGCTAGAGATAGGAAATGTTCTTTACAACATGTCTTTCATCACTTGATCGGAGAAAATTGATTGGGAATTTTATATTCATGTTTAATGCATTGTACACCATGCTTACCACTTAGTCATATTTTTTTATTCATTGTGTAGATAAATTTATAAATATTTAACGCATATCATCCGATTAGCCTGGCCAACGTCATACTTAAAGAAATATGGACCGATGACGTCGCCAATCCAAAATCCTCACCAAACTCATGGATGAATGGATGAGGAGCAGGTTACAAAGCAAAGAACTCGTCGAGAAGCACATGATGTTTATTTTAAATAAAAGACTGACAATCTCTTGTGTTCTTCCCGGAATTTAAACAGCGTATGACGGGTACCTGACGGTGCCCGGGCAAAAAGTGACTTGGACCGCGTAGTAACAGTCGTAGCGCCCGAAGACCACATATCGGCCATTCGGCAAACTATCCGCTCAAAAAACAATAATAATTTACTTCAATCAAAAACTCAGACTTGCTTATATATGCGTGTCAGACGAACGAACAAAAATAAGAGACGAAAGATCGTATGTATTGATATCAGTGCATCTATAACCCAATCTCATAAATGTTCTAAAGGAGACTTCTATTAAACATTGATAACAAAACACATCTACCAAATTAGATTAGAGTATTTTCCTGAAATTACTGTGTCCCTTATCTTCCCAGACAAAAATAAGTGCATCGACCCCCATACGTTCGTCTGCGAAAATAGAATCTAGCTGACAATACCGCAAAGACTGAAATCGCCTGAATTTCATATTGCAGTTATTTCGTAACTTTACCGAGCATCACCTATCACGAAGATAAAAATGTTTACAGTGCACTTTTTTCTTTTAGCGAAAATTGTAATTGCGGTTTTCATAATTTTGATGGAATTTTCAAATATATTTTTTCTTATTAAATCTTCTTTGTATTTATTTTTGATACAGCGTTGAAAAATAATATTTTTTATAAATTAAGCAGCTTTAGAAAAGAGCCAATTACGATTAAAATACATAGGGCAAAAAATAAACCGTTCTTCAAAACTTGATCACTTCTTGTATCTTTTGAAAAATTATCTTCATTCACAGTATAATTAAATTAAAACTTTTAAGGTTAATTAATCTTAAATGTAAGTTAAATAAACGTCCTACGATTTCTACATATAACTTATATTTAAGTTTTTGTGCCGATCAATCATTTTGTAGGATTACTAAATTCAATTTGAAAATGTATTTACTGTACTCAGCTTAGACGGGTCACCAACGTGTCGCCTATCACGTGTCGTTGGCTGATTTAAGCCGCATATCTATCCCATAGCTGGAGCATATGGTCGTCTCAAATTGTTGCCCCTTAATAGTATCACTCCCACTGGACTTATCCGTTGCTAACTGGTCATAATCTGAATGAGCGCATCATCATGGAGACTTACCTGTCCTCCTGTGTGACGCGGGTGTGAGGCAGGTAAAGTCCAGTCCTGTATCACTTGCCATCGTTGTAAGTTTACTTAATAACTATAAACTGAATGGAAACAACTTTTTTAGTTCTATGCATTTTTTATTTTCATATCCATTCCTTATCTGGGACACATGGTCACCACAAAGTACCACCACTCAGATTTGTCAACCATTGTTCATTCCTTGTCCCAAAAAAATTCAACCATCTGGGAACATATATGGTTACCGATGACCGGAGGAAAAGGATAACTAGCTCGACGCTCCCGAGGCCTAGACCATTTGGTCTTAAGAAGCAGCTCAACCCGATCAAGTTGTAGTCCTCGCCCAACATTGCTTCACTTCAGTGATCTTACTAGGATCGCGCTTACGAATATTTCAACCCGCTATTTACTTGTGACTTGATAAACGTTATCGCCTGAAATATAAGAAATATTTAAAAAGAAAAAAGTAAAGCATCAGTAATGTTCATAAGCACACAAGTATTAAGCTGGTTATAATATTTGTATACTACTTAGAAAAGGTCTAAATTAAAAAAAAAAGTGACAAAAACAAATGTGGAATTAGATTTAATATTTTGCACATGGTAACTACTTCGTATTCATCAAGACATATTGTCACATACAAATCCTTAAACCGTTTGAATTACTTGTTTACTTACATTTTGTAACATTGCAAATAAATGTTGTCACACGAAGTAGTGTAGACTTGCAAATGTTTATCATGCGATAATATTGTGAAAATCTAGATCATTGTGTAATGTATTTATGTGATAAAAAGTACAAAGAAAGTTTGGTAATTATCATTACAAACAAACTGATAAAGTCAACAATGTCTATGAAAAACCAACAATATCTCGTTAGCGATAATTGTGCCAATAATTATGAAAGCGGTGTAAGTCAAGAAAATAGTTATTCATTTAATTAAGAACACGCTGTTGTAAATAAATGTAACCTTCAACTAATATAAATTTTAAAAATCTTTTTATTGAATAGTATTTTATGCAATATGGCGTAGACACTTTCCTTGATTTTCAAACAACGTCAAAATGCAAGCCTTTAAGCATCTCAAAACCAAAGAATGGTGACTTGGGCCACTTTCATAATCATGGGCATCATTTCTAGATGGGTAAAATCCTGGTAATATCCGAAGACGTTAGTTGAGTTGAGCTGTCTTTTAGAAGCAAATGGTCAAGGCATCGAAAGCGTCGGGTTTATCAATCGTTTCCTTTTAAAATGCTGATTATTAAGAAATCAAATGTGACTTGGATAATACAGAAACGTCTCTTCAAGTCTATAAGAAACATTAATTTTCTAAGTGAATCTGTAGGTGTTGCAACGATGATGGGATCTCCTTCTTCGTGTCAGCGACGTCAAATTATTTTTGCCCAGTATCTGGCAGTTGTCGCTGGGTTGAAAAGATTGGCCGGAAGAGGAAGTCCGAAATTTCGTTTCCAGGGGGCATCACGTGGAGGTTCTTTTCATGCTCGCCTTTTATGCGATGATGGGATGAGCCTGACAGAGCTTCATGGCGGCTATATGCTCCAATTAGAGAAGTGACTATTCAAATGAATTTATCAATTCTAAACAGTAAAATATCAAAGTCTTTGTTTTCATCTTCCAATGATCACATTTTGCCTTGGAAAAAAAAACTCTATTGATTTTCATCTTACACAGACGATTACTTGACAAAAATATTTAGAGAGTTCTTCAAAAGGTTTCTATGACACCTGTCCACGTGATCTTGTCGTAAAGCAGAAAGTATGACATTCTATGTTAAGAGCGCATCATCCATGAAAACAGGGGACGTGCTTTGTGTTGTCGCCTGAGAATCTCTGCCATTTCTTGAGAGGACTTTCCTGAACTGCTTCTAAGATCTAACTGTTACACTACATCAAGAATATCGTTGTAATCACGCGTGCAGTTAACGAGGCTTAGATAGTGCAGACATCTATATTTTTTAATCATGTCTTTTCTACACCGAACCATGCTTTTCTGCATTTTTTAACTTTAAAAAAAAATTAACGTACTAAAGGACATTTTCAGGTAAAGGTTGTCATCTATAAGATTTGATGTATTTATGGTCCAAATCAGAATTGTTAAATCGAAGAAGATTTCTAAATCGTCGTATTATTGGTAAACGTTATATGCGAGTAAATAACACAAATAAACAGTGCGGAGATTTTTGCAATAACAAACATATTGTCCTTTGTCGTTTTTCGCGCTTTATCTATGTTTAATTTCATTTATCGATGACCCTGCACGCTACCAATCTGGCACTTTTTTATTGTTTGTTTTGCTGGATAGGTTTACTATACATAAATATTGCAGGGCTGTATTAGATTTACTAAATTTAATATTATGAAGACTGTCCGACCCATTGAAGGACTGAAAATCTAAGTAGTCTAAGTTAAACACACCGAAATAAAAAAGATTCACGTTGTTGAAGAGGTTGTGCGATAGAAATCAATAAAAAGATCGCTCAGGAAGAATGCTTTCTGAAAAGAGAGATAAGCTGTAGAGATCATGATGTCCGCTCTCTTAAATGGAACATATGGTCGACATGCACTGCCGCCACAAAGCTCAGCAGCCGTCTTCGTCTTTGCCTCGTCCCATGTCAGCTCTGCCTCTCGCAAGTACATTCTATGTATAGTTCCCGACGGCATTCAGAATAGCAAATGTCCAGGGCATGAAGAAAAGGCAGCTTTAGTTTATGCTCTCCTGAAAGCGTATTTCTCAACCAGGTCTACCTTTGCATCTTTATGAATGGATGTTTGGAAGGGTGCTCTCTCACCTTGTCATTCATTCCTCACAAATTTAAGCCATCGTACCCTCAGTAATCTCCTGTCGAATCCAATAATACGGCTGCATTAGCTGCATTATGATGATTTGCCAAGATTAGCAGCAGTAAAGAAGAATGTGGACGACACAGCCGCTATAAAGACGGTATTTTGTTTAGATAGATTAAAGCATACGAGGTACTATCTAGAAAGACTACATAAAAGATGGCGTGAAAACTTATCATTCAGATACAGGCTTTGAACTTTAATAAGACAAAACATTTTAGACATCATAAGTAGAATAAGTTTAGAGGTAATAACAATAGCTATATCATATTAAGACACTGGACACATCTTTCGTTGATCAAAGTTGAGCATCATTGGATAGAGAACGTACGTGGATAGTGACCATAGAGTCGCAACTCTATCAGAGACCTTGGTATAGAGTTTGAGAGCAGACTGACGTTCCATGCGCACGTTGAAGCTGTGTGTCGTAAGGCACTTAAGATGCTTGGTTTTGTTTTACGAAGTGGGAGGGTTTTCTCGAGCACACACGTAATGGTAGTGTTGCTTAGCTCATTAGTGCCATTTTGGCACCTCATGAGTTGAAATATAGCCTCATCTTGGAGAGGGTACAGAAGAAATTTCTGAGGTCTACATGAGGGTGTATGGATGCTATCCGTAGCTGTGTCCAACTAAATTCATACAGGGTATGTTAGGGTACATTGAGTTGAAGACAAGAAGGGATTTGTGCTAAGGTATGCATTTCTTCTGGCTATTGCGTTGCGTGTTCGGGAATCCTTAAATTTTGCTTAAGATCGGTTTGTTTGTCCGCAATAAATATAAATTGAAAATTTAGTAGTAAATGCTTAAAACATCGGAAGCGTCGGGCTCATCTTCCGCTGCTTTCTATTTAATACTTTAGGCTTCAGTATATGAAATTTGCATATGATGTATATTTCCTAGTGCAGAAAAGACTTGGGACGACATTATATCAGTTAACTAAATTGTGTGGCGACAATTTTTGACGCTATATGATCCATTTGGGAAGTGGAGAAAATGCCCTTTGATGCGAGTTGAATTCTCCGTACTAGACTTGTTTTTTGTATTTTTATTATTCGAAATTGCGTCGAATTTTTTTTTTTTTAAATACCGCCCTGCATTTTAGTATAAGAGATACGACAGTGTCATTGCACCGCCGTTCGTTGAACCCTTTATTAAAGTAAAAAAATAAACATAAAAAGTACGCATCGCGCAGATGCACTAGTCTAAGAACTCGCGTAAAAATTCCATTGCCATAGTAACGCCATTCCAGCTGCCTAATCGGGGCATATGGACACCACAACTTTACCGTCACAAAGCTCCACAGAAAGACGAGATCTCAGTCTATATAAAATGATGAGGAGATCAATTCTTCCAGTAGATGAAATGCCAATTATTTTTGATTGTTGTACGGAAAGTAATTTCGTTTTTAACATCAACAAAAAATTATCTTTTTAAGCTAGGTGTTGCAAATGATTATGATTCATTGAATTCAATCAATTTAATCTCACAAGTTTCGATGGTTTGCATCAATTTATGCTTTTGTTGTCTTCATCAGCTTCAACTGTGCTTCCAGAACGTGGTACATATTGAACATCAAAATTCGTCGGACAAAGTTTTGGGAGCATATATGGTTTTTCGACCGTTTACCTGCAAAGAAAAAGTCCGTGAAAAGTTCTTGAAGACCAAGCTACTATAGTATCCCAGACATATTTTTAGGTGATTTGTTTATCGGATTTTTTAAGGAAATCGGATGATCAGCCCGATGCTTCCGAGGCCTGGACTATTTTATCCTAAAGGGCGGCTCAACCTTAAGGTGTATATAAAATATATATAAATATAATATTTGTTAATGAAATAAATATTATATTTATCACAATAAACTTGAATAATTGGACTGAACTTTTAACACCCGCATCACACTAGAAGACAGTTAAGTCTCCTTGACGATACGCTCATTCAGATTATGATCAGTAAGCGATTGTAAAGTCCAGAGGGAGTCCCTTCTAAACAATTGTAGCCACTGCACAGAAGTGCTAAAAATAAAGAACCCGTGAAAGAGATTGGAATCGCATTCACGGACTGTATTATATTTATAACTGTGATGTTTTTTAGTTTAATGCATTTTTAATGATTTGTTGTCATCCAAATAATTCGAACGTCTGTAAAGAGTAATGTATATTGACGACATTCAATATTTATTTGTATGTTTACCTGACATTTGAAACACCTGAATCAATGTTGGCGAGCCTTTGCATCTTTTGACATTGCCAAAAAAAAAACACAATTCAATTTAAATAATGTATTTGAGTATTCTAGATGTTTCTGCACACACGAATGAACAAACATTTGTCATATTGTTTTTTTTATGTAAACACATACAGGAGAATACCGACAGATGGTGATAGTAATTCTGAAGTCTCATCTGTGGAATTCTATGACACTTACCATGTAACATACGCTTAGCGATGTTTGTGGAGTGACGATCCACCAACATCATAGACTACAGCCCGAGATTCACGCATCCTACTTATTATTACAGGAGTTTCACACCAACCGGGGGTATTTTAGACCTCAGAAATCGATTAAAAACCCTTTTTTTTTAAATCTCCGTTGGGTATCAAACCCACGACCTTTGGCTCACAAATCAAACGCTTTGACCATTGGGCTATACCCGTCGGCAAATATTGTATAAGTTAAGAACGAAATTTTTGAATTACTGCGAGTTCTCGAATGGCATAGAAACAAAAATGAAATTTATAGACGGTCAATGATCTTAAAAAATATAATATCTTAAAACTCCACGTTCTCTATCGCATTTACCTTTTATTTGATCATAAAATTTCTTTGAAATAATTTTATTAATTTTAATAAAAATATGTAAAATATAAGATGGCAGTTCGTAAGAAGCATATGCTCTAATTAAATGAGCGGACATCGTGATGAAGAGTAGCTAAGAATTAAATAAATAGAAAAATATTACATTGTCATAAACACTGAATGAAAATCAGACGAAACAGTCTCCATTCTTTCTTGTCTTCCGATCTCTGTATCCAGTGTGATCTTGAATCGTTTTTGAAATCCCGTTTAAATTCAAAACTCTGCGAAATAATCTTCTCTGCCCACTGCCACTTACGAGTAATAATCTAATCCCAGATCTCAAATTCTTTGAAGAATTATACCATTCCAGACTTTATCTTTGTGATTTCAAATTTATGAACGAGCTCGCTATGCATGTACAGACGCTGTAAAAAAAAATAACTGTAATTAAATTCACACATACAATTCAACATCAAATTTTTACGCATTAATTAATTCAGAAAAAATATCGGCAGACGCGGGATTCGAACCTCGAGCGTTGCACATTTGCTCTATTCTACTATCATATTATTATCATATAACGATAGATGTCTCTGTAATATATATTCAGAGTATGTATATTTTATTTTTATGATTCAGTCAACATTTATTCACAAGCTTTTGAGTTAAAATTGGATGTAGAATTGTGTGTATATATTTAATTACTAATAATAGTGAAATATAGTCAACGATTTTTAAAATAAGATTAGAATATTTAAAAAATCCAAATAAAATTAACTGTCGCTAAAAATATTTAAAAATAAAAATAAAAATTATATGCTAAGACGTTTCTCAAGATTTGATGTGTGTCAAGGGCTGAAGCTTCCTCACTTCAATAATTCTAAAGCAGAGTATATATTATAGGTTGCTTACTTTAAGGAATATCTCTGCATACAGGTATGAATCTTGGATTTTTTATTTCTCCATGTTCGCTCCATCAGCTGGAGCATATGGGCATCACAAACTGCCTCCATAAAGCTGTCAGCCGCCTTGGTCTTCCCCTCGTCCCATGTCAGCTCTGCCTCCCGTATAAATAAATATACGCACAGTTTATAGCAAAGGCCATCTTTAAATAATACATATAAACCGTATAATATATGAAAAATTCTCGACTTGCTGAGGCGTCCTAAGTAGACAAATGGTCATCGAGTCGGACAAAAAGAACTGTGTGCATTTTGTAAAAGATCTACCAATCGATTAAGAAATAACTCAAAAATATGATTTGGATACTACAACTACCCCCTCTTTCAGTACTCGGACTTCTGCACTGGAGGTTGTCATCTTATGTTCTTAAGTGAGAGCCTTTAGGTGCAGATATGTCCTAGAACAACGAATGACTTGTGGCGGATGATATAACTGGCTAGAAGTGGCGGCAATTTGTGGTAATCTAATGTTACAGATATGGAAGAAGAAGATAGTTATAATATAGTTGATTGATTTTAACATTATTTGTTTTTTTTTCTTTCTTCAGTCGTGCTAAGCCTCGTCTTGGAGGTGCAGGAGGAGGCAGGCGCGCGTACTCGGAGGCCGAGCTACAGATGGCGCTGAGAGACATCCAGAGTGGGCGGCTTGGAACCAGAAGGGCGGCTGTCATCTACAACATACCGAGGTCCACGCTGCGCAACAAGGTCTACAAGCTGGCGGTGGAGAGGGAACGAGAGGCTCGGCTACCTGGGCAGCCGCCCACTGACAGAGGTGAGGATGACGTGCTCTAGATCCTAGAGTATAAATCTAGATACTCCTAAACGATAATTAGAGTGCTATCGTCAATAGCTTACCAAGGTCCATGCTGCGCAAGAAGGTCTACAAGATAGCGGTAGAGAGGAAATGAGAGGCTCGACTGCTAGGCAGCCGCTATTGATAGATGTGAGAACGACGTGCTTTAGATACCACTAAAAGACAGGTCAAGAACTGTAATCAATAGTATATTTTGGTCCATGATGCGCAACAAGGTCTACAGGTTGGCTGTATAGGATTATGTTTCTTAAATGAGAACTTTCATATTTATATATTAAATACATATTAACTTGATTTGCTTGTTTCAGATGACTCCAATGACATAGTAGACGATGTCGACGATGACAAAGATTCCGTCGCCGACGAAGACAAAGATGACGAGAGAGAGTTGCAGCAGCCCTTCTTGTCCATGGAAGACATCTTGCGCTTCCACAACACAGACAGCTCTGCATACGGCAACGCAGACGTTCGCAACTTGCTACAGAAAGGAGGACCCAAGTTCTTCCACACGGAGAGTCCCAAGAGAGACTCAACCCCCGACGTCTGGAGCGGAATGGACCAAAGCTTTATGAGACCTTACATCCAATCCATTCTCCTTGCCAGCAGTCTAGGAGCTCCTATGCCCAAAGCTGAAGAAAACAGCGCACATTCCATGATGCCAGAAATAGCAAGACTCCTAGCTGTTGAAAATCACAACAACATCCTCAAAGAGCACCTCACAAAAAGAGACCACATAAACAATGGCAAACCGCCAGATCTTTCAGATGACAATGACAATAGTAAGAGATTGTTCTCAAGGCAGAGCTCTTCAGCCAGTTCAGTGATCACCAGAAACGATAGAGTAACTCCCGGCATTAAAACAGACTCTCCTGATGACATGGTCATGGATATAACAGATCAAAACGAATCCAGAGAATCGCCTTCTAATGTCATTCTGAAAATTCCGTCCTTTAAGCCTCTAGCTCAGGGCTCTAAAAACGGTGGAGAAGGGTTCTCGGGACCTGCCACTCCACCTCTTCCATATTTCAGTCGCAGTCCTCTCCCTGAAGCAGCTCTAGTAGGAGCGCGACCTGGAGATAGATCCTCTCCAACCTCAGCTTACAATAAAGGGTCTTTCTCACTCAAAGACGTCATCGCTAAAAGCATAAGTCAAAAGTTCCAACAGCAGGGACCACCACATCAAAACCACAACAATGAGATGAACCAAATGAAAGTTAGCTCACCAGGCATGGACGCGATGGAAGGTCTCAACGCTTTCAAGAGAGGCAGGATGACGCCACCTATGGGAGTTCAAGGAATCTCCGTCATCAAAAACTTGGCCAGCCACGATCTCACAAGGAACTTCAGCAACAACAGCTCGAGTAACCAAAACCAACAGAACAATTCATCAGGAGGCAAAGGAACCCGGCCTAAGAGAGGAAAGTACAGAAATTACGATCGCGACAGTTTAGTAGAAGCAGTAAAGGCAGTGCAAAGGGGAGAAATGTCCGTTCATCGCGCGGGAAGCTATTACGGAGTACCACATTCCACTCTAGAATACAAAGTAAAAGAAAGGCATCTCATGCGACCGAGAAAAAGAGAGCCTAAAAATCCGAACCCGGAAGAGAAGATCACACCGGGAGTCAGCAAACCTGCAGAAATGACTCCTGGCAACGCTCTCAGAACTGATAAACCTAAACCGATGCAAAAACCTCCAATGAAGCCGAATTTCCCAGCAGGATCTCCAAACGGGTTAAAGATGCCGCAGATTTTTGACGGCGGTCTAGGTTTAGGTTACAATCCTCCGCCGTTTCCGTTCTGGCCACATGGACCCCCGTTCCACGGTTTGCCAGTAGATTTCAATGCAAGAAACCCAGCAGCAGGAGCCGCTGGGTTTCCACCTAATCCCGAATCATACTTTGCATCGCAGATGATGCAGCGATTGCAGGAAGAGTCTGCCAGACAGCCAGGATCTGCTGCAGGCGGTCAAAAGAGTAACTCTTTAATGAAATCCGCAAGAGAGATGGCTGAGTTTTATGAAGGTGCATCTTCTGGAGCTGGAGCGAACGGGTCTTCTTTTTTGGAAGGCATTATAAGAAATAGCTTGGAGCAGCAAAGTGGAGGGCAAGAGAAAGGTGAAGGTGTTAGAAGGCCTCTCAGACCTGATGACTTGCTAATAGCTGAAGAGATGAGAGAAGCAGCCAGGAGACTACGAGCTAGAGAAGGAACAGCGCCAGCACCTACGCCAGCGCAACCTCCTCCTCCGCATTCATCTTAGACTTGAATTAGACTCTGGAGAAACACTCGATGTTAAAGGTTACGATGATGAGTTCGAGAGTCTTAAAGACGTTCATTAGTGGTGTTGACGACTGCGACAAATAGATGTAATTATATTTTTGACACGGTGTATATTGTTTAGGTCCGACGTCGGCGTGGAAGATGCTTATTTGATCCAATTTAAACAAAATATTTTTGATGTTCTATCTCTCTTATAAAAATTATACATACTATAAATTATATCTAAAAAAAAATGTGTTAAATTATATGCATTTATAAATGTTTGGCGTTCAAAATTAAAACATAATCTCTAATCTTAATTGTACGTTCGGTGTATTTTCGGCTGAAATTGAAACTTATTAACCTTATAATCCTGTACGTCGATGTTTGTGTGAAATTTAATCTTAATATATATGTGTCTTGTCCGGTGTTTAATGACTCACCTAATGTTATATTTAGCGTTAGCGGTGGGCGTCGAGCAAAACGGAGAATATCTTATTGTACATAAAAATTGAGAACTGTACGGTCAGGGGGATTCCCAGAAGTTCCCAAATTTATTATTATCTACTACGATGTAAAATCAAAAAAAAAAATGGCGATCGTATCGGACGTTGAATCCGGCATTTAAAAAAATTATATCTATCTGTGATTAACCAAAATTTTGAATGTATATTTTCTCTAAAGATATCTTAAGCGAGGCGGGAGATAGAAGAAAATAGGTCGTAGCTACTTATATTAGTGAAAAAAAAAATGGAAACTTTTATTAAAAATGTAAATGAAGTTTAAAAATAAAGTAAACAAAAAGATTGGCGCGATATTTGTAAAAAGTGAATCAGATTCTTTAACTTGTTTTTAATTAAACAAATGAAGTGCAATTAGAACGATTTAACAGTAACATATTTGTTATATTTACACCATTTAATATATACATATATATAAAGTTAGCATATATATATATATCTATATATATGTACCTTAAGAGGGAAATTGTTTTCTTTATAGCGGAGAGATATAAGATTGACTAATCCTATACTGGTATTGTGATGTAGCGTCTATGATCAGTTGACAGGGACGACGCGGGTACAAATGCGTGACGTGACCGGAAACCGAACAGAAATATTCCTGAAAAATTCAAATTTATTAAGCTTACTCTATCATAAGTACTGAAATCTATAATATGTATACCCCATTTGTATCACACTTAATGTAGCATAATTCTTTACAAAAATTACCTAACCTAATCTTACCTTTTTTATTTTTGATTATACTGGAAGGCTTTAAGTGATTTATTCACGATACCGAACAACGCCCTGAAAAGGGCGCCCGTACCTTGACTGTAAGCGTCACACCTTGAGAAGGACGCCTGATAGGCCTGTGCGGGACTCATTTCTCGTCGTAAGGAGAACTATACCCGCTAAAAATTAATCTTACCTTACTCAACCCAACTTAATTTAACTTAACAAAGTTACATACCGCGAAACCTTCAGATATTTTTTCTAACTTCGTGAAAAAAGTCTTACCGCATATTGATTGTACAAGTCAAAATGTTTTTAATATTTTCCAATACATATACTATCGCCTTTTTATGGAACCAAGGGAAGTTTTTCAATTTTGTAATAGTTCAATGTTATATAGCGCCTTAACCGTGTTTGATGACAACAAAATTTACTAGCTATTAATATTACTTTTTATATATTTTATGTGTTTGTCAATTGTTTTTTTAATTACAAACTGGAAAAAGATTTTATTTTTTTACCTTTTTACTAAAAAATATATTTCAAATTCAACTGTATTCAAAATTACTTAACATTGTCAGTTTTATTACAATTTATGAATCTTATGTCTAAGCGTTTTATTGTGCGAATATATTCAGTTAAGGCATTAGAAAACGTTGAACTCTGAAAAAAAATGAAACAACTATTTTGAAGGCTACAAAGTTACATTATCATCATTATTTTTAGATTTTTTACGTCGTTTATCTTCAAAAACAAGACTTATTCACATTCACTAAACTTATATATTCAAATTATTTTTTTTTTTTTTTGTAGATTTTCATAGATTCACCTACGTAGAGAAATATCCAATAAAATAACCATACGAACCGAACCAACATAAATCATATCACTAGGAAATTAAATGCACTATTGAGGTTTATCAATCAAAATCCTCAACAAGCATATATCAAATATGATTTTTTTAAGGTTTTTTTTATTTTTAATTTTGGAATATTTCCGATCGGTTGCGGTCGGCGTGGGAGCACCGCGCGTCGTCATAAAAACAAATCCCTCTTTGGAATCAGCCAATCACAACACAACCCACCATAAACCAAACCGATACCGACAGTTAGGCTCTTCAATGGCATCGAGTTCACCACGTCGCCAAAACCTCAACGCGCCAAACGGTTCGCGAACATGTTACAGAACTACCCCAAACCACAGCGTAACAAGTGGGCTACACCGCGTAGCGATAATGTTACGAAACTGTCCCGATCAACGTGTAACACACCATTGATACATTTAAAACTATCATAATAACGTAAAAAATGTGTAATTTATGATTTAATATTCACTCTTATAAAAGATTACAATTTTAAATTTATAATTGTTTAACGTTGTTTTATTGCATATCACATTACTAGTAATGCTGGTAAACCATTTTTAACAACATGAAATTATGTTTAATCAATTAATTTTAAAATATATTTAAAATTGTCAGAACAAAATATATTTTATGAATCGTTAATTCAAATTTCATAAAATTTGTATTTTACGTAGTCAAGACTTTTTTATTTACGTTTTATCGCAATATGTTTCTTTTAAATAATGCATGAATTATTATGCCAGCTGAATAATTGCTTTTAATTTGTTATAATAAATCGAAATTTAATATTCAATTGGTGATACAAAAAAGAACATTTTTCTTTGAAATCAAAACGAAATACCGAGCTACAAGAATTTGTAGAAAAATGTACATATCATCATATTCTAAACAACTAAGTAGCATTGCCCATTAGAAATCTTGCAGAAAGAAAGCCATGATTCAATTTTTTTGAATTTAATTATAACATTAACGGCTTATGTTAACGTTGTGACAAAAACATTATGTACATATCATAAAATTTGTATTTTTGGTTCATTTGACATATTTTTTCTTCGGGATTTTTTTTGTTGAACTGTTCGCTTCTATGAGATTGTGATTCGTGAACTCGATGGCAGGGGCCGCAAATTTTTCAAACCGGATACTAAATAAGCTCAAACAAACACACATGCAAATGATACAATAATAATAAATCTACAAAACGGAAATCATTTATTGAAATAAATAAAATAAATAATGAAATACACGATATTTACAGAAGCCCGTGGTTCATATAATGGAAAGATACATATTTTCGTTGGACCAAAAATTTTTTTTTTGTTAACTCTGACATATCCAATGGAGTAGCGGCGATGTAACATATGAACAGTTTAGATGAATCGTATACAGTTATTTTTGGATTTTATTGTTCTCGTAAAATTTTGGATGTTCGAAAGTTTAAAAAAAAAAATGACATCTGGACGCGCGCGATTGCGGAACATAATGTTAAAATTTTTGGTGCTTGCGAGATTTAGAAATCTCGATATTTCGTTACAAGTCTGTTAAAAAAAATAAAGCCTAGCGCGATGTCTTTGATTGGATTTATTATATGAAGAAAAAAAACTGTAAACTTATCCATCGGGACTGGATGATAAGATCTAATCGACATTCCAACCGAATATGTGCCAGAAACGTTTTTGTATTTTTCAACGCAGTTTTTAAGAAGGAACGCGAGCGTTCTAGAAGTATCTACATCATTACATTAGTAATTGAGATATTATATTATATAAGGTGTTCTAGATTAAGTAGTTTTTAAGCGAGTACCTAAACATTGGGGTGCCTCCGAAGGTTTCGGATGTCGCCAGTAGCTAGGTAAATTATATTTAAGTCACGATACACACAGCTAGGATGGTCAAATCGATTGTAGGGACGTGGATGGTGTGCCGAATGGCAACACTGACGTCCGGCGAAGCCCAAGATGTAAATCGGGGAAAGCCATTTAGCAAAAATAGCGTGTATTGAATGATAGCAGTATTGATGACTATAAAGCGACATCTTCAAATGATTTTCCTTGTAGAGCAACTCAAACTCTTCTTATCTTGTGATGTGTTTATTAAAAAACTGATCCACGGCCGTACCTTCATTAAAAAACTTTTTTTTTACAAAACTAACAAGAAACTGTTGTTTGATAATTATTTCAAAACAGTACGTACAAAAGAAATGTGAATTTTCGATCGCTTATGTACAAATGCTATAAATTTTTCAAAATACTCTCCTCTTGCATCAATATAATACTTGCATAAACGTGCCTGCTACACCTAAAAGGCACCCTGAAATGTCTCTCAAGAACGTTGTAACATGCTTTTGGACGTTGTCTTCGGTCTCCCAATGCTTTCCTGTAAGTTCTCTTGTGAGTAGGGACTGTAAGGGGGCTGGGGGACCACCGAAGTGATGCTACTAGCTACAAAATTGGAAGCAATGAAAGATTCATGATTTTATTGTGATACGACTATCCATGCCAGTACCGTAAAACCAGTCGGAAAATGCTCATTACTTTTATTACTATGTGTACTGTGTTTTTTAATATATACATCAAATAGATTCAAATTAATATTATAAGATCAAGTTTGTGAGCTCTAAAGTAATTAATAAATCGTCTTTAATTAAAGAGTATGGTTTCTTGAACGTATTCAAAAATAATGTTCTACAGATGAATTTTGTTTGTATGTCATACAATGGTCGTCAATGCTGTGCGCATTTAGTATATTTTAAAAAATAAATCGTCATCGTTTTCATTTAAGTGAAATATGATAAACTTAATTACATATTTAATGAAAATATAAAAACTTAGTATGTGTTCAAAATTACGTGCGATTTTCAACACTCTAAATAATACTTAACATAAAAAAAGAAAAAACCTCTTTTCAAAAAAAACACATTAATTTCCATATTTCTCAATGTGATATCTAGTTATTATCAAATCATAAAAAAAACACAAAAACCACTAAATTTAATGCTATTTTAACATTACATATAATTATGGTTACATTATCTTTTTAAATTAAAAATACAACTAACCTGTCGTTATTTTTTGAGGTCCAAAAAATTCACTCTGTGACGTTAAATATCAAATTTACAAATTTAAAATTATACATAGTATTTACTATATATATAGTATCGATATTCGGTGTTTCGATGAAAAACTTTTGTATACGCTCCCTTATTAAAAAAAAATGTTCGTGATATTAAAAATAACTTCTACTTAATATACTATTTTGCTTAGGTGTGCCTGTACCCTTCCAATCCTTTATTTCAATAATTATTTAAGAAAAAAAAACACAAAAAATTTCGAAATATTTTTGGTATTTTTTAAATTTTTTGACAACAATTTTATTTTTATTAAATTTATTAATTGCAATGCATTTAAAATAAAATATTTTATTTTGTTCTAGGCTTATTGGTAT
Source organism: Glossosoma conforme (assembly GCA_022606575.1). NCBI lineage: Eukaryota > Metazoa > Arthropoda > Insecta > Trichoptera > Glossosomatidae > Glossosoma > Glossosoma conforme. Next base: position 1,690,163 of record JAGTXR010000044.1, read on the forward strand.
GTTTCGCTTCTTTTAAAATTCAAAAGTACATGTAATATTTTCTTTAATTACATTTGTTCTGAAATAATAAATGTTGTTTTACACAAAAAATATTTCCCAATGTTCTTACACCATTTTTAAAAAATAAAATTACTGTTGTCAAAAAAAATTAAATTAAAAAGAAATGTCTCGAATTTTTTTGTTATTGTATTCATGTATACTTTTGCGTTTCGCTTGGAAAATTATATTTTTTTTCAAAATATGTATAATATAAAAAATAATCATCTAAGTGTGGTAGAGTTTTTAAATTGATCAAAATTATATATATTTATAAATGCTTGTCATTGTTTTACTCTAAAATATAATAATGTTTGTATAATATTAATGTGCACTCATTCAAATATTTATAAAACAAATATGTGAATTTTTATTTTATTTTTTGAACAATTTTTTTATACGTAAATAAATATTAATTATGTTTTTTCAACTCGATTTTTAAAAACCATCAATATTTTCATATGTCAAATTAAATTTAATAAAAAAAATATTCTAATTTGAAAAAGTAACTTCATGGCTTAAATTAAACAATAGTGATCAAAACAAAACACACAGAAAATGATGTTATTTTACATTCCAAAAGAAAGTTCTAAAAAAGACATTTTTTGTTTAGACTTCAAATTGTAGTTATAACGTACATACTTTTACTTTCCATTTTCTATTGATGACTTCTATTATCTTAACTGAGTTTTTAAAAATTAAATAAACAAACCGCGAGATTTACTTAAATGATTTAGCTCGTAATGGGTAAGCTATAATATTAATTAAAATTATCATTATTATTACAATTAATTTAATTTCTTTTAATATAATACAGGTACAATTATTATTTTATAATATTAAAAATACTATTGCTTAATATTAAAAGGAATTATTGTTAAAGTGTTTATCATAGATAATTTATTAAAAAAAAAACCATCGAGCGAATATTTGTCTATGAAACAAGTTGCTCCGTGCCCCCTTAATCCCCTGTAAATATTTAATATTTTAAAGCATTTTTTCGTAATTAATTAATTAATAATGCAGTCGTTATAGATTAATGTTGGCATATTTTTTTAAATTATTATTATATTGATAAGCATCTAGCTTTTATATCGTATTTTTGAAATTAGAACCTGATGCTAGGTAAAATATGTTTTTTTTTTTAATATTATATACAATTATATACCAATAATGAGTTGCACATGATTATTTGTTATATGTGTGATTGTGTATCATCTTTTTATATATATTTAACTATATAAAATATCTACTTTAATGATTACTATATAAGTACTGTCTTTTTAACTATTATTATTATTATATTAAATTGTTTTTTATAAATATTATTATTATTATTAGTGAAATAAATAATTTCTTGATTACTAAGTATAATAAATAAATGCAAGTATTGGTAAGCAACAGTTATCAATATACATATAGGCTCACAGACTATTACTATGGGATGTGACATTTCAAGTTTTTTTTATTAATTAACGTTATTTTTATGAGAAAATGGTATTAAGTGATTTTAATAAAATAGTCTTTAGTAAATACTGAAAAAGATTAGCCCACAGTGATCTTATCTTACTAAGAGCGTATCGATGAAAGTAAATATTTAAATATATATATATGTATTGTGGTTATATTTTTATTATAAACTCTTATTATTAGAGACTTAAGCATTGTGTTAATTTCAATTAAAGTGGTGTTATTTCATGTAACTTATTATATTTTATACAAGTTTTACATAATATATCAATAAAAGCTGAAGAACTGAAGTTATTCTAACTAGCATTTTCTACGAGTAACTTTTTTAAAATTCGAATGTATGTAGAAATCGATTTCCTTTCCATGTTCTACAAATATATGCTGTAATTTTAAATTTCCTCTTTTTCGTAGTATCATCCGGTGGATTGGTTTGCAGTAACAAAATCTCGCATTTCGATCTCGATCCTCTGCAACTCTCTTTAGCTCAGCATAAGAGCTACATCTCATGTCCTCGAACACTTGCTGCAAATACGCCCTCTGCAGTTTCTACACTCAACCATCCCTGCCACAATGTCGTAAAGAAGACTATCGTGTTGCATGATGTGACCGATCGCCTCTCTGAGATGGTTCTTTCAAGGTGCCTATCTTCCTTGATTATGCTGAGAGCCTCATTGTTCGTGACGTGGGCTCTCCAGAAAATTCCGAGAATTATTCTGTAAGACCACATCTCAAAGGCCTCTAGTCTTCTTTTATCACTTTCAGATAAGCACCATGTCTCACAGTCGTACATAATTTTTAACATGCTTAGATATTTTTTCTTGTAAATAACATTGACTGAAGAAATTTAATTATGTACATGTGACAATATAATAACACCATTTACTATCCTAGTTATATCTAAAATGACACCAGCTGTAATGAAAAAAATAACCACAAGTCTTCTGTTTTCTACCATTATACATAATTATTTCATTCCTGTTAAGTTAATCAGTTAAACATATTAGTTAAGTCCTTATTTGTTGAGATTTTGACGTCTATGTAATATTATTACTGTGTTATCTGTATTGATATGCATCAAACTGCTATGTTTTTTTTTAAATATGTAAACAGTCAACCACTATATAGCGTTATCATAAGATGATATGATTAGCCCGATGCTCTTGGGGCTGGTAACATAAAGATTTTAAGCCTTAAGTTCAAAAAATCTCATTTAAATAATAAATAAAACATGCTTTATATGTAGATTGACTGTGTATATATCAATTCTGAAAAATAAACCGTGAAAATATCATCACTGGCTTATAATTCAATCTTCAATCCGGGAAAAAAATATAGTTTTTCATAAAACAATGAATTTTTGTTATTGATAAAAACGTAATGTAAACCGAATACAATGATTTTTTCAATGTTTTAAGCATTCACTTTGAGATCCATAATGAATTATAAATATTTTTTTATTTACCTTGTTTGTACATGGATCACGAGAGTTATCCCTTAACAAGTGATGGATTGAGAAACGCTACGAGTTAGTCGAAACTGCAGTCTCCTAATAGAGAACTTATCTTACGTGATCCATTTAAAAACAAGGTATATAAATAAATATTTACAAAATACAATTAAATTGATTTCTCACATATACTACAGTTCTATTTTATCACACATTTGAACGCAAAAATCAAATTTACAAACGCTATTTAAATTTTATATCTTTGTTTCTTTTGATCTTGTTTTAATGATCCATGTGTATACAGCTTCTCAAGTTTTTTGAATCAATAATACGTTCCTGACTTTGACTTTCAAAGTGATAGTCAAGTATTAGAGCATTTTATAAAATTAAAGATATATTTTACATGGTGCGTAAACACTTCAAAACAATTTCACCTGAAGACAAAACGTAAAACACATAAACAAATTAATTGACATCAATGTATTGACCTATTCAATCATTAGGCACATTAATTATTTTTTTATTTAACATTAATCACTTTATTTGTCTCCAATACAAAGTAAAGTAAAGTACTTCAAATTTATGATTTCAATTTTAAAATATAATCATTCTATTGTATTTTTAATTGTGGCTATTATAAATATTTTTTTATTTATGTTATTATATTTTCAAAGTAAAAGAGAAACCTAAGCACAGACTTTCTTCCAAAAATTGATTGACATCTTTAGCGAAAACTTACATTTGATAATGATTTATTGAGTCGAAACATGTCACGGAAAATAATCAAATGTATTATATTTCTTTATTTTTTATTAGATACATAAATTTGTATACGAAAAATGCCTTTACTAAAATAACATTAAAACATTATTATTTTATGTTTTGTAATATTTTAAACGCAATTACATCCGAATTGAAAGTAATTGAAAACCTTTATACGGACACAAACCGCCGATCGTAATACGTTATAATATTTAACAGTGATTATTCTTGTAAGAAATATTATATTTTTACTATACATTTTTGTACACATTATCATCATCATCATCACATCATAGTGGAAGGTTTGGCTTCATGAAAAAGTTGTCTCCAAATTGATCTTAAGCGTTTTTGTATACCTAATCACATGTTTTATTTAGATGAGCTTTTAATCCTCTTAAAAAATTATCATTCGAAATCATATTTTCACAACTAAATAAATTATTTTTAATTATGTATAAAAAAAATGTCACCTTACTATATCGCGAATAAAATATGAAAAATATAAGTACTTTACTTTGGGAACATGGTTTAATTTGAAAATTTCTATTGTTTATCCGCTCTCAATTAGGATCAGATTGCAGTCATAAAGTGCAGTCTAAAAAACCGTCAGAATCTGGAATGCTTATGTAGTTTTAAGGCTTTATAAATGATGAAGATGAGGATTTAAAAAAATTATACCTGCCCACTAATTGGAAACATTGCCATTCAAAATCATTGTTCCAACTTATTTTACCAGAAAAATTGTTCTTAATTCAAAGTAAAATATTCTACTTTTACTTTTAAAATACATCACATTAAAATTGTATTAATTTAAATATTTAATTATTTTTTTGGTATAAACATATTTTTTCAATTATTTAAAAATAAAAAGAATAAGATTTTGTAATTTAAATTCATATTATTCATATATTTTTCAAATTTAATAGCGGGATGTAAATGTTATATATTTTGCAGTTAATTATAAATTTATTAAATAATAGTTTTTTTTTACCATATTATTTTCAATTGTAAAGCCCATTTGTATGATGTACATTTTGAATATCAATATTTTCAGATTTGAAATGTACCTATTCTGTATTTTAAATGTAAAGTGATATGACATAGGTAGGTATACGTTTTTTTTTTAATTTGTAAATACATGTCTTGTAATTTCAAAGATTTACCTCTTAATTAACCATATGTGTTCGGGTGTGCATTGCTTAAACTATTATGCAATTTAATATTTTTAGTCTTAAGTAAAATATTCCAACATTTTAGTCCGTTCTTGTTAATATTACTCATTATGCTTATATATAATATAGGCCTTTGTTGAAACTGTAAAAAGATGATTACTAATTTTTATAGACGAATTACTTTGTGAATGTGAAATCCCAAATGTATGAAAAGTTATTGTGTAAGCGTTTAAAAAACAAATCGGTGATTTATTCTATAAGCGAAAGAATAATTTGAATATTCGAATTTGGCGAATTCTGTAAGCAAAACATCACATCAAATACAATGTTTAACATCTCATTTAATGTGATTTTATTGATGAATTAATTACTTAATTAATTGCAAGGTTTTTGCTTACATTTTGCCTCGATTTAAAATGATGCCGAATGAGTATTTTTGGCTTTTCATTCGTTTTCTTTGCTCACATGTGAAGTTTATTGAAGAAGCTGACATAATGTTTGTATTTCGATATGAATGAAAAAATATATGTTTTTGATTGTGTAATGTGTTCAGAAAGTTGTAATAGAAAAACTAAAAGAAATTACTTTTTTTCAGTTTAAATTATTGATATTATCGTAATATTTTGATAAAATGTTAATGTACATAATGTTCAAAAATATTACTTTTGAACGATATTTTTCATGTAATTTAACATGATACATTAAAAATGCTAGTGTAACTAACTAGATATATAATATTAACAATATTTTATTACTTAATAATCGTTTTAATTTTTTTGTTACTATTTTCCGAATGCACTCACAGCTGGGCTAATGTCAATGTAGAGAACTTATGTTTCAAAATAAACTGTTCAAAATAAGTGTACATACAATTTAATTAATTACTTTTGAATTGTTATTTTGTTAAATCTTGCTTTAAGTTAAAAACATTAATTTTATTTAAATAGTTAGAACGCTCTTAGATAAGATAAGTGAAAATATTTCAAATCAGATAATGTAATTTTTGATTATTGTTTTAAACGAATACTTTTTTTTTCAAATATGGCATAGGGCAGACTCCTGTCAAATGCGGAATTAAAAATTCCGCATCTTCTTTGTTGAGATTTTTTATTAATTCTTCATTCGTGATATAATATGTACGACAGTGAATGATGCGAGGCCTTTAAATTTAATTGAAATCAAATTTAAAATCATGTTTTTAATTAATTAATATTACTGACATCTGTATTTTTTTATAAACATCACATTGATATCTCAAAGTTTCTTTGCGGTAGTGGGATTTGGTTGTAATTATTTATTAATCAATAAAATACATAAATTATGCAATGAAAATAAGGTGTTTATTAAATTATTATTAGTAGCTTTAAAAGCATGTCAAAATTTGTCGTTAAAAGGTTAAAGTAACCTAATTGGCTTTAAATTACGTTAATTTATAAATCCTGATGGGTACGAATAAAAAAATATACATCCTGTTTGATATTTATGGCTTAAATTTTTTGCTTTCAAATTTTTGAGGGTACATTTGGCTTTAAAAGCTTATTGTTCATTATTTCTCTTGGATGTGATCAAAAAATTATGTATGATTACGAATATTGGAATGTATCAATTGGTTTTAAAAAATGTCGTCAATTTAACCTTGCGTTGGCTTTCAGAAAGTCTTACAAAATGTTTCCATATTTATGATTGGTTGTGATATTGATTCGTAGTGAAGTGAGCTTTTTGGAAAAGATCGAAGCTTTTTACGGAAGCTTTTCGCTGAAAGCGACTTTAGAATATCGAAGACTGACTTAAATCTGTATACAAAATATATTTTCTTAGAATATTTTCAAAATTCGTTTTAAAAATTCACCACAAGACTCAGCCATATGCCATGTAATATGACAATTATCATTTTGTTTTTTTTTTTTGAAAAATTCTTTGGGTACAGATTTTCAAAGATAACATTGTATTTTTTTTACTCTCAACATATCATTCTGGGTGATTCTGTGAAATTTACTATATATTCATGACATATTATATTACATGAGTATTAAATTGCATAGCTATCTATTTGTATTAAAAGTGTCTATTTAAAAAAAAAAATGTGTTTAGTTTTGAAAATAAAAATATGGAATTGTATGTGCGTATTTTTCATTTTATTGATGAAAATTTCCATGAAACATTTCTTATATTAACAGTGTATCACGTAGGATACATTTATACATTATATCAAAGAAAACAGTTGATATACACAATGTCAAATTTAAATCCTGTAAAATACATTTGACTCGAGCTGATCATTCATGTTATTGAGTCCTTTGACAAGAAATCTGATGATAATGTATTTTGAGGATTCATTTGACATTAAAATATCATTGAAGGATACTGTTGACTTAAATGTATATTATAATATGCGATTGGGTTAAAAGCATATCAATTGTATATTACTTAGAATGCTATTGTTATAAAAGTGTGTCAAATGTGTATCGTGTAGGATACAATTTGCTTAGAGAGTATAACAAAAATTGTATTGTACCCAAAGAAGTAAATTTAAAAAGACAACTACTATTGATTTTTTTAACGGACTTATTTCGTGTATCATATAATCAACTATCCAACTTATAACTTAACCTAACTTTACCTTAAACATAGAATCAGGGACCAAACAGATAAAATCAAAACCATATCCAGGTAACATTAAACTCACACATTCTGAAGAAGAACAACAAACTTCCTCACTATCAGACAACATTTTTTGAAATGACAGTTTTCTGCTAAATTGTGGTTCAATGGGATACGCTTTGAATGTCAATGGAACTAAATTAATAATAAAAATGATTTTTAAATTCCTTTTTTCAAAAAATAATTACTAATCTAAATTTGGCATATCTATGGACCTGTATTTTAACTTTTCTATCCATAGTTTCGTTGAAAACTTTATGTAATTAACGGCCTCTTTAGGTGAATTATGCTCAAGACTATTAAGCATAATACCTGACTATTTAACTAAATAAAAGTGTATTTACTAGAATTTACTGAATAAAAGTAAAAGTACTTCAAATAACTTGAAGTAGGTGCAATCTGGGCCGAAAACAACATGGAAAATTCTAATCAATCTCAATTATCTAGATAAATAATTAGATAAAATGCAATTTTTACATTTTTATTTATAAAAGCCGAACGTATGGTGAATATTTTATTTTAAATGTTTTTTTTTATGATTATCCATTGTCATAAAAAGCTGTACCGTACCACGTCTAAGTATAATAAATTAAATTATATTTAATATGTATTGTTGTAGTGTGAATGTATGTAATATGAATTTGATATTTTTTATTGCATATTTCTGTAAATTTGGAGTAAGCGCCCACCATCTTGTATAATGTCTTCTTTTTATTGATGTGTATACCATTCCATTTTTGACAATATGTATTTCGTAAAGGTGTGACGACTTAAAAAAAATGCAAAATGTAAAAAAAAAACATTAAATGTTTTTTGAAATTTTATTGATATGAAAAATGGTGACTATATTTGCCTTTTAGTGTGAAATTATTGTACTATCAAATATTATTATTGTCGATTTATAACATTGCGATCCTAGATCCCACGAAAGATTGAATCTAACATTTTGAAAATGGAGGAAATCTTTTTTTTTGACCATTGGCATTAAAGCTGACACATTTGCATCACAAAACTTAAATCAAACGAAATTTCTGTCATAGTCTATCAATTAAATCAATTAGTAATTAGTATTTTCATAAAAATATCTTGTAGAGACCATTAAATGATTTGTCTTTAAGAAGAGGCTTTAGATTACAAAAATGCTTATGTTTTGCCTCTAGCAGCCACTACCTAGTTGGAGCATTCATCCACTGAAATTATTTTAACTTTATCTTTGTCATTTTTATGTAATATCGTAAGTTGCTGTCTAAAATATGATTTTTAATATTCACAATAGTTTAACGTTCTTTAACGCCTTAGCAGATTATCTAATACTTATACTTTTTTCAAGTAAATTTGTCAATGCATTTAATTCTGCATCGATTTTTTAATGTGCAATTTTTGTGTTTTTTTATGTAAGCACATACAGGAGAATACCGACAAATGGTGATAGTAATTTTGAAGTCTCATCTGTAGAATTATATGACGTTTACCATAGTGCATATGGCTAAGCGCTGCATGTGCTGTGAATGGGTGGTCTTGGACGACTTTCGTCTACCACCAATTTTAATTAATAGGCTATGACTGTCATTTTACGCGTGAGGGATCAAATTCACACCAACTGGGATTTAGAGCTCAGAAATCAATACAAAATCTTTTTTTAATCTCCGTCGGGGATCGAACCCACGACCTTCGACTTGCAAAGCAAACGCTTTTGCCATTGAGCTATACCCGCCGGTTAAAAAAAAAAAATTTGCTATTTTTCTTGTACCATGAAGCATTGTAATATTAGGAAAACAACAGTAACAGATATTAAATGATATTACTTACAATGCAGACGTAAGTTTATGTTGTTAAATAAACGGCTCAGGCACTACAGAACGTTTAGCTTCGCTGTATGTACAGTTTTATTTCCCCCTTTTTGATATATTTTACATGTATACAAGTTTTTTTTGTGTGCGCATGTTTGCAATTTAGTCTATATACACAGAAAATTAAAATGTTTTTGATTTGATGTGAGAGCTATGCCACTGGTTTAAAAAAACGATTACTCGTGTTTGGGTCGGTATGAGATCTAATCCCTTAATGTGTATAAAAATGACATGCTTTTAAACATGAACGTCGTATTCGTTTATTATTATTTTTTAATTATTTTTATTTCTGATATTCACGTGTTTTTGATGAAAAATAATGTTCCATTGTGGGTACAGTTATTTTCAGAGTATATTAAAGAAAAAAATATGTTATCGAGAAAAAGTGAAAAAAAATAAAATAATGTGAAAATTTGAAAATTATACCTAATATAAATAATATTGTACTATATTTATATTGTGACCATGGAGTAACCAGTATTTGTAATACTGAAATAAAAAATATTGCAAAATATTCAAAAAAATGTTGTTTTTTTTCATTATCCTTTTCCCCAACACCGCTTCTTCTTTAGCCTCGCCATTTCCCATCATCTGGGGTCGGCTCTTCTTGTGAACATTCTCCATGTCTGTCTGTCCTGCGTTGCATTCTCGGTCAAACCCAGAGTTTTCAGATCCTTGTTTATAGTTGCAGTCCAGGTTGCCTGTGATCTTCCAGGTCTTCTTCTCAGCGTGGGTATGACTCTCTTCACCATGTGGTCCTCATCCGTGTCATATGCCCATACTATCTTAGGTGGCTTTCCCTTATCTTTTCAGGTTTCCCCGACATCCCTACATACAAATATTTTTCGTATCCGTTTTCAAGAAACACAAGAAAGTTGTTGCCGGCCTGTTCTGTCAGTTGCTATTGTCCATGACCATTCTTCGTCCTAAGACATCTATGTGTCTGACGAACCACTTTCGAATAATAACATTTATTATATCTTTTCCGATATATATAATCGTGTCGGAAACAACAGGGTCAGATCCTGTCTGCCCAGAAGTAGGCGACGTCGATGGCGTTACTTCTGGCCATCATCAGGTCTTCCTGGGTGCAGCTATTTGGGCACAGCGCACACTCCAGAAGGTGTGACAGGGGCTGCTCCACGCCGCAGTCACATTCAGTCGGTCCGCTGTAAAACTGCCAGGCCCTCATCTGTGTCCTCGTCTTGCATACTCCGGTCCGAAGTCTGCAAGAATTTTCCGATTATATCTCATGACTTGAAGAGACGGCAGCTACCATATTTTATATATTAATTACATGCTTTACACATTACTGTAAATAATACATGTAGGTTGATAAAGGGAATGACTGCACTTCCAATTTCCTACCGTAGATGTAACAATGAGTACTGAAAGTAGCAAAATGATATATCACGTCAACCGATGTCAACGGTCGGGGAATCTTTGACGGCATATGCCGACAACCGATGCGAAAGAGTTAATGAATACAAACGATACTGCTAAATTCTGCAACATTTTTCGTAGTGCTAACAATATTGAATTTGATATGACATAAATATTTAGAGTTTTGAGAAGTAATAATAACTTCTTTGGAAAACTAAAGTTCATTTTTAAAGCGAAAATTCCGCAATGTCTAAAAACTAAGGGGATTAACCAATGCATTCTCCCTGTATTAACTTATGGCGCAGAGACTTGGAATCTGACAGCAAGTCTTACCAATAAAATAAAGGTCACCCAGCGTGCTATGGAGAGATCCATGCTCAGAGTGTCGCTAAAAGATCCGAAACGAAGAAATACGCAGAAGAACTCAAGTAGTGGATGCTATCCAACGAATAGGCACACTCAAGTGGCAATGGGCAGTGTCTGTCGAAGAGACGACGGACGATGGGGAAGAAAAGTATTGGAATGGCGCCCAAGAACTGGCAAACGAAGCATTGGCCGACCCCCTGCAAGATGGACTGACGACAAAGGAAGAATAGCGGGAGAGACCTGGATGCGGGAGGCTTACGTTCAACAGTGGACGGATACAGGCTGACGATGATGATGAAATATTTAAAAATTGAATAATGTTTGTATAGCTCTTACTATTTTCAAAATTAAAGCAATCTTTCAGATCGTTTCTCTCATGGGGCAGCCCTTAACATTACAATACAAAACTCCAAATTCGGCCTTCGACGTTGCGATGAATAAAAACCTTCATTCAAAGTTTTCAAGATTTAACGCAGGAACACAAGGTTAAAAATATATTATAACAACCTTCAAATTAATCAGAAAATTTTCGGCAGTAAGAAGTATGCGATTTTTGTAAAACCCTTAAATGCTTGCTTGCATCTTCAAAAACACCCAAAAAAAATATATGTACAAAAATGTAATATTTAAATCGGATTTATGCAGATATAATTTTTTTTTAAATAGTTGATAAAAAATGAGTAGAAAAAAGTACCAGTAAAAGGAAAAACTCACTTTCACAGTGCAAAAACTTATTTCAACCGTGTTTCATTTTATCAACAAAATATGATATCAATTGACATCAGCATGATATAGCCCTTGCTGACTGGTACCGAAAACCTCGATCTACAATCTTTCGTCTCTTATTTCTGTTCGCTTGTCGTACATGCATGTGTCGTCATATTGGTATTTTGGAGTAGTTACGGAGACCGTCACTTGGGACGCGTTGCGACAGCCCATCACGGGCGCGCCAGTCGTGTGCCGACGTCAACGAGATCATATTGTATTGTGGTCCGACTTGAATGCTGTGACTAGGTCGGGCCATAAGTTTTTTAAGTTATCGAAATATATATGTCGATGTAATTCAGAAAAAGTCTCTTTATTACTTATCTGCTCCCCATCCTGCCACCACGCGACTGAATAACGGAGTATGTTACAATATATTGTAACGTACTAACACTAGAAATAATTAACAGAATATTCCAATATATTAAGTGCATATACTAGAATGGAGAATTGTCACATGGAAATGTACGAAAGAATTTATAAATTTATTTTTTATACTCAAGAATTTATAGTATGATTCCCTAAAAAAATTATACATACATATTACATTTTTTAGAATTTCACATTTCGCCTCAAAAAACTAATGATTTGTACCTAATTTGAGTGGATTTTAAGTATATTTACTTTACTTACATAAGCACTCATTCTTGTAAATACGATTTCAAAATAAAAACAAAAGATTATTTAGAAATTATTCTAATTTTTTTATTAAAGAACGATATGTTTCGGCTACGTCGGGTAACTATTGTTGAGTCGAGAAAAAAAAATCTTGAACTGAGATAATGCTTAATTTTCTTTCTGTTATTAGATGTTTTAAATAAAAAAAATCTGACATTCTAAGAATGATGACCCTTTTGCGGAGAAAAATCTAACCAACCGAATGGCTTTAATACTTTTTCATCGGTTGTCGGCATATGCCGTCATAAGATTCCCCGACCGTAGACATCGATTGACGTGATATATCGTTTTGCTACTTGCTTAGAATAGTTTTTATGCATCATCTGATAGCTAAAGGATACAAGAACCAATAAAAACTAGATAAGTACATTAATGCTTCAAATACTAGTTTTATAATTGACAGTATAATTTGTATTCAAACCGAGCCGTAATGAAAAGCTTAAAAAAATATTTTTTATACCTGACGATATACAGTATGCACTTAAGACAAAATGCTTTTAAAGGGTTTAAATTAACCAGTGCTTTCATATCAACATCACGGTCAAAGTCATAAATTACTTTAAATTTTCTTATTATTATTATTGGCGGTTAAGAGTCGAGTACAATGCATTTTCAGAGCGCACCATCTTGCGCATGTGTGCCAACCTCCGAGGGCAAAAACGAAAAAAATAACGACGCTTTCGTTCTTTTGAGGGGTTTGAAAAGAAAGAGCGGGATCAGGCAGACAACCTTCGGGCGTCACAAAGCACAAGTCAGTGTGGCCGCCACAGTGCTGCCAACATTTTTAACTCGAATTATGATTATATCGTTTTTAAATAATATTCCAAATAATTTGATATATTCCTAGACTATTGAACGTACTAAAGTCTATCAAAGATTTGCCCTATGTTCCCGAGACATATAATTGAGAAGAAAATCACACGACTTTATTTTTAAAAATGTCAATTTGAATTTGGTTAAATAACATTACAATTAATTGTGATTTTTTATCAAACTAGAGACACGTTGCTTGTATAATGTTAACCCTTTCACATTGGTTGTCGGCATATGCCGTCATAAGATTACCCGACCGTTGACATCGGTTGACGTAATATATCGTTTTGCTACTTTCTCAGAATAGTTTTAATGGATCATCTGAGCTAAAGAATACAAGAACCAATGTGATATATGAAAATAGTACCAGAAAAGTACATTTATGCTTTAAATACTAGTTTTATAATTGACAGTATAATTTTCAAACCGAGCCGTAATGAAAGGGTTAATGATGTCAAGTTATGGAATAATTTTATATTTATACAGTAATCTTACTATTACCATGTAAAAGATACAGGGTTATATATCAATGCATACTTAGGTCGGTAAGTGAGTGTCTCCTAACAGCAGGTCTTACCCACAAAATAAAGGTCACCCAACGTACCATGAAGAGATCCATGCTTGGAGTGTCTCTAAATATATAATCCAAAACGAAGATATCCGAAAAATAACTCAAGTAATGGAGACTACCCATCGTATAGGCACACTCAAGTGGCAATGGGTGGGACATCTCTCGAAGATGCGACGGTCGATCTAAAAGAATAGTTAAAAAGTGAGAAGTAAGAAAAAAGTGGCGTCCAAGAACTGGCAAACGAAGCGTTGGCCGCTCCCATGCGAGATGGATTGATAACATCAGAAGAATAGCTGGAGTATCATGGATGCGCGGAGGATCAAGAAGGATGAAGTCTCACGCGAAAATCCTACATTCAAAAATGGACGGACACAGACTGATCATGAAGAATCACGAACCTATAACACCTGACATCCCCCCGTCTTTAAAAAGAACGATATGTCACGGGTTAGTATGGCTGCGTGCAGGAAAGATGCAGGTTAGCAGATTACCAAGCAAAACAACTTGTTTTTGGTTCACAATTCGCGTTTATTTTATTTAAGACTTGCTTTTTTGTCCAGCCGCCAATGATCGCGGCAAAAAAGCAAATTAAAGATGACAGTTGCACCAACAAGAAATGGAGCAACTGTCATAACAAATAAAATTGCGTATTCAAATATATATCAAGCTGATATCACACGTAATTATGAATAAAATACTAATCGCAAAAAAAATAACTGCTAAAAATGTATTTTTTTTACGTTTTCGGTATTTATTTATCTTTTTATTTGCTGTTGGCAACACCGTGCCGACATAACAATGAGTGCATGTGTGTGTGTGTCGTGTACACGCTTGTCGCCTACATGCGGGCCTCGGTACGTTCCTTCAGTACATGTGCGCATGAATTTCACGACCTCTCGCGGGCGAAATTATAACTCACAAGTGTGTTTTCGTTTATGAGCACGCCCGCACCTCCGTTCCCAAAACATTATGCGAGCAAACAGCGCGAAACCTTTAAGAATAACAACATTACTTAACATGTGACATATTTTGTTATGTATTTCTCATGCAATGAGTGGACTTTGAGTGAAAACAACAAGTTCAAATAACACGTTATGCAAGCCACTGTATGTATACCTATAATGTGACTGATTGCAACCAAAGATTAACATACCACTTACATTAACAGAGCAATATATAATGTCCATAGCTTCCACCATTATATATTCCTCTTGCAGCCACCCACATCCTTCAGACTCGTCTTAAGCTTGCTGAACATCCATACATTATTGATTTATGTTGACCAAAATTTGCCAGTTTCCAAAAATCATTTTAATACTGAAATGTTCTTCCATTATCTGAGTTTTCTCCTTCATATAGTCTGAGTTTTTTCAACCCACGAAATATTTTAAGCGCAACACGCGTTTCCTGCATGCAGCGTCTAGTAGTCCTGAAGTCTACTGGTCTCGACCAGTTGTGTTCACTTGCATTCTGCTTTTATAAAAAAAACAGTGTTACACATCTCTTTCGCATGCCTTTTTGATTAAACGTTACAGAACGTATTATTTTTGACAACTTTGCTTACCTTCGCAATGCTGACAACAGTGGCATTTCATGAAAAACCAATGCAGCCGTGTAATGTGTTTTCTGGACACCCTCTTGCTACAATACTGAAGATACGAGAGTTTGACTTTGTGAGGAATAACAACAATTCACATAATCGTTTGAAGTACAATAAAATTAAGGCGATAAAGAACGTTAAAGTTAAGGTTATAAAAACACGAGTAATTTTCTTACTTCAAGAATATTATTATATAAGTTGAATTTATGATCTATTTCCATGAAATATACTTATTTTCATGTAAATATGCTAACATCCTCCTCTCTCTTAAAAGGTTGTTATTCCGTCGCGTGATGGCAGGATTAGGAACAGATTGATAACACAGACTTTTTCAGAAGACATATATTTACGATAAGATCTTACAAATTTATGGCTTGACGTAGCATTCGACCGAGCCACAATACAATATGCTCTCGCCGACGGGTGGGGCACGAGTACCGCGCTCGTGATGGCTCTCGCCCAGCGCTATTAGTGGCGGTCTATATAACTAGTCCCAAAAATAGCGGACACATAAATGTATGACAGGCGAACAGAAATAAGAGACGAAAGATTTTATATCGAGGTTTTCGGTACCAGTCAGCAAGGGCTACATCATGCTGATGTCAATGCATTGAAAGGACATGTGTCAACGTCGAATTCCAGCACAAATTGTAAGCAAGATATAAAATGTCATAAATGTTTGTGTAAAATCATCTTTTACACGTGCTAACACACATGACAAATCACAGAAGGATCGATATATTAAAAAAATAGTCTATAAAATATCATCATCAGCCTGTATCCGTCCACTGTTGAACGTAAGCCTCCCCCGTGAATCTCTATCCTCTTCGATCCTCCGCCTTCCGCATCCAGGTCACTCCTGCTATTCATCTTATGTCGTCAGTCCATCTTGCAGGTGGTCGGCCATTGCTTCGTTTTCCAGTTATTGGGCGTCATTCCAATACTTTTCTTCCCCATAGACCGTCGTCTCTTCGACAGATATGTCCTGCCCAAAGCCACTTGAGTGTGCCTATTCGTTGGGTAGCATCCACTACTGAGTTATTCTGCGTATTTCCTCGTTTCGGATTTTATCTTGTAGCGACACTCTTAGCGTGGATCTCGCCATAGCACGCTGGGTGACCTTTATTTTATTTGTAAAACTTGCTGTCATATCTCACGACTCTTCGCCGTAAGTTAATACAGGGAGGATGCATTGGTTAAACGCCTTAGTTTTAAGACATTGCAAATTTTTCGCTTTGAAAATGTTCTTTGGTTTTACAAATGCTGCCCATCCCAGTTGTATACGCCTGTCGATTTCTGTAAAATATAAACTGTCTTAAAGATAATGTCTTGGATTGTACTCGGGATGGTGCATAAAAAACGAAACGGGTGTCCTTAATACTTTTATGACCAAAAACTGTTATAGTGTGTGTGTGCTGCAAAGCGGAAAACATAGCCATCGTTGTATGGGTCCACTTTTTTACGTCTGGGAATATGAAATTGTTTTTCTGTGCAGGGGGATGGCATTATCTGCACGTACAAACTTCGAAAGGCAGTGCTTTCCAATGTCTACGTTATAAAATTAAAAACATATTTCAACTCTCAAAAAACTATATTTCAAACATTGTTTTTGGTTGCCTGCATTTGGCTTTCATTAAATCAAATATTAAAAGACCTGTTTTTATTTGTTCAGTAACTAATTTAAGGTTTTGGTAGTATGTTAAATCAATTTGCAGTTAGTAAAATTAATCGGCAGTAGACTAAATAAATTGACTGAATCAAATGTGCCTATGTGTATGAATGTGGTCAGTTATAAAATTTAAATGGCAGTAATATATTCAATATTGGTAAAAAAATAATGCTTAACTAATGAATAATTAAACTTTAAAATTAAAACCAAATTTAACCTAAACTATTATTAATTATCATTCATTAATTATTTCCTTCAAATTTATTATTTTTCTACTGTCTGTATCAGATGATAAACCGAATGCTCTTAGCTTGCTTGATTACTCGCTAGATTAGGCTAGCTTACGCTAGATCAGGCTAGAAAATTCGCTAGTTTAGGCTAGGATAGCTTATGTTAGGTCAGATGCTATGTAAGGTTAGGTTAAGTTGTAAAGGTTTGATTCTTAACGTTATTCGCGTTAAAACAACGTTAAAATTACGTTAAAAAAAATATTCTGCCAATTAAATTTTTAGTAAAAAAAATCCCTTCCTACTCTTCCGCACACACTCTTAATTCAAATAAATTTACACTTCAGCATGCTTATACACGTTAGGAACTAATGGCTTTAAGTAATTAAACACCGCTCAGTGTGATCTTTGTTAAAACAAGGTAAGAAATATCCACCTTCTTCTCTTCTTTAGCCTCGCCATTTCCCATCATCTGGGGTCGGCTCTTCTAGTGCACATTCGCCATGTCTGTCTGTCCTGCGTTGCATTCTCGGTCAAGCCCAGAGTTTTCAGATCCTTGTCTACAGTTGCAGTCCAGGTATTCCTAGTCCTTAATTAAATCACGTTTGGTTAGGTTAGGTCTCTTGGTTATCAAGTTTCACTACGATCAATGTCTGATTTCCTGATGATTACATTGGTTACCCCTTTCAGGGTCGCGTGGTACGCGTGTGAGTACCGAATGTGAGTACTCAGCTCTACCACCACTTTCAACAGAAGACCTTTACAGACAACGAATTCATTTTCACGGCCGTCTGCCAAAAAAGTATGCCGCTTTAATATCCTGCCAAATGCATCGCTTATTACACTCAAATGCAAGCGTGGAGCATCGGCGGAACAAAAACATTGCAAAATATTTTTATGTATTGCATAAACACATACAAGAGAATACCGAGATCATCATACCATGTCCACTTCCCTAACTAAAGCATATGACATTCACGAACTGACAAAAGTCAGCTTCGCCTCCCGCAGCTCGCCGAGTACATTATATGAATATTTCCTACGGATGGTGATAGTTATATAGAAATCTCATATACAGATTCTTTGACTGTAAACATTGTATGCATGGTTAAACGCTGCATGTGGAATATTTATCCGCCAATATCGTACTATTTTTTTTTTTTTTTTAGACAATTATTTATTTATTTCCTTCAATAACATTACAAAATATTTTAACATCTTAAGTCATTATTGAAGTATTTACATAAAAGTGTGGTCCGTAAATTTATTGACACATTTAGTGTCAATGACCTCACACCCAGAACAAGCGTTAGGAGACTCAATGCAAATAGTTGACTTGTAACAACAAAAACCCTGTTATAAGTAAATCATGGATGACCCACAAATAACATGGCATTATTGTCACAACATCAAACTTCCAAAATTTCGCCTTCGTCAACACTAGCACTGAATCCGAAGCAATATAACACCAAATATGTCAATATCTTCACTTAAGCTGGTTTCAACCACTGTTCACTGCGATTCTTTCGTCTTACGCGTATCCAGGGTTGAACGATGGTCTTTTCAGGCCACACTTCAGGCTCCATGAGAGACTCTAGCGAAGTCGCGATGACCCCGACTTTGAAAGAAGTTGACAGCGTCCGTCTGCTGATAATCCTCCTGATGGTCATCCAAGAGGGATTGAATGCAGCGGTCACTGCCAAGAAGCTCTGCAAGTCATCAGCTGTTGTATCCGGGTGAAGACCCTTGGCGTGAAGATACGCCATCTTCACTCCGGTAACCTTCTTCGAAGGAGCTGCAGAACCGCGGATCACCCGACGTGCTGAACGCCTTTCCCCATCAGAAGAGGCGCGACTCATATCCGAGTGGTAAACTTTCTCGGAAAGACTGCTCGTGGGAGAGAGAGAGCATCCACGGAGAGAGCATTCCGGGCCTCCAGTTCCTCGAACCACGAGCTGAAGGACCTTCTTGGGAGCCCTACTCAGAACAGCAGGGGCAACTTGCATAGCACACTCCGAGGATTCGTCTTCATCGGAAGCCTCACTTGAAGTAACGGCTTCACCGACGGCAGATTCGGAGTCTCTGCTGTCACAGTTGAGTGATGGTGAAACTTGGCGAGGGCTTGTAACAATTTCCGCGAAGGTAGCCGGAATCTCCTTGCACTTCCTAGGCAAGCGCCTTCTACGGGAAGACGGCAGACTTGTGGGTTGGGTGGAGAGTCCACACCAATGGACATCGGTGTATACTCCTTCCCGCATCGAACAGCCTTTAAGAGCCGCTCCAGCAGCAAACGGTGATCGTCTAAGCGACGATGTATTTGCGCGATGTCACAATCGCAACTACGCGCCATTCTGTAGGTAGAATGACAAGACGTCCACTCGGTTTGAGTGTCGAGCGACGAATCTGTCTAACGTACTGTCTAACTTCAAACCGGCATTCTCGCATTATCCATTTTTTAAATAAATTAACTCTGAAAGCGTGGTGCTTACAGATCGACAGTCGCCTACCATCAAATTAAATAAATGTACTATATCAACCAATGCGTCCTCCCTGTATTAACTTATGGCGCAGAGACGTGGAATCTGACAGCAAGTCTTACCCATAAAATAAAAGTCACCCAGCGTGCTATGGAGAGATCCATGCTCGGAGTGTCGCTAAAAGATAGAATCCGAAACGAGGAAATACGCAGAAGAACTCAAGTAGTGGATGCTACCCAACGAATAGGCACACTCAAGTGGCAATGGGCAGGTCATATCTGTCGAAGAGACGACGGTCGATGGGGAAGAAAAGTATTGGAATGGCGCCCAAGAACTGGCAAACGAAGCATTGGCCGACCCCCTACAAGATGGACTGACGATATAAGAAGAATAGCGGGAGTGACCTGGATGCGGAAGGCGGAGGATCGAAGAGGATGGAGACTCATGCGGGAGGCCTACGTTCAACAGTGGACGGACACAGGCTGATGATGATGATGATGACTATATCAACATTTCAGGGGTTAAATTCACACTACACGAGGGTATTTTTTTTGAAATTGATTAAATAAAATCTTTTTTATTTTCTTGGGGGATTGAACTCATGACATTCGATATGGTAAATAAATACCAGTAGATTAAAAAGAAAAGAGTTTTCAAATTGTAAGCTTCATCCCTCACCCATAAAATGCCAGTCATAGTCTATTAATTAAAAGTGGTAATAGACGAAAGTCATCCCATTAACTCTACTCGTAGTAAACTGTAATAAATGCTTGATGCATAAATGACAGGCTGTAGTTGGCGGATCAACACTCCACATGCAGCGCTTAGCAATATATTTACTATTTATTAAAAAAAAAACTCTTACAGAAACATTACAAATTTGAACAACTCAATTTGTTTCTGAAGTAAAATAAGAATTAATTCTAAAATAAAATAAATACAATACATAGAAATATAGATACTTATGATAAAGTACTACGAACAAAGCAATAAAGACAAGCAACAGAAGGACCCAATGCTCATCAAACAGACGACACCAACAAATTATTCCTCCAGAAAAAACTCGTGGAGTTCATGCCTGAATTGGGCCTTACTTACGTGAAATATATCAACATCCGAGGCGATTTGGTTAAACAGTCTAACATGGTGATACGCGTCATATGTGAAAATCCATAGATGAAATTTCTGCATCACTATCACCATCCGTCGGTATTCTTATATAAGTGTTTGGGAAAAAAAAGATATGTGAAGTAATACTTAACCTACTACAATAAGTTGTCTGTATACAAGTAATGAACAAAATAAGTATGACTATAATAAAATGTTTTAATTGTCTTATTTCCTGAAAGATTTTTTTGTTACGCCATTGGTTTAAAGGAAACATCGGTCGTCGCCCGGCTCAGGGCCAGAGAAAAAAAATAAAAAGCGAAAAGCGCGCGAACGGCTCGCCGCCATCTTGGTTTATTTTTCGGCTTCCCGCGCGCGGTTTCATTACAACCGACCTGATTAATTGCGGCGGCCATATTAAAAAAATAATATTCCCGACGAACGACGGCCGACGTTTGTCGGGATTTTTATTGTCGCTCTCGGGAAAACACAACACACGGGATGTGATTGCTGTACGCGTATATATATATACAGGTATAGTGAAGAAAATACAGCATGATCCCTGAGTGTATGCATAAATGATAGATGCATTGAAAATGAGCGTTTTGTATTGAGACTCATAATTCGGCAGGTATATATCCGATCGAGCTGAAATAAATTTTACCTGAAAGATAAAACCAATTTGTACAATTTATTACATTCTTCAATGATTAACTTGTTTGCCCCGAATAACTAATAGCTTGTACGTACTTTCAGTGATGTTGAGAATTTTAAAAGATCGAATTTTGATAAATATACTAAATTTTGTTAAATGATCAAAGATTATACTAAGCTTTCTTCACCCAACCTGTAACTCAATAAAAAACAGGATCCCTGAGTATCCGCTTAAAAAGTTGATAACTATTAGAATTCTTAATGTTTCACGTGTTAACTAACCCCAAATAAATAAGGCAACGAATTATTGTGTCAGCATTTATAACAATGATTCGTCAGTAAATATTTAAGAAATGCTTAATAATAAAAACATAAGAAGGTTAGTAAAAAAGCTAAACTGTTAATAGTAAAATATAAGAAGACAGTAAATAACGAATGATTGGAAATTAATAATGTGTTAGTCAAGGTAAGGTTTCCATTTTATTTGCTAATAACTCATTCATTTTACATTAATTACTGGCAGTATTGAGTATATTATTAAAATAATTTAATTAATCCACTACCAGTTTATTTACTTAACTGCCAATTCATTCAATTTAGTGCCGAAACAATGAATAAGTTACTGAACGAACAAATACAAGTCAATAAATAATAGCTTGTACCTACTTTCAGTGATCTTAAATTTTATAAATATAACCCCGAACTCTGGTTAATATTCTGGTAATATTTAGTTAAATACTTAGGGATGACACTAAATTTTCTTCTGCTTACATACTGAATAAAACATTCTGAATATTTGCATAAAGTATTAACATTTATTACATTTCTTAATTTTTCATATGCTAGCCTCAAGTAACTAATAGCTTGTACCTACTTTAATGATGTTAAGAGTTTTAACTTGTATATACTCGTATGTCCGGATTTTGGTTAAAATATTTTCTTTAGTTTTATAGTCAGAGACGCTATATTATACGACGTAAAATATAACCCATTATAATAATCGAAAACTATCAATAAATTAGTAGAGTATTTGCATAAATTATTGTTATTTTTTTTTTTAATGATTCACATAGTTGCCCCAAATAATTAATAGCATGTACCTACTTTCAGTTATTTTAAATGTCCGGATTCTCGTAAATATAATTTATTTAGTTAAAAAGTCAGAGATCATGCAAAAATTTCTCTTCTACATACGCGTATTTTTCATCATTTCCTCATTTTTTAATTTCATTAAAAATGATATAAAATGTAACTATTGAAATATATATTTTACAATCAAATGTGGTGTAGTAAAAAAAAATAAAAATGCGATAATAAAGCAATACATTTGAGGATATTTCTTTATTTAAGCATTCAAACTCTATTAAAAACAAAAGAAAACGTTACGTTCTAAATATTGTTCGAAAATTCAAAATTCGAAATTCGCGACTTTCATTTTCTTTCGCGGGCACGACGACTCGATGGCCTTGGCGATGCCCGCGGCCGGATCGCTTGTATTTGGGATGTGAGTGCGAGTTCTTCATGGCCAACATTTCGTGAGTAAACGACCTGTCTGGAAGGTGGTTGACGTGCGAGCAGACCCTCCCGTAACAGCCGATAAGCCGACGAGACAACGAGGGGGAAACAGACAGCTTTTACCAGAATTTCACGTGAATATTATCAAATTCTCTCTTAAGCACGCAGACGAATTTTTTAACATTAAAATACGCTTATCATACGACGGAGTCAGCTTTGGAGATTTTTTTTGTATGTATCATTGAAAATATAGCTTATTTTGTCTCCGTCCAGCAATCCATTTCTCCAAGTACGTGTTTGATAGTTTACTTTGAAGAGTATGTTACGAATATGTTTATTTCATAAACTACAGCTGATTTTTCATCATTGTCGTAGTATTCAATAAACATTAAGTGCGATATACATAGTGTATCGTATGTATTAGATGCATCTACAGAATGCACAGACTTTTAACGGAAGGAAAAATAATTATCAGCTGAATGAGATTTTAGGTGGTGATACAAATTAGAAATGAAAAATGATGTTATGTCAATTTATGGGTGTATCAGTTTATCAGCATTAAAAATAATTATTTTGTACGTATTTAAGAATAAATTAAAGTTTTTTACGAGTTATCTTATTTTCATGAATTCCTGTACCTAATAATAATTATATAAACAAACTAAATGTCCTTATTTTTCACTAATAATTCATTACGAAAAGTTTATTTTTTAATTTTTTGCCATCTCGTAATACTGACATTCTAATGGTCCGCCTATCAGATTCATTTTTATATAAATTTAAAGGATGATTCTAATTATTTTACGGTGACAATACGAGAACAGAAGAGCGTTAATTTTTATATGGAATCTGTCATTTTTCTACTATTAAATTACTATTAAAAATATTTTTATACAATAGTTTTCCCGGAATCGCCCAACAAACAATACTTTGTAACTTAACAGAATTTATGTGATGCAACATAATTTAACAACTAATAACACGCATTTTCATAAATATTCAGCAATGCATTATAACATTTCATTGTATTATAAATATAACAAAGAATCATTGTCCGCATTTTATTATGCAGGCAATCAAAATTTTCATTATTGTATCGAACAATTCAAACGAAATACAAAAAAAACAAAACAAAGAAAATATTCGGTCAAACCAGAGACAGCTCAACGTGAATTATATTATGTACCTACCCGCTTAGCTTTAGGTGGGTATGTTTTGTGTACTGGCAAGTTGAGTGGACTGCAGTGTGTGTGAACCGGCATGGCAACACTGACCTTGTGCAACGCCGAATAACGTTCGTTTTTTTAAACGCATTTCCCGCCGACTGATTTATTCAGCTTATTATACAGACTCGGCGTATCGTTTATACATTTTAAATAAATGAAAATAAAAGTGCAGAAAAATATTCACAAGTACGAATGGCTTTTCATATCACAGCACACATTGCAAAAATTATATAAATATATATATATATTATTATTTTATTATTCAACTAAATTCATTTTACCAGGATTTTTCCGAGATGGTTATTAATGAATGTATATTTTTTACATGTTTAACGTTAAAATACCGCCCCATGTGTCAATTTCCCACTCCTATATTAATATCACTATATTCATTGTTTTATGGAATTAATCTTAAGTTTTTTTTTAATTACATAAAATAAACTGCACAATTAATTACATTGAAGAATGATAATCTAAATATTTATATAGGTAATATAACCTTTCTTAATAAACAATCCTTTTTAATAATTAAGTGAGTTCATATTTAATTTGTCATATTAAAATTGTACTCAACGAATAAAATCACTAGTTGGGTGTAAGAAATTTAATTTAATATGAAAATAAAATTTCGTTGCAAATAATTAAAATGCGGGGTCCAATTAAGCAGAAGCGTAACAAATGACATTCAGATATTTCGAACAATAAAGCGTTCCATTATTATTTCAAATCGATAGGTACTTACGAGTATCAACATACGAGATTTATTAAAAATATGCATTACTTTTAACACAACAGTTTTGAACATTTTTAAAATCGGCTATTTACCATAGTAACGATATATTGCGACTTTTTAAACGACAGCTCCTGCATTAGTTTGCTGATATAAAAAAAAAAAATATGCATTATAATGCACAATTTTTCATCAATATAAAGTGCAAATATTCAGCTCGACTTAATGATAGAAAATTGCTTAATTTTTACATCTAATATGAGTATTAGTTTGCATTCAAACGTTAAAACAATCAAGACTGGAAGCGATATATATTTACAAAGCATTTAAAAATAGATTTTGAAATTTCCGAATCGAATTGAATCGAAAGAAGGCATGAAATTGGCGCCAATAATCCTTGACAGTTCAGCGATGCCAAAGATTTTCCCGCCATCAACAACATTCTCAATTGAGCCGGTCAGCGCACCGCGTGTAGGTATATTAATTCATGTACTGAGAACTTTAGTGGGTAGGTACCTTTAACACTGTAAACACCGATTATTGCGAATAAAACTGAATTAAAATTCCTAATAATTTTGTGACACATCTTTTATAAATATGTACAATGTTTTTTGTCTGATAATAAATATATTAGTTTTATAACGGCACAAAGAAAAATCGTATCTGTGGATTTTATGAAGTTTTTCAGTCAGATCTGGTTGGTGGTATTCACACATTGTCAGTTGTATGAAAAGGTTGTTACTTAAATATACATATACTATACATAAAATTATTTTTTCAACGCGTCAATCCAAGCACAAAAATAACGGCAGAAGCGGGATGCGAACCGCGGACCTTGGAAACCAACTATGCCCAGGTATTCATACCGCTCGGCGAATCGCGCCATTGCTATGCCCAGACTGACATGCGGTGAAACTAGTATTTATATCATTGTTAGCATCGTACGACAGATGTCGCCATAGTATATATTCAAAGTATGTATATTTTTATTATTATTCTATCAGTCTTCATTTATTCACAAGCTTAATATTATTACTTTCCGGTATTCTTTTTATGTATAGTATATGTATATTTAAGTAATAATAATATTGTAATATAGTCAATGATCTATAAAAGTAGAATAGAATATTGAAATAATAAAATAATATTCTAATAAAAATTAAAAAATTAATTGAAAAGGTTGTGTTTACGGGGGGATTTTCGACAAACCTAAAATATATCGCTGTAACAATTAACCCAATATTACCGCGGCCTGAATTTTTTATTCTAAGAGGCAGTTTTAACCCAAAATAATAACATAGAAGGGCCGCAACACTGTAGAAAAAATCTCCGTTACAAATAAAAAAGCGTGCTTTACATAAGTGGCATAATAAAAAATGGTTGAGTGTGTTAGTAAACGATGTTTGAATTTAGAATTATCGTATAATGACAATGGCGTATCAATATTACACATCTCTCCGATATATGAGAGTCTGAATCTAATATATATGAATATATATATGATAAACAATGACACTCTTACGTCTAACCTGCAATCAATGGAACACAGGCGTAAGATTGGTTCTCTTAGTCTTTTCTACCGTTATTACCACGGTCGCTGCTCTTCGAAACTTAAAGAACTAATTCCTCCTGCACCCACCCACAACCGACAAACTCGTCTTACACTTTCCGAACATCCATAAACTGGCAGCTTCCAAAGCTCCTTCCTTAATGCCACCGGTAAGCTATGGAATGCTCTTCCAGCGTCTGTGTTTCCTTCTTCCTACAATCTGGATCTCTTCAAGAAACCGATAAATATACACTTGCATATCCCCTACCCACACACAAACACGAACACAATACACGTTTCCCGCATGCAGCGTCCAGCCTCCCTGGCTGAGCGTCATAGAGTGCACTGGTGTTGACCGGGTGTGCTCTCCTGCATGCGTTTACATTTAAAAAAATATATAATAATATGTTTGCTTACATTAAAAACATTCTCAATACTGGTTATAAGTGTACTCAGTCATAGGGCTTTAGATGAAAAAGAAGAAACGGTCCAGTGTTATACTTTCAGGCTGGTATCGTGCGTGTTAAGTTGGGCGCTTCCGCCGTGAACGCAGCCGCAGTCGCCGCCCGCAGTTCCCGACCTTGGTACAACGTCAAATAAAATAACGACGCGTTGCGTTCGCTTCGTAATAACTACCTACCGCACACCACCTACCTACAAACCTCGATACCTAACCACCCGCAGGGGCAGATTCAGAAAAAAAACGCGAAGAGAAAGACATGATTCGAATTTCAAAACATTCTACAAACATTATATTTTTAATTTACAAAACAACTATCGAAATCGTGTAAATAATAGAATGAGGTTTATGTTATCACAACATCTTTTTACAATACAGACAGTTTGGATGACCTTTTATTAAGATTAGTTTTCACAGGAGAACCAAAACTAATGTCGCAAATTTTAATTTTTAATTTTTTGATATATTGAGATCCCAATTGGCAGGTTAATTTCCTTTTTTCATTTATTTTTTTTCCTTGCAGAAACATTACAAATTTTATCAACTCAATTCATTTCTGAAGTACAATAATAATTAGATAAAAATACAATATGTATATAAAAACATGGGTACTTATGATTAAGTACTAAGAACAATGCAATAAAGACAAGCAACAGATGGTCCCAATGGTCATCAAACAGACAACGCCAACCAATTCTTCCTCCAAAGAAACTCTTGGAGTTCATGTCTGAATTGGGCCTCTCTTACGTGAAATACATCAACATCTGAGGCGATTTTGTTAAACAATCTGATCCCTCTCCCAAGAGGCGTAGTCTCTGGCAGGTTTGTGTTACTCTTTGGAAGAACGAACAATCTGTGCTTCCTTATTCTCAGATAATTATCGGGGACACACAAACCGTCAACTGTAACCGTTGAAGAGCTGTGTACTATGTACAAATCAGGTGTTAGATGACAAATATTTCTATCATAATTGATTGTTATATTTTAATTTGTATTCCAGTTAGACATTTTCTTTTTTATATCTGTTCCAGCTAGTTTACTTTTCATTCGGTGTATTCGTGTTGGTATTTCACTTAAATGTTGTGCTAATTAATACACTACTTTTCAATGTAATTTTCCTTTGACTTTCCACTTCGTTTGGCATTTTCTAGAATATTCTATTCTAGTTGACATCCCTCTTCTTTCCGAGTAATTTGATATTTTCTTTTGTTATTCATCTTATATTTTACTTCAGGAAATACAAGTATTTAAACATTTACACTATACATACTTAACTAAAATTATGGATAGTTTGTTATCTAATGGTTATACGGGTTGTTTTAAAAACTGAAGACGCTGGTCATCGTAAATTGATTACCGTAAATGTATATATGTTCGTAAAGGGTTCCAAAGGTCTGATGTTGACGAATACTTGATATTACATAGCATCAATAGAGAAAATTTAAGTGAACAGTGTTCATAATAGTAACTACAGGTATATCGATAAATATGTTTAGTAGACCGAATAACGTCTTAATTGTACATATTCGATATCACACGTTAAAGTGCATTGTATATCATACACACTAATCTTCTTTGAATTGAATAGATAGAATCCAACAGGTTATTTTCAGGCAATTATAGCTAGTGGTAAAGCGCTTGCTTAACATACTAAAAATCTTGTCTTCGTTATGTAAAGATAAACACATAAAATAATTTTAATCAATTTCTAAGCTCTACATATATAAAATACCTCCGATTGGTGTGAAATTCATCTTTAACTCGTAAAATGCCAGTCATACTCTTTTAATTCAAATTAGTGGGGGAAAACGAACCATCCATTCCTAGTGAATCTCTGTATAAATTAATAATGTGTGATTGTTGGACTGTAGTGTATGATATTAGCAGATTAACACTACACAAGCAGCGCTTTACTATATGTAAAATGGTTAGCATGATATATATTTTTATTTCTAGATTTCTCCACCATCATCTGTCGATATTCTCCTGTATATGTTAACATAAAAAATGGCTATAGTATTCGTTAATTCGGCTAATTTACGTTTTGTATGGTGTTATCCTTGATTTGTTGTACCCTTGATAGCTTGATTTTAAATATACTTTCATGAGAAATAACATGTAAATAGACACTTGTATGAGTGTAACTATGAGTATTTGGGATTGTATTTGTTAATACTTTGAAATGCACTCATTTTAATTGAAGTTTTAAAATGCCACATGTGCTTGTAGAACGCATTGTCATTTCTTTTATAACTCCAACACTGTGACTGATGTATATGAAACAGAAAGAGAAGCCAGAGGCTTAACACACAAGCACACAAGAGTCCATGTAATGCATAATGAATAGGTATATGGCGAAAAAAGAGTGGAGGGGACGCGCCTGCTTCAGTTTGGGCTCGCATTTGAATTATTCATGGTGCATTGGCCAAAAGGTAGATGACATTATGATGTCTAGCGTTCGCATAATAATAAATGCACTTACCTTGTTTTGCTGTGGGGTAGGTTAGGTCTTATTGGGTTAGGTTACGAGAACATATATGTAGCATATAAAAGTAAATAAAAAGGTTTTGATCGATAATAAATATGCTTTGTTTCATGTTGGGTAGATGAGGTAATGTTGGGCTATGTTAGATTGCGTTAGGTTATTTTTTCATTTTAATTTTTACTTTAAATTTACAAACATTACACACGTTAGTTTATTGCGTTCATAAATAATGACATAATCAATATAAATCAATATAAACAACAAACACAAAAAATAAGTTTTAAGGTACAAGGAAGTAGAAGAATCAATGCATAAATTATTGGTATGTACTTATGATTAAGTACTAAAGTAATACAAAAGAAGAAAGTTTTCAACAATTAATAAAAAGTCCCGAAGCTCGCTAAAGAGAAGACTCCACGAAATTACTTTGATAAATAAATTCGTGGAGTTCATGTCGAAACTGGGCTCTCTCAAGTGGTATATATCAACATTCAACAATATATTATAATTTTGTTTATTTTTTCCTTCAGAAACATTACAAATTATATTAACTCAATTCATTTCTGAAGTACAACTTAGTTATGATTGGTTAGGTAGCACGTGCTGGCAAATTCATTTTTTAAAGTATATACTTCATCCATTTCTTAAAGTATAAAGTACGTAAAAGATTGAAATAAATCAAATGGTTTTGATTTGAAAAATAATGCATACATTTAACCTGTTTTGTAGTGGGTATTTAAGGTCTTGTTAAGTTAGCTTAGTTTACGAGTTTTTGATAGTTCATTTATCAAGCAAGTATGGATCAGATTAAATTGTTTTAAATGGCAATGAGAGTGGGCCCAGTTTTTTGACACTAGGCCAGGAAGCATTGACTCAAAAAATTGCTCCAAATTAGTGGTAAATTTAGCGTACAGAGATTACCCAAGAATTATATGACATTTTGGTGTCTGGTGCATCAGTGTGCATGAGCTGCACGTACAATAATAAAGCCACTCACGTTATTTTGGGGTGGGGTAGGTCGTTAACGGAAGCAGACCTTTCCTTTGTGCCAGACACTGCCGTGAAACCAACCGTGGATTTATATTGAAACGTTACCGACAACGCTCAAAAATAATGACACAACGGTGGCTAATGACGTAGCATTACTATGTCATCTGCAGGGCCTTGACATTATTCAGTTTGTTTTGTGGATAAAACCACTTTTTGAAGATTTCAGCCTGAAATTCACACTGTGAATCCAAATAACAAAGATTTATTAAATAAATAGATCAATTCGATTTAGATTGTTTAACAATTTAAATTATATTTGTTAGAATCCGGGTTTATATTGATAATATCTAGGATATCTTCGGACCAGTGTTTTCTGAGAGAAGCTCTTTTGTTGTTTGCAGCTTAGTCAGCAGACTTGACATTGGTAGATAAATACAATAACCCGTAGAAATGTAGTATTTCTTTTAGTATATTATTTAGATTTGTTGTTTTCTTTCCATTGTGTGCCTGATAGATGTGTCACTTCTAAATGCTGGCATCAGCTTGATAATGCTCTTAGGCTGATGCCGTACAGCCTCGAATAACGCTCTTTTGTGTCTTATTTTTGTTCGCTCGCCTGACATGCACATCTAATGTTAGTTTTAATTGTACAAGGTGTTTGCAAAGGCCATTTTATTTGTTATGACGGCCCATTTACTGTCATCTTGAATTAGCTTTTTCTGCCGCGACGGTTGGCAGCGTGAGATGTCAGAGCGTGCCGTCAGTTGGAGCTCGCTCGCAACCATTATGGCGCATGCCTAATGGCGTTCGCCATAATGGGTGGACGAAAAAGCAAGTGTTTGACAAATAAACGCGAATTTTGAAACGAAAAGAAGTTCTTTGTATTGTGAACCTGATTTTGCGTCCTGTCAGCCAGTAAATCGATATCAAATTCAGAGAGGAGGATATCATTGCATTTGACCTTCGGCCTTGTGCAACACTCTCCATGATATACTTGGTGCTTAGTAAATAGCCATGGTATTTTGCGTTAGTTCCTCAATTCGTCGCTCCCCAGCAGCCGGCTTAACCCACTACCTGCAGGGTGCATATTTTTTGCATTCAGTCGGCACGCAAGTTGACTAATTGGATGCTCAGGAAGGGGGCAGGTGGCTGGCATTATTTTAGGGGACCGGAGAACTCGCGAAAATGGCCGACGCGAAGAATTACACACCGAGACGGCAGCCGGGCCACAAAGGGTTAAAAAAAACAAGCAACGACATCTGTGGAACTTTTTGAAAGTGTTTTACGAAGCAAGAACACTAATTCTCAGATTATTGTAATTTAAATATTTAAAATAAATGGAAAATCTAGCTTAGATT
This sequence comes from Glossosoma conforme, assembly GCA_022606575.1. Taxonomy (NCBI): domain Eukaryota; kingdom Metazoa; phylum Arthropoda; class Insecta; order Trichoptera; family Glossosomatidae; genus Glossosoma; species Glossosoma conforme. The sequence goes on from JAGTXR010000044.1 coordinate 1,722,184, forward strand.
GTAGATCGTTAAGATTTCCATTTTAATGTTCTCGGTATTTTGCTTCAAATTTTCTTCTTCCCATTTCTTTTGTTTTTACAAAATTGTAAGTTAAACCTAACTTTTTGACGTCAACCTAACATTTGTACAAAATGTCAATTAAAATACTTCTATACAATTTAATAAACAATACAAGTTATAATTATTTTTTGATAAAATAAGAAAAGTATTAATTTACTTATTCCCAAGGACCCTTATCACTTATTTCATAGTAACCTTTTTGGCACAGTTTTTTCTTAATTAACGACTTAAATTGTATCACCGATAATTTTTCTCTATTTTCTGGCACCTTATTGTAGAAGCGTAGACATCGCCTTATTCGTTTCATGTTTGCGTTTCATATCTGGAGCATATAGTCACTACAAGTTGCTGACATTCAACTATGTCAGTTGTCACTATCCACTTAACCTTTTCTATGCCAAGCGGCTTTCGTATGGAGAGACCCCGAGGGCCGTCATTTTTTTTGATAAATCGAAAGCTATTTTTAAAATTGATGTATTATCGATAATTCTTGACAATACGTAGTAGCTAATTATTTCAACATGGCTGCAAGAGATATCACCGTACGCTCAAAATATTGAATTATTTAAAATAGTCAAAATTGGTTAGATATTAAGTGTTAAAGTGGAGCGTCTTTAGACGCGATTTTTGTATGGGGGGCCTCCCGTGCACGGGATTGTAGATCGTCTATAGACGCTTGTGGCATAGAACCGGTTAAGATAAAGTATCTCTGTACCTGAGGGTCCACTTCGAAATATTTTTTTTGGAGATGAAATGATTGACCCAACACTAACGAAACTAGACATATTGGGTTATATAATATAATATATATTCTATCAATTAAGAGTAACTATGATGACTGTATCCGGGCGGCATAGTCCAGTGGTTAAAGCGTTTGTTTCTTACTCAGACGCCGGTCGGTTCGCAACCAAGTTTGGTTTTCTTAAATAAATTTAATTGAATGTAAACTGCTGTAATTACATGCACCCGGTAGGGTCCAGTTACCCCTAAGGACAAAATAAAAATTATCCAAGCTTCGGAAGAGTCGGAGTGATCATCAGATCTCCTTAAAAACGATGATTATTGAACACCTAAATACTTCTCTGATACTACAGCGCAGTCTACGCGAGTTCACAGACTCTTGCCCTGGAGGCTCACAGGAACTATCTATGTTTCCATAAATACTTCCGGGTATACCGGTGTTTAAGGACAAGGCATAGACAATCTGGCCTGACAAAACTGTAAAACGTCAATTTGTAGTGTCCATTTGCCTTCACAAACGGAGCAGATTTGGTAAAAAAAAGATGACCCTGGTAGCTTGTGGTAGTTTCAAGTACAAAGCTTTTATTATCAAAGTGTCCGCTGGCTTATGTATTACGTAAGCCCTGAATTTGAATTAAATTAACATTAAATATATGCACAAGTATAAGTAAGTAAGTTATATTAATACGTACTTACAAATTCACAGCACACATCATCTTTAGTGACATATCTCTCATTAATAAATATTAATATTATAATAAAAGAGAAATGTGTATGTACGTATCAATTATTGAATATTGATATGGATCTTCAATGATATATAAATAAGTATTGAAATATAGTATTTTAAAAATCCATCAAAACTAATTTAATATATTTAATAATATTAACGACGGGAAGCGATGGGAAAATCGATTCACTAAATCATTTATGGAACAGGCAGTAAGCTGATGAAAAAACAAACGTTTATTCCTTTGTTTGTTTACGTTTTTGTGTGATTGTTTAGTACCAGACGTGTTATTTGGACAAAAGGCTGTTATTTCAGACAGGCGACAAGAAATATTACAGTCCTGGGGGGGGGGGGGCAGAGTGGGGGTAGCCGGTAATTGACATTGAAAAAGCGGTCGAAAAAAGGGTAAAAGGGGGAAAGCCGAAAAGTCAAACTGGGAACTCCTTTGTTTGAAATATCAAGTCTGGGAGGAAGAGGCGACAGGAAAGCAGCGAGACTGATAACGGAAATCACTTTTTGTTTCAGCATACCACGTTTTTTTTTTCGCTAAATGTTCAATGCGATTCTCACAAAAATCGTTGTCGCTACTGACATCAGCATGATATAGCCCTTGCTGACTGATACCGAAAACCTCGATATACAATCTTTCGTCTCTTATTTCTGTACGCTTGTCGACATACATGTATCGCCATATTGTAATTTCGGGACTAGTTACGTAGATCGCCACTTGGGGTGCGGTGCGACTGCCATCACGAGCGCGCGCCAGTCATGTGCCGCCAGTCGGCGCAATAATATTGTATTGTGGCTCGGCCTGAATTCTGTGACTAGGTCGAGCCATAAGTTTGTAAATTCTATCGTAAATATATGCCAATGTGCTTCTGAAAAAGTCTTTGCTTTGCTGACCTGCTCGTCATCATGCCCTCACGCGACTGAATAATAACCTTTTCAAAGAGAGGAGGATGTTACTACTTATCAAAAATCCTTTGATTTGCCGCATCTTAAAACTCAATGTTCTCGTCTAGGAAAGTTACCAAATATTTTGTATGCACTCGGAGAAGATTTAAGTGCATAGACTCATATGATTTGGGACGCGGAAACGATTATGGTAGCTGATATAGCTGCATAGGGTTATTTCGCTGTGAGCAAGATCGTCGAGAGTAAATCCAAGCCACAAAAAATTGAAAATTATAGACAAGCAACAGAAGGTCCCAATGCTCATCAAACAGACGACGCCAACAAATCATTACTGCAAAGAAACTCGTGGAGTTCGTATCTGAATTGGGCCTCCCTTACGTGAAATATATCAACATCCGAGGCGATTTGGTTAAACAGTCTGATTCCTCTCCCAAGAAGCATAGTCTCATAGGCAGGTTAGTGTTACTCTTTGGGAGAGCGAACAATATGTGCCTCCTTATTCTCAGATATTTATCGGGGACACACAAATCGATCTTCAAAAAAATTCAGGATTCCCGAACACGCCACGCAACAGCCGGAAGAAATGCATACCTAATATACTAATTAATACATTATACTAACACCATAGTCATATAATGTATATACATAATAAAATCATGTGATTGAATGTCTAACAATATTAATTATCATTTATCTGTTTAGTCACTTAAGATTACTTATTTAAATTAATTATACAATAATCTGTTTAGTTCTCGTCAATTTAAGAGTGCCTTGCATTTGCCTCGGGTCTGTATTTACTTGTCGATTTCTAAGAAGTAATTAAAATGGGCGGTTACTGCGAGCATTTCATTTCACGTTCAAAACAAGTCACCATTCCCGCGTTTCCTATCGAAAAATTAATGTTTCCGGTAACGCGGGGATAATTATTAAAAGCGCGGGTATTCAAAAACATTTCAAGCTTGATTTATAGTATATATTATGTAGTTTTCAACTAACATGCATAGATTGTTGATGATATTAGGACATACCAGCACCACATATGTGGTTTATAAACCTATTTGGCAGGGTGATGATACAAACGAAAATAAATGAAAAATTGATCAAATCTGAAAGGGAAATAAAAATTACACGGAAGATGTGAAAATAACATCTATGTGCATTGATTTTTCAGGAGGTTAGTGATTTAGTCAAACCTAGCATAGCCTAAGACACAGATTTGCAATTAAAAAAAAAAAAAAATTCATCATCTATCTATATATCATACATCTAAATCCATCAGCGATTAGGTTAGATTAGGTTTAGTTAGGTTTAATCGTATAACGTACTTCATTTATGTGAAAAGATGCAAAAAGGCCGAAGTTAATTGAATATTAGAGCGGATATGATTAAGAGATTTTATTTTAAAAATAATTTTAATAAAAAATATATGTAATAAAATAATCAGTCTTATTTCACATTTATTTTTAAGTGATTAAAATGTTTCGGACCACATCAGGTCCATTGTAAGCAATGGATTAATGAACGGATAGTCGATTATATATTAAGGGATGTACAAGTATTGGTTATTACGTTAATACAAACATATTTAAATAATTTATGTGGGAATGGGTCAATTGTGTAAAAATTAGTTTCAAACAAACAATTGGAACAAAGAAATTACACGTTTTGCGTTTTAAGAATAACCTCCAAAAATTAACCAACAATTATAATGGTATTTGAAATAAATCATTATAAATCGGTTATAATCTGGTATATGATTGTGCCGGCTTTAGGGGGTGGCGAAGTGGGTCTGTGCCCCAGGGCGTCGAATAAGCTAGGAGCGCCGAGGGTGACCGATTTTGCTAAGATTTTTTTAAATTTAAACATTATGGGGAGCCAGAACAAAATGCCCTAGGGTGACGTAGGGTTTAAAGTCGGTACTGGTATATGACTTTTATGAGGCTCCCCAAAATTTCGAGGCCCTAGGCGCACGCCTCTATAGCTTATAGACTAATCCGCCACTGACACCTAGACTTAATTAATAATATTATGCCCACCTACGCATTGTGTACATTTTTACGAATCCAGGTCCACCTAGATTAAATTTAGGATAATAATTTTGAAAAGCAAAAACTACTTCCAAAGTCGTCCCCGAAACATTTAGTGAGGAAAAAAAAAGCACAATCTTTGGGGCCACAGGCTTTTTTGGATCTTTTTATGAACGCGGGTCCCAAGAATTGAGAATGTCTGAACAAACTCCAATGCAAGGCTTGCCCAACGGTGTATATCGGACAAATATCGCGAACTATAGGTAAAAGAGTAAGCGAACATGAGAGATCGTGCAGTCCAGGCCACCCAATGGCGTCAGCACTGGCAGAGCATCTGGCTGACACGGGACATAAGTTTTCGGTCGAACCCGAAATCGTGGCTCGAACAAGAGGAAAATATGCACGCCTAGTAAGGGAAGCCATTGAAATCAAAAGGCATCCCATCAACATCAACAGGGATGACAGCTTGATTCTCAAAACAGCATCCACCTCTAAGCACATACTCTAAAACCTGTACAAACAAGCAAGGACGATCACAGTATTTTTTTATGTAACTGACCCGCATAATGAAACATTGCATAAGGATCACATTCGCCAGCACGCGGCGTTTTGATTTACAACTTTTTCGGTCCGATTCCCGTTCTCCGCGGCCGCAATTAGGGCATTAATTAAAACGAACGCGTCCTATCGCCGCGCGAATCTAGACCGTGCAGCGCTTGTGTCCAAATTGACAGATCGCGTGTCGGTTAGATGCAGGTAGGCACTTAGCCGGAGACCATTTAAAATGCACATTTTTGTCGCGAATAAAACCCAACAATGGATGCAAGTACACGTGGCCATTCTGTGACACATCGGTCGACAACATTTCGGGCCTGCCGAGCTGCGAATATTATATCAGGAAGATATGACAACAATTGATAGAACAATAGAATAATTTCTTAGGTTTTCACGGCCAGATTTGATATTGTGGCTTTTGGGTTTAGCCGTGTGTGGCGAATTTCTTCTTACCAATATTTCAAGAACGGACCAATGAAAATTGAGTATGTTAGTTGCCATGGAGATAATAATGACGCTCGTGGAGGTACGTTAGGCTGACAGCTAAACTATAGGGTCCGCAATCTAACGTTTTTTTTTTCAACTAGTGCTTATTTCGTGAATGGTAACACTTTGCTAATGTTTGATTTAACAGATGATTAGTTTTATTCTTCCACTAAACGAATATGGTTGTGTTTACGCTTGAACAACGCTGGGAAATATTGCGACATTACTTTAAAAATCAAGCCATTTTTCTTCAAAAATGAGCAAGGAGTGGCCGTTACAGTCAATGGCGATCGATATCGGGTCATTTTTGTTCACAAAAATTGAAGAGGAGGATATTGGCAACATTTGGTTTCGACAGGACGGCGTTACGTGCCACACAGCCGAAGATACACTCGATGTCTTGCACCCCATTTTCAAAAAAAAAAAGTTATTTGGCGGACCCGTTACCTCCTGACACCAACTCACAACTAAGTCATCAATCCTGAAGAAGACCTCTGCAATGGCGGTGGAAATATTGGTAAGAAGAAATTCGCCACACACGGCTAAGCCCAAAAGCCAAATATCAGACCAATACAAATTCACAGCAAACATCATCTAATATAAAATTTCTCTCATCAAGACATCGGAGGAAAATACATAGCGGGTGCCGTGATTCGAAGCACGAACCTTTGCAATCCATGTTCATTTTGTACTCAGCGAACTGATTTCATCATTAAAATCATCATGACATTCTAGATTATTGTAAGTCTTACACCATAAAGTGATTGTCACATTGATTCAATCAGACATTTTTTTTCTTCCCATATCCGTTCTATCCACCACACATTACTGCAACTTAGTTATATCAATTGTCATTGTCCATACCCCATTCTCAGAAATCTCTGCACCCGAAAGTTCACCTAGAAAAACATATGGTTCATGACCTTCCCTCAAAGTAGAATATCGGGAAAGGGAGACGGCACCTTTAGTATCCGAAGCAATTTATAAGAGATTTGTAATTGTTTAAGGAAGTCAAATGATTTCATTATAGTCATACATTGGGCTTAAACTAATGAAATTGAGCAGTGGAAAAATAGTGCCGAAACATTTCGCATGAAAATAAAATTGTGCAATAAACAATATTTAAAAAATTCGAATCCCATCAAGAACTATCAATAGCAAAAAAACCCTCAAAGAATTGTATTAATATCAGCTTGATATAGCTCTTTAGGCTGATGCCGAAAAGCCTCGAAAACGATTTTTTGTCTCTCATTTTTGTTTGCTCGCCTGACATGCACTTCTAGTAATGTTATTTTTAATTAAATATAAAATTACACGGCGATTGCATACGCCATTTTATTTGTAATGACAGTTGCTCCATTTCATGTTGGTGCAACTGTCATATTTAATTTGATTTTTTGCCGTGATTGCCTTGGTGGCGCTGCATGTCACATTGTTACGGCAGTCGTCAGTTTGTCCTCGTCCGGCCCGGCGTCATGTAATGTCTCTCACACGAGGAAATCAAGTCTCTATTAAAAATGCAAATTCTGCTTCAAAAACAAGTTATTTGTGTTGTTAATCTGCTCCTGCATCCTTCCTCCACGCGGCCACGTGACGAATCCGCGACGTTTCTTTTTAATGACGGGGGATGTCATTATGTGAAATATGTATTAAGCCGGTAAAGGCTCCCTTTACAACCTGATACCAAAAGCAGCCCGTTTCTAATTTGTAAAACGTAAATATAAATGTATGTAAAAAATGTACTAAGCTAATAAAATGCCGCCCTCTAAAAACTGCAGCCCAAGTGTAGTCCGCCCCTAATTACACCTCTGGATATAAATACATATTTATATAGTTGTAAAAAATAAATAGATAATATTATTTTGTTGGGAAAAGTTCACCGACCTCTGCGTCATACGACTTTATACAACAGGTCATTTGGAAATGCTATACAATCATATTCGAGTAATATGAGGTCGAATTAACCGCAAGTTCTTAAACTTGAATTGTTTCTGGGTAAGAATTAAGAGTTGAGAAAATGCTAGAAAAATAACGACTAGGTACCTAGAGTGGACTGCGCGGTATAAATGAATAGGGCAAAGGTTGTAAGGCTCGTGGTTCGAATCTCGCGTCTGCTGATATTTTTTTTGAATGAATTGATGCGTATAAAATTTGACGTATAATTTTATGTGTATATTTAATTACTACTAGGTACCTAAGCTAATTAAAAATATTGATTAATCTACGGAGTAAAAGTTAGGTTAGAATAATGTAAAATTTACTACACTAATAGTATAAATAATAATGTATTAAAATACTATTATAATGATATTTGTTCACTAGCAGGATAGTAATACATTAACAATGGGCTCGACGAAGATAAAATATTCTTCATCACTAAATTTATGCAGGATTTATTTTTTAAAATGCGTAACAAAATAGTATTTTTTATTTCTTACAATAAAATAAGTAATATTTAATAAGGGACATGCTAGCATACTCGTAAGTAAAATTTTCCAACCCACCCCAGTACATTTTTAATATGTAATTTAATGTGTGCTTTATAATGGATAACGTTGATTGTTAACCGCTCAATGTTAAATTATCAATATTAAAACAAGCTTATAGGTACAGCTTATCTATGCTGCATGAAATGTTTTGATATTTAATAACGTAATTAAAATGATAGTAAGCTCCTAGTGTATTCATTTTATACAAAAAGCATATTATCACATCAATAATCATGCAAAGAACTCATCATAAATTATTTCGTCGAAATATGTTATTTATTGAAATATGTATAAAAAAATATTAAATATAGAATTTTTAATTTATCAATTTAAAAATGAATACTTCACTGCCATCTATTCAAAAAATAAAATATTATTTTATAAAACAAATAAAGAATTAAGGCTAACGTAATATTGTCTTTCATAAACACCAGCAGATGTCTCTTACACGAAAAATTAATAAAATAAACATTATTAACGAATTATTCATGAAGTCAATGTCTATATTATAATTTTTAAAATGTTGAAAACATTGTTTTATTTAAATGATGGGGTATTACAAAAATAAAATATCATATTACTACACAGTGTTATCATAAAAATTATGTCAATCAGTGAGGTATAAAATAAAATAATTAAAAACATTTTTATTATTTCCTTTGAAAAAGGTTTGTTTATTAATAAGAAATTCACTTACGTAATTGCTAATTAAGTTAAGTAATAACATATTATAAATAATTAAAATAAGTATTTAAAAAATAGGGTGATGAGATAATTTACTGGCATCAACTTTGCTGTTTGCGGTTTCCATATACTGCAATAGGAAGTATATATGGAAAAATTAACTCTTTTATTTGGGTAATTTTTGGTGGATTTTTATAACTGTGAAGAGAGCAAGTAATTACATAAAATATTTGAATAGATTTAATTTTTTGGTTCATTTTATCCTCATCAAAATGTTATCTTAAAGTTAAAGTAGAAACATGTCGACTAAAAAAATGACTTAGAAAAAAATACTATACATTAAAGTAATATTTACTTGCATTGAATAAACTTTTCTCAAATAACTATTCATTTAATATATAACTTGAGCCTTTTTTCTAAAAGAAAATTATTCTACAACTAGAAAGCACGTAAACAAAACAGAAAAATCAAATTACAGGAAATATTCCATACAATATACTAAGTAACATGTGGAGAAGTAATATCTAAGTTATGATATTATGTTAAATTAGTTATTTATTACCACTTATACCCGATTTATATCATCCTAGACATTAAGGTTATTTTACAGTAACATGATTACTAGTTTAATTTTTATATTTAATATACCGACAGATGGTGATTGTGGTGCAAAAATTTATTCTACGGATTCTATGATGCTTACTAATTGAAAAATATTATCATAATTTAACTTTATTTAGCACTTGAACAATTTAAATTCATCAACATTAAACATATTGCACAAAATTTATTATTATTTTTTAAAAAATCTTATATTTTCATTTTAAGTACAATTTGTTTGACATGTTTTTTTCGTCAGATGAGCGATTTAGAAATTAGAAAATTAGAAAAATTTAATTTCAGAGTAAAAAAAACACAGTACTGTAAAATAACCATTATTATACATTATCTATTATTGCGTCCAACAATATTGCGATTTGTATTACGATTTTACTGATAAATGCTATGAAATTTACTCATCACCCTATAATCTTCTACAATAAGTTACCAGTCAAAATTGAGATCAAATTATAAGTTAATCCTTAAACCTATAACGACTAAGGACATCCAGCCTTTTACTGACTAGATTTTATTAATCGCTTCGTAGGACATTTAAGTCCTTTCCGGCTTTGCAGTCTAGTGACTTAAAAGACAGGCAATGTACAAAGTTTATTATACAAATAAAAAATTGACAGACAATTATCGGTATTTGAAGAATAGGAACATTCTAATTTTGAATTTAATATATGAATGATAAATATTTATATATCTTCAAGCATTTCATAGTTAAGTCTCTTTGATGTTGTATTTATTCAGATAGTTTGGAAATAACAAATAGAGTAAAGATCGCTTTCTGGTGATTGTGGCCAATGTATATAAGTAATAGAGATAAAACCCAGAAGAGAGAATAAATATATTATAAAAAGATAAATGTACATGGAGAAAGCGAAAATAAAGATCGATTTTCACTGATTACAAAAGCATGGATTATATTTATAAACACAAGTTCGATTATGTGTTTTCATTTGAATTAATTTAAAGAGGGACACTTGCTATTTTATGCACCATGAAGGTCTTCTTCACAACATAATGCAATGTTTGATACGAAAGATTACAAAAGATGCCACGAACGAGAGTATTTTCAACAAATTATCAATAACATTGTTTGAATATGGGTGCAAATGATGGAGCGCTGTGGAGAACGAGATGCATCATCAGATGATCTGGGTAGTGCAAAGAACAAACAAAAGTTCCGCATGCCCGATAGGGCTGAGTATATGGAACACTTGATTTTATAATTTTCTAAAATGTCAACAAAACTGTCAAAAATATACACGATTTTCAAACAAGCTCGAGAGAATAGAAATTGTCAATGTATTTGTTTACATTTACTGTTTTTACAATACAAGTAATAAATAACATTATTTAATATTTATTGCTAGCATTCGCCTTGAGAATCATTCAAAATATTAATTATAAACAACAAGAACTAAACATCACTTGAGTAAACTATTTAACGGAATTGTTGTTTCCAATTTAATTGCTTGAATTATTTAATATAACCTAAAAAGCTGAAATATTGATGGATCGTGAATATAGTATCCATTAAAAAGTTTGCTCAAGTGAAGCATTATAAAATTAAAATAAATAAATAAATAATTAAATATGTCATTGATTTTCATTTCAATTTACATCTTTTTTTAAATTCAATGTATCTAACCGTACATATTCAGTTAAAAAATACAAGGGATTTATTATCTACCAAATGTAATGGATACTTTATTTTTATATTGGAATGCTGCGGAGTCGAGAGTAATAGATACAAAATGTATTAAATTTATATAAAACAGCTGCTATCGAGTGTTTTATTTTCACAAATATTATTTGTGTATCAACCTCATATAACGATTTCTTAATTATATTTTCACTAAAGCGCATAGAACAATTTATTTCATCCATTTTTAAACCCACATGATAAAGCCGGACGGAAAAAATCATCTACATCGAGGGTGGTGTCAAATTCAAAGGCTAAGCAAGCCATATCAACAATGTTTAGGATTACGAAGAATGCAAAAAAAAATGCTTAAAATTGATTAGATTCAGTTTATTTTGCAAAAGTGTGAAAAAAATAGAAGAGACTTGAACTTAGCAGGTAAAATTGAATGCTTCATATCTAAAACTCACTGGATATCAAATAGATCAATTTGCAATTGTATAATAAAGCAAAACCAGTCTTTTAAAAATGTACATCTAGAAAGCATAAAAAATTATCTACCAGATGGCTTCAATAAGGTATTGATTTGGTTTAAAATGGAAATATTATGTTTCTTCATCATATTACATTTCAAGGTCTATCGATTTTTGTTGTATGAGAGGTGCCGGAGCCTGTGAGTTTGACACCATCGTTCTACATGGTCAAAAATGATAAATCACAGCATTATTGGTAGCCCTGTTTAGAGTGGTACCATTTGTAAAATGATCCCTTGAAGAGGCTAGCGGCATTTCAAATAATGTTCTAATGCTATGTTGACACAGACCGAGTAGCTATGTTCACTCACACTTTTATCAACATATAAACAAACATAATTTTTACCTGCCCTTGGCAAGTAGATCGGCAAACTACTGATTTTAATGAGAGGTTTTTGCAAACTGTATAAGATTTAAAAAAAAAACAAATTCGAGATAAACATCAACTTGAATACATTCTTGTGTAATGCATTTGCCAATGTTTACTATGCGAAGTTGGCTAGAAAGAAAATCGAGCATCCGAGGTGTCTGTTTAGAGTGTGTTTCTAGAGAGCATAAGCAACTGCTGTGTTTAATTTATTATTAAGCCCTCAGTGGAAAACTTTTTTATTGTATTTCAAACATCAGTTTATCTTATAATTTTATTTTAACCACAATCAATCAAACTGCATAGAGTTTATCTGTGATGGGGGAAAAAAGTAAGAACTTGTCACGAAGTAAAGTACCTGACAGGTGCCTGGTTGCAATTTTACTGTGGTTATTTGTTAAAGCATGCAGCTTATAAAACGAAATATATTGTTTACATTAAGCTATAACTTTTTTCTAAATAGATCTGCCGACCCTTGCACAAGATAATTACATAATATATTCGGCTGTAGTTCAGGATATGCAATTGATTGAGGACTCAACTGGCACACGGCTATCTCAACTAAGCGTCATCTCTTTTCAGCACGCATTACAAAAAGAAAAATCCTTAACACGACAACATTCACTACGGCAGGCTAGACTACTCTAATGGAATTTCCGATCTCTCCGAAGTTTTACAATCCGTCATTATAATAGTAGACCAGATGCCACACTGGACGTTTCCCGAATCCTCGTTAACCTTTAGTTTTACAAAAGACGATATGGTATCGTGTTTCTTCTCGTCGAAACCGAGCTGTCCGTACTTATTGCAGCCCGAACCCCAAATAGATCCGTCGTCCATTTTGATAACGGTGTGCTTCGAGCCGCAAGAAACCTGAACTATATTCAACTCTAGGACTTCTTCGTTTGAGCTATCGTAAAAATTTACGAGTTTCGGAATCGCGTAATTGATTTGCGCTTCATCAGAGTTACCCTCGGTGTCGTTATTCTTTCGTTTGTGGTTCGACGAAACCAATTTGTTCCCATCGAATTTGATGAAATTAGTGTCCTTTGATCCGTTTTCCAAATCGATAAACAGCGGATTTACAATCTTATCGAGTTTAGCTTTGTCTTTAGTTGAATTGGGACGGTTTAAATTGAAGCTGTCGGAAGTTGTGTCAATGGAAAATGCGTCGTTTTGATCTTTGATATCGTTTTGCAGCTCCATGTTGACGTCTTGAATTTCGTCGATATTGTTGGAGGTTTCTGATGGCCTACAGTTCGATGAGATGCCCAGCTGTCCTCTGTCATTCCAGCCCCACGTGTAGAGGTCACCGAATACACTGATGGCGCAGCAGTGCCACCCTCCAGCTGATATCTTCACGATTTTGATGCCAGCCAAGGCTTCGACGAGTGTTGGTTCATCAGAACTGTCGATACTGCCGTGACCCAGTTGACATCGACTGGAATAGGATTAAGCAAAACTTTGAACAACCAAAAAAACAATTTTAAAAGAATAACAGAAGCAATAAAATAAGTGTAAGCTTAGTATTTATTTGTATATGGATTTTTAAAATATTTATTAGAATATTATTTTATTATTTCAATATTCTAATCTACTTTTATAGATCATTGACTCTTTACAATATTATAAGTAATTAAATATACACATACTATAACGCAACAAATTATTTTTATACGCATCAATTCGTTCAGATAAAATATCGGCAGAGGCGGGATGCGAACCAGCGAACCTTGGAATCAATTTGTTCAAGTTCATTACCCTTGACTATTTATTTGTAAGTTTTGTGATACGGCTTTAACCTTTACGTTTAAAGGTGTTTCCTAGTGGTCCCATACGGGATAGCAAATTTGCGTCGTTCAATGCCGTAGCAGGCCAATGTTTGTAATGTTTCGTCGCACAATAGATTCTTCCATGAACTTACTTTAATACTATTATTACAAATTAATGTAATCCAATTGTAAAATGAACCATAAGCACTTGTCCTGTATGGGACCGTGGGGCATGAAACGACACAAATCTGCGATCCCGTAAGGAAACCGCTGGGTGTTTAAAGGTTAAATAACTTGGAAAGGCTCATGGAAAGATTACAATATAGTCAGAATTTATTCACGTAAATTAGAAATAAAAAATGTATATTGCTGTAGTAATAAGAATAATCTATGTGACCTTTTATGAAAAAACATAATTTAAAAAAAACATAAAAATCGGTAATATGCGACACCAAAAATAACTTTTTAATAATATGGAAACTAACTGCAACAAAAGTATCAGCGCTGCTATTGTTACTTTTATTGATTTTTAATTGAAAATTTTGGAAAATGAAAATTTAATCACTGTTTAAGTTTATTTTCAAATAAACATTTTTTTATATGCAGAGTATTCCTTTACAACATTATTTATACATTTTTTTAGAGGTGTCAAAAAAATACATATAATTTTACCTGCCACCCCCGAATGTGTAGACATTCCCTTGATCGGTCAGCAGCATCACATGCTCATGTCCGCAGCTGATGTCGATAACCTTCCCCAAGCAGTGGTCCGTAGATATCCTGCAGGGAATATTGAAAACCCTCCCCTCCTTCGTCAGCGCCACGTTCATTAAAATCCCGCAAACAATCTTGCAAACTGTGTCTCCGTCGAAGCTGCTCATATCTTCAAGAGCATCTCGTTCGACGTTCAAAAAGTCAGGAAGACACTTCCATTTCTCTTCAATATCCGGATCCAAGTAATACTTCCAAACATACTTCTCTCCGGTGTTATAGAACAAGATGTGCTTATCGTTACAAGCGAGATTGGTGAACCTCGTTCCATTTGGATGTAGAACACTCTCCGATTTGTTTAATTCATTATTGATGAATCCGTAGATTGTAATGTATGAATCGTTTTTTATGACATTGTACGCCCATTCGGAACAGACGACAATTCCATTTTCTTTGTCGGGGTTCGCCGATACAGATTCTATGTTCCAAGCTGTGAAATTATTGATAAGGTAATCATCCTTAGGCCACTGCCCAAAGCCGTTGAAGCCGCAGTACAGAATCTTCATCTTTTATTCACTTCTTGCCTTAACACCTGGAAGGAAAACATTTACGGTATTATATAAGGTTGCATTTTATTCATTACAAGTAGATTGTGTCTTGAATTTTATAGAACATTGGGTATGTTGAAGAGTTATAGAAAACAATGTAAAAAATAACATTTTCATATTTAAAATGTTGCTTTATGTTGACGATGACAGTGTTGCTCGCTATAAAACCCAAAATATGTCTTTTTTCTACAATCTGACACCCAAATATTTTTAATTTTAAGTCAAAATTAAGAAATCCTTAACTCAAAAGAGCGAAGTAATAAGCATTAATTTTAACATAATTTAAGATTCGTCAGTAAGATCAATGTTTCCAATCCAAGAGCATCCAAAAATAATAATTAACAAATAGCCAAGAGCATCCAAAAATAATAATTAACAAATAGCCAATATGCCACAATTACAGAAGTATTTATGTCCATTTACATTAAATTAATCAATACTGTGAACAATTTTCTAATCTAAAATGGATAGTATTGCCTACAAGCATTCTTCAATGTAAGATATATCATTATGCATTTAAAAATGTTTTTTTTTTTATGTAATCGCATGCAGGAGACCACACCAGGTCAAGACCAGTGCACTCTATGACGCTCAGCCAGGGAGGCTGGACGCTGCATGCGGGAAACGTGTATTGTGTTCGTGTTTGTGTGTGGGTTGGGGAGATTGCAAGTGTATATTTATCTGTTTCTTGAAGAGATCCAGATTGTAGGAAGGAAGAAACACAGACGCTGGAAGA
Source organism: Glossosoma conforme (assembly GCA_022606575.1). Classification (NCBI taxonomy): domain Eukaryota; kingdom Metazoa; phylum Arthropoda; class Insecta; order Trichoptera; family Glossosomatidae; genus Glossosoma; species Glossosoma conforme. The sequence continues at coordinate 1,737,852 of JAGTXR010000044.1, forward strand.
GCATTCCATAGCTTACCGGTGGCATTAAGGAAGGAGCTTTGGAAACTGCCAGTTCTTGGTCGACAAGTTCAGCAAGTGTAAGACGAGTTTGTCGGTTGTGGGTGGGTGCAGGAGGAATTAGTTCTTTTTTGCACGTTAGATGACTTTTATAGAAATATTAAGTATCAAAATACTAACTGGTGCAATAAATTTAATTTAAAATTATGATTTACCTGTTCCAAAATTAATCATTAAAGATATTTTTAATCATATAAATTGAGTTTAATTAAACCAGCCTCATGACTGTTTTTTCACCTACATTTGTTTACATTAATAATTTGTTTCATCAGTAACTACCATTCAGTCAAAATTGCCATATAAAGCATAAAAAATAACATATTTACTTTTGATATGATCATCAGGACCCCAATCTATAAGTTATATTATAGTATTCATTGTATAACACATGTGTTTCGTTTATTTATGATACACTACAATTAAGTGTTACAAGAAAAACATGATATTGAAAAAGTGATATTGTTAACCTAAATTTTGAAATACACAGCAAATATTTTGAACCCTTTTATACATGGTAATGCCGATGACAAAGAACAATCATTTCAGTCAGAAAAATTTAAGGAAATACAAAAGAAATCGGCTAAGATAAATATTATTGTTCCATTGATTGCTATTGAACATTTTTAAACCTTAGAAGAAATAAATGGATATAATTTTGAAATGTTTCTTAAATATAGTAGATATTGATTTTTTTGACAGAAAATCAACTATCGTGATATTTAGAGAATAAAATCGTGTTTCAATAATATATCTAAAAAGCAAATTGAGATGTACGTTTTTAGTACTCGACAAGGTTTTGAGGCTTTTTATGGTTATGCATTAGTATGTAAACGATATATATGAGATAAAAAACGTTTATTTAGATGAATATAATAGTTAATATTGTTAAGTAAAGTATATATTAGCGTTCGCCGGTTTCGTATAGATGTCTGTGCTCGACACAAATTGATTCTACACCGGGTTATGAATGCCGCATTCTACACAAACGTTATAACCTGCACAATCGATAAATGATCGGCTTTCTGTATTCATGAATTACGTCCGATATGGTGCATTTAATAATACAAAGGCGTAGGTCTTACCAAACTAAATTGATGAATATTATATTGACATTTCAAATCCAGTAAAGTATCTAAGTAACTGTCAATGTATAGCTGTGTATAATGTTATGCCGAATTGGTTCGCTTGTTGTGTGGCAATGTTGGTAGCGCACTCGACTGTCATGTTACAAATCGTCGGGTTTTTTACTTCCAGATTTTTTATCTGTGAACCAATTTCATATTTTAATATATTACTAAATACTACGATAAAAAATGTCTTCACTATAGTCACTCGTTGTTCGTTGGTTACCACACAAACTCAAATCTATTGCATGGCTGTATAAAAGTGCAAGCTTAACAAAAAAAATGAGGGGGACAAAATGTTTCGTACAATATTACGAATAGTTGTTTGATTAGTTATGTTATGTATTTCACCCTTGTGTCTTTATACATCTTTATACATTTAGGTTTTTTTTACTAAAAAATCGAATAAATGCATATTTCTTAAAATAAATTGTAATTAATAATTTTAAAATGACGTCCTTGTTTAATATTAATCCAAACAAACTGCTTTGGATATCTATGAAAAAATCTTATATTCTACTTTACAATCTCAGCATATTTTTTATATCCTTCTGACGGCATTTTCTCGTAAGAGATTATATAAAATTGATTGTGTTGTAGGTATTTATAAGTAACATGTTTGTTTTCTTACAGTTGGCAGTATCAGTTCACTGCAGTCAGTCAGGGTTGTCATTGCGAATGATACAAACGGATTTTATTTTATTACTTCTTTACAAATAACATTGAAGTCGTACTATAAATTTATTCATACTGATGATGGTGAGTCTTTTTAATCACATGAATATATCCAAAAATATGCTTGTTATTTTAATAAGATTTATAAAATGTATTACTTTGTTGCATTGTTAAATTTTATTATGGTTGCCATAGCAACGAAACTCATGTCACAACAACAATCATTATGACCAACTAAAATTATAAATAATAATGAAGATTTGAATTTACATATTTATTGATAATATAAAATTTTTTTTTTTTTAATGCTACTAATTTTTGCTGTTCTGCTAAGCCATTTTTTTAAATGTTTATTATTCATAAAAATGTTGCTGTAATATATAAACCTTAAAAAATATGTACAGGTAGCGGCAAAAAAAGCTGACGGCTTGGTTCATTGTTTTGATTTAAAGCTGTCAGTTTGTTTTGCTTTTCCTTGTATTTAACTAATATTTCACGAAAAATAACATTACTCAGTATGTTTTATTAATTAAAAAATAATATTTTTTTTTATAATTGATAAGGTATGATGAAAATATATCAACCAATCATTTTATGAATAAATAAATATCTTGTGCAACTACTAAGCTGATTAATATTTTATCAACAAGTTTTCAACATACTGAACAAAAAAAAACATAATCTCTTACTATTTAACGAAATAAATTATATTTAATAATATTATGGCTTATGTAAAAATGAATTAATCCAAAAGTGAAATCCAGAAACGATGTACAATCTATAACATAAAGTAGTTATTTAGGGAAAACATGCGAAAAATTAAAAAAAATAAAAATAGGTAGATACTCGGGAATTAAGCTCTATTTTTTTGAGTGTAAAGGTCATTATTAATAATTAAAAACAATGTAATAGTCTTGAATTTTTTTTTGCATATATTTTGTATACTCACTTGCATTGTATTAGGAAATTTCATGTGTAAATAAAATGATATTTAGGGTCTTCTGGCACTGTTGAGGAAGCTTCGTTCCTCCCCAGAGAAGGAGCTCCGCCTTCTCCTGCTCGGCCTGGACAACGCTGGCAAGACCACGCTGCTGAAGACTCTGGCTTCCGAGGATGCCTCGCATGTGACCCCCACCGCGGGGTTCAACATAAAGTCGGTGCTCTCCGATGGGTTCAAGCTCAACGTGTGGGACGTGGGAGGCCAGCGGAAGATACGACCGTATTGGAGAAATTATTTTGAAAACACCGATGTCTTGGTAAGATTATTAATTTTACAGTATATTTAGGCTTACCGAAAAATGGACTCACTCAAGTGGCAAATAGGCAGGACATAAATGACGAAAAAACGATGGTCAATCGAAAATAAAAGTCCAAAAACCAAAACTTAAGGTAGGTTGACCACATAAAAGATGGACTGACGACATCAGAAGAAAAGCAAGAGTAGTCTGGATGCAGAGGGCGGAGAATCGAGAAGGATGGAGACTCATGTGGGAGGCCTACGTTCAACTGTGGACGGATACAGGCTGATAAGATGATATTATATATAAATCTATGAAAGTACACTATTCAAGTAAATTATATTATCTTATGTATTGAGTTAAAGATCCTTGCGCAATATTTCTGTGATAGGTAATGTGCTGGCAGTATTACAAAGTTCGCATGAATATTATTTTATTAAAAATGAGTTATTAAAGCATGCTTATATTTGGTTTGAAGTGACCGAAATTAAGCTATTTTAGAAAAAAATTACAGTTTTTTAATCATTTTCTCCAGCTAATTTGGGTTAGGTTAGGGGCCTGAAAAGGTGCCAACTAAATAAAACTGATTTTCTCTTCTCGTGTGTGCTTGGAAGGCGTTTAAATATTGTTTATTTTATTTTCAGATATATGTTGTGGACTGTTCTGATAGGAAGAGGTTGGAGGAAACCAGTGCCGAGCTGGCTGAACTTCTCGGAGACGAAAAACTAAAGGTAGTGCCACTGCTTGTTTATGCAAACAAGCAAGACGTGCCTTCAGGTAAACATTGTCTGTTTTACTATGACATTTGGTTATTATGGAGTAATATTGGAGAGGCAAAGAAGTGCTTTTGGAATGATCATTCGGTCATAAAAGAGCGCTATACAAATACTAATATAATAATAATAATATTGAAACAAACATATTTTTTTCTTAAATTTTGGTTTTGTACAACTACAAATAATATTGTATAATATAAACTAGAATAATGCCAAGAGAAGAATAGAGAAATTGTTGTTTTTGCTATATTAACAATTAAATTTTGTGGTTTTTAATGAAGAAAAAAACAAATAAGGAAAATAAACAATAAATAAACAAACCAATATTTTTGGGTCATTCTAATTAAAAAGGATTGCCGTTTGAAGTTTATTCGGTCACTTTAAATATTATGTACCAAGTATATAATGAGATGCAATAAGGCTTATTATAGTCTTACATTGAATCTTGAATGTCCGTTTTTTTATTTTGTTAGGTTGGCAAACTTATTAAGCAGGCAGTAGTAAGTGACTTAAGTAATGACATACTCGAATATATATTGTTGGTTCTCATATTTCATAAAGTAAGTCTATGGTAAATTTACATAAATATTTGAATCTACCTTACTCGCAGAAATTTTGGCATCTTTTTTTCAATTAAATAAATAGTCAATTATCATGATATTTATTATACATTATATTATATATCATTCTCTTAATAATTTATTTCTTATTTTAGCCTTGCCTGCAAGTGAAGTAGCACAAGCTCTTGGTCTTCATTTACTGAGGGACAGAACATGGCAGATTCAGTCCTGTGTGGCTACTAAAGGAACCGGTGTAAAGGTTTTTATATATTTTCATAATAATATCACTAATTATTACATTTCATGAACTTGGTTAGAAGATATAATGCAAGTAGACCTACTGTACTATCTAAAAAAAAATGAATGAAAAACTCCAGAAGATATTAAAGCAAAAAAGTGAGCATCCTGAAGAAAATAATATTATTATCAATGAAGAATATGAAAGAAGAATAAAAAAATATATCTGTTGAAGTAAGTTTGTGTACACAATTATATTAATATAATTTCATATTAATTTGGTTTTATTTATTTTTCAGGATGGTATGGAATGGGTGTGTAAAAATATTGGAAAGAAATAAAATTAACGCAACATATTTTTATTTGGAAAATATTCATGTGTCTTGGGTTTCTGCAATAATTTAATAAAATGAATTACCTCAATTGGCCTTGGAATGAGTGTCTTTATAAATATATAAGGGTGATGTTTTATACTTGCAAAGTGTTATTTAAGGAGGTATTTAAGACATTGAAATTGTAATCAATGAAATGGGTGATTTAGAGTTTGTGCATCTATGGGTGAGTGTTTTGTAAAGGACTACCAACACAAATGATACGAATTGTATGATTGTTCAACTGATTGTTCAACTGATGAAGAAATATAGACTACTTTGTAATATGATATGTGAAGTTGGTTTTCCTTCAATGTGACATATTGCAAAGCTTTGTACAGCGTTAAATGATGCCACTAAATTTCTGTGTGTAAAAAAAGAAACAGTCTTACTGATTATTTAACATGAATATTATTTGTTAGTTGAATAATTATAAAATTTGTAAAGGTAATGTGGGTAAACCTTAACCGAATGGATGCCATGAGGAATGCCGGCACTGGCAGGAAGCCCGCCAGTGCCGTGAGCATACCGGTGTATTATAAAACTATATATTTTTGGTCAATGTTATAGCTTGGGTCTATAGCGACACAGCTATCGTCTGCCCAAGAAAAAAAAGTGATTAAAATTGGACACCATTTAGGGGTTTAAATGTTCGATAATCCACGAGGCGTTGCATAGATCTAGTCAAGGTCATGGCATCCATAAGGTTAAACTGAATAGCGAGTGATTTTGTTACACAAAATTAATAGATATATACTCAATCAGGGGTCGTCAACCTTTTTATGCCTAGCGCCCACTTTTGCCTATTTTTCATGGCAATATTTCCCTACCGCCCACCGACCTCGCTATATTTCAATTCAGTACTTGGGTGGAAAAAAATCTAGAAGGAATGTACGAGATTTGAAAATCTACAAAAATCGCTCACCGCCCACCACGGAAGTTCGTATCGCCCACTAGTGGGCGGACCAGGTTGACGACCCGTGTACTAAATGGTAAAGTAAAATAAAGTATGCTATCAAAAGGATATTATTGTAAATATAATTTAGTTTTAATTTATAATTATGTACAGCATGTATTTGTTTCTTATAAAAACTAATGCTTATGTATTTTTTTGTGATTTGATATTTAATTTTATCATTTGTCTTTAAAATGTCAAACGCCAGTTTGAATTCTATACGTTCATAATATTTCAATATACTTATTGAATTATATACTTCATAATGTGTTTTTATATACATATATATTATTTATTATGCATTTATGATGCTTAGGCTTTGGTATACAATCATCAACAGAATTTTGTAAAATGGGCTTATGCTCATTTTACAAAATTCTATATTTTTAAATTCAAATCATGTAGACCGAAATATATTTAAGTTTAACAAAGCATTATTTTTTCTCAGAATATTTTTGTTTATTCAATGCTTAACCTCACTTTTGAAGTAATTTATATTACTTTGTTCTGTATAGTATAATCAATGAGTGTGTATAGCTTGTGAATTAATATAATATACAAAAAAAATATCACTAGGAAGTACCTGTATTTAAATTTCATATTCAGTCAAATTTTTTCAAATTCATTAATAATTTAGAATTTATTGATAGAACATTTTATTTCATTTATGTAAAAACATACAGAGAATACCGACAGATGGTGATAGTAATTCTGAAGTCTCATCCATGTTCATATGATTAAGGGCTGCGTGTGGAGTTTTGATCTGCCAACGTTATAGACTCGCATCATCCTTATTATTACAGGAATTTACTATGAATGGGTGGTGTTCACGGAACAACTTTCGTCTACCACCAATTTTAATTAATAGGCTATGACTGGCATTTTACGGGTGAGTGATCAAATTCACACCAACCGGGGGTAATTGAGAGCTCAGAAATCGATTAAAAATGCTTTTTTGTTTTTTTTATTTTCTCCGTCGGGGATCGTTCCCACGACCCCTGCCTTGCAAAGTAAACCGTCGGCAAATTTGAATGTAATTTAAGATATCCAAAAAGGGTTTTTTTACATATCAATTTTTTTATATTTGAATTAGATTTATGAATGCTGTGCCATTTTCTTAACAGTTATTGTTTTTTCTTTTATGAAACATGGATTTATAAGTTTACCATTATTAGATTTTGTGATTTGTAATATCTGTCATTAATAGGTCATGGAAATGTTTTAAGTAATATAGGTAGATTAGAAAACAAGGAGTATGTTTCCCAGTTCTATCAAATAAAATATTGATAATAACAAAATGTTAATGAAGATGTTATTGCTCTTATTATTTTTGGTGACAGTAAGCTTCTATATATATAATAGATTTTTGCATTTTAACTAAACCAAAGTGAAATAATAATTATATAACACACTACTAGAATACCAAATATTTGAACATTTTTTAAAAAATATTGTTATTTAAATAAAAACTGTATGTATTTAGACAGTTATGATATTATTTATTCAAGAAATAATGTAAAACATTCATCAAATATATTAATCCCACAAATTGAATAAATATTAATCACAAGATGCCTTAAATATTGTAAAAGTTGGTGAAAATAATTTTATTTTATGTTTAATAACATTGAAAGCTATTTTACAAAACTTAACAGTTTTATTATTCATTACACATGTATATTAATTTATTTATGTTTAAATAAATTGAATACTAAAATATAAAATAAATACATATATTGAAACATAATTTTACAATCTTGTAACCACAATACACAATAATAAATGAAATATTAAATAAATAATTTGTTTTTTCTTATTGATAAAATGAAAAAGTGTTCTGAATGATTTTCAAATATGGAATTTTACAATTCGAATGTTTCGATTCATATAACTTCAAAGAAAAATTCACAGATGGTACCGTTTTACGTATTTTCGAATAAAGTTATTAAATTTATTTGAATATATGAATTCAAGGATTTGCGGATGTATTTCAAGATAATTTTTTTCTAAATTTTTTTTACTCCAAATATGAGTGTAAGGGTGAGTATACCGTGTTTACAAGTATGTAATAAGATCTGCAACGTCGTCCATACATGCAAACATTCTTCATGTCTTAGCTGCGCATATTGGTTGGTTATGTATACTGAAGCCAAAACACAAATAAAAAACGATTTATGTTTGAAATGGTAAAATAAAAAATAAAGGAATATGATATACATAAATTATTTTAATCTTGTTATAAACCACTTTGAGCACTGTTTATTTACATGTCTGTATTTCAAGACGACAGTTTCGCCTTTAATGAGGGCATCTTTAGTTCTTCACATGTACTTTAAGTAAAGTCCGTTTATATAGTTAATGCGAAGAATTGAAGAAGCACTCACAGAAAGTGAAACGACGGTCTTTAAATATGCAAGTAAACACTTTTTAACCTGATCCATATTAAAACAAGGTCAAAAGTATGTATCGTTTAAATATTTGATATGAAACTCAATGTGAATGCTACGAATATAATGATATCAGCTTGATATAGCTTTTTAGGTTGATGCCGAAAAGCCTCGAAAAACGATCTTATGTCTCTTATTTTTGTTCGGTCGCCTGACATGCACATTAAATATTGTTAATCTTAATTTTATATGCAGTACATGGGTTTTGAATACGCCATTTCATTTATTTTGACAGTTGCTCCATATCATGCTGGTTCAAATGTCAACTTTAGTTTTGTATTTAGCCACGATAATCTTTGAGGCGCTGACTGTTACTGTGCCCGGCCGTCCCCGTCCGACTGCTGCCCACGATACAAAATGTTACGGTCAGGTGGGGAAAGCGAAGCCTTATATTGGAAATAAACGCGAATGGTGCTTCTAAACAAGTTATTTGCTTTGCGACCTGCTCCAGCATCATTCCTCCACGCATCCAAATGACGAATCTGCGACCCATTGTTGCCTTTTAAAGATAGGGGATGTCAATAATTAACCTTTTCATTACGGCTCGGTTTGAATACAAATTATACTGTCAATTATAAAACTAGTATTTTTTTTTTTTATGTAAACGCATGCAGGAGAGCACAACCGGTCAAGACCAGTGCACTCTATGACGCTCAGCCAGGGAGGCTGGACGCTGCATGCGGGAAACGTGTGTTGTGTTCGTGTTTGTGTGTGGGTTGGGGAGATTGCAAGTGTATATTTATCTGTTTCTTGAAGAGATCCAGATTGTAGGAAGGAGGAAACACAGACGCTGGAAGAGCATTCCATAGCTTACCGGTGGCATTAAGGAAGGAACTTTGGAAGCTGCCAGTTCTTGGTCGACATATATTAACCGTGTATGGATGTTCGGCAAGTGTAAGACGAGTTTGTCGGCTGTGAGTGGGTGCAGGAGGAATTAGTTCTTTAAGTTCCGAAGAGCAGCGACCGTGGTAATAACGGTAGAAAAGACTAAGAGAACCAACCTTACGTCTGTGTTCCATTGATTGTAGATTAGACGTAAGGGTGTCATTGTTTATCAAACGAATTGCTCTTCTTTGAACTGAGTCAATTAAGTTTAGAAGGTATTTTGGGGCTCCAATCCAAAGGTGACTGCCGTATTCAAGGATAGGTCGGATTTGTCCTTTATATAGAAGAAGAAGTTGTTTATCGTTGAAATACCAAATTTGAAGCATAAATGTACTTATCTGGTATATTTTCATATATCAAATTGGTTCTTGTATCCTTTAGCTATCAGATGATGCATAAAAAACTATTCTAAGAAAGTAGCAAAATGATGTATCACGTCAACCGATGTCAACGGTCGGGGAATCTTATGACGGCCTATGCCGACAACGATGCGAAAGGGTTAACATAAAGATACAAGTTTATTTTCGGTCAAATCTATAAATTATACGTGCGTTATTTAAAAAAAATAATCATTAGGTGCATATTTTAAAGTATACCGAGCACAAGAAAAGATGGCATGTAATTTGTGAAGAAACTTCTCAAAAATATTTCACGAGTACACTTAAGAAGCTATGTTACTCAACTGCTATGTTACTCAAATTTTATTTACAAAAGTCTGAGTAATTTATTCCAGGAATATTGTAAACACGCAGAGAGATACACACACTCAGGTTATAATGACCGAGAAAAAAAAATACGCCGCCCACTCTGAATAAATATATCAAAACGTAAATACTCGTCGTAGCTTTTTTAAACATTTGGCCAGCGATGATTGACTGCGTCGGTATTGATGTAGATAAAAAAAATAACATTTCATCTTGTAGGAAGTCAAACCAGAAATATATATTATTTCTACGAGTATATTATTAAGTTGTTTCATTCTTAACGAACATTTAAAACCTTTTCAAATGATTATGAATAATATTTATTATAATCGTGTCGGAAGCAACAGGGTCAGATCCTGTCTGCCCAGAAGTGGGCGACGTCGAACCGACTCAAAACTACTGCGTAGAATTGTGCCTACAATTAATCGAACTTTTCTCGTGCAGCCTTGCTGTATCAGTTCTCAAAATATGTTGATATCAACTTGATATAGCTTTTGTAGGCTGATGCCGTAAAGCCTCGAAAAACGATCTTTTGTCTCTTATTTTTGTTCGCTCGCCTGACATGCACACCAATAATGTTAGTTGTAATTATATAATATTACACGGCGTTTGCATACGCCATTTTATTTGTTATGACAGTTGCTCCGCCTTGGTGGCGCTGTATGTCACAGTGTTCCGGCAGTTGACAGTTAACTTTTCATCCGGCCGGCGAATGCCATACCGGTCGGACGAGAAATCAAGTCTCTAATAAAAATAAATGCGAATCGTGCTTCAAAAACACATCTTTGTGTTGTTAATCTGACCCTGCATCCTTCCTCCATGCAGCCACGTGACGAACCCGCGACTTGTCGTTTTTTTGTGAGATGGGGATGTCATTATATATATATATAGTAATTTTGCGACGTAAATTCGGCGGATAGTGTAAAATAATTTTGATTTTTTTTGTAAAAAACATATTTTTAACATAGTTAATTAATTTAAATATAATAGTTTTATTTCAATTATTTCATATTTCATATTCTATAAGTTTACAGTATTAGTTCGTGGTTGGGTAAAGAATGACATTAAGTTGGTATAATATCAAGAAGATAATTGAAAATAATTATGTTCGGAATGCTCGGTATGCTTTAATTGTGCTCATTAGACCTTTAATGTGCCTATGTGACATCAAAAGTAAGGGTGACCTTAATTATAAAAATAAATTGAAATAATGTAAGTATTTTGCTTCCATATTCGATACAAAAAGTATAAGTATACGAAAGAAAACTGCCAGGATCTCTACTTCGACTCAAATTTCTAGGAATCTATTGTACTCTTAGTATTTAATAAACTATAATAAGAACTATAAAAGTATATATAATGTACTGGTACCAATGTGAAATTCACGAAACTAGGTTAATCGTTTTGCTCTGATATCAGCTTGATATAGCTCTTTTAGGATGATGACGTAAAGCCTCGAAAAACGATCTTTTGTCTCTTATTTTTGTTCGCTCGCCTGACATTCACATCTAACAATGTTAGTTTTAATTATATAATATTACACGGCGCTTGCATACGTCATTTTATTTGTTATGACAGTTGCTCAATTTCATGTTGGTGCAACTGTCATCTTTAATTTGATTTTTTGCCGCGATCATTGGCGACGTGTTGCATGTCGCAGTGTTCCGCAGTTGTCAGTTAACTTTCGACCGGTACGGAGTTTCACCATACCGGTCGGAGAAGGAAATATAGTCTTTATTGAAAATAAACGCGAATTGTGCTTCGAAACAAGTCTTTTGTTTGTTAATCTACTCCTGCATCCTTCCTCCACGCAGCCACGTGAAGAACCCGCGACTTGTCTTTTTAAAGATGGGGGATGTCAGCTCTTTATAAGATCATTTTCATGAGTGAAATATAATAAATAATATCAAATATCGAATGTTAATCATATATATATATATATTTCTTTTAAAATTGTGTTTTTAGTGATTTAATATATTAAATAATGTCATTTTATTTGACCGTACTTCTGGTCACCACACTCTTATCTTGTACGAAACGAGAAGAATATAATTATCATTATGTGTTATTTTAGGGTTCCGAGACGTATCTCTTAGTGTATGGAAACTGCCATCTTCGAGATAAGTATTCCGCATTAGAGTTATTCCACCGGGTAATAGAATTTAAAGTCAGGAAAGTGAAACATAACGATACCACCAGTCACCTAAAAATATCCCAGACAGTACTAAATTCGAATATAGTACAAGAAAGTTTAAATTTAATTATCAAATTAATAAGTTACATTAAATGCATGTTAATTAGTAAAATTGCAATACATATGAAGCATGCGGTGTTTGTTTTTTACACTGCAATAAATGAAATCTAAAAATACGTTTAGTTACTAATTACGAGCATATTTTACATATTACAACTGTGTCAGTAGAACTGTTAGAAGTTATTTACAAACTTAAAAAAAATGTTTTAGATAGTTTTAATAAAAGAGGGTTACGACTTTCAGGGGCTAAGTTTTTTTAGGGGAAGGAATAGTTAAAAGTGATTTGATTTGGAGGTATTTTTATTCATGTTATGAACTACATTATTTAATATTTATATATTTTAAAGGGTATTGTTTCTATTGTAAGATACTAAACATCGTGTTTTAAAATTAGAGTGTACTGTTGGCGTGCACGCTGGGGGTCGCAAAATTAATTTGTAAGCGATGTCAAAAGTTTAGTTAGATGTTTTTTTAACCATATTCGCTCCATATTTGGAACATTTAAATACCACGAATTTCTGTTTCACAGTTCTCTAAGCTCAGATTGTTTATGCCTTGTTCCACAACACTAGTATACCCGGAGGTCCACATGGGAACATAGAAGGTTCCAGGAGCCTCTAGGGCTAAGTATCAGAGAAATATTTGGGTGTTCAGTAATCAGTATTTTAAGGAGTTTGAATGATCAGCCTGACACTCCCGAGGCCTGGAAATTTTTTGTTTTGTCCTGAAAATGTGGATCAACCCTACTAAAGACATGTACAGAGCTTAGATTTGAATAAACAATTTAAAAAATCAAGTTTGGTCAGGATTAAAACCAACAGCGTTTGAATGACAAATAAACGCTTTTACAATTGCACTATGCTGCCCGGCATAGTCTAGTAGTAAAGTATATAATATATAGAAACGTTTATAAGTTGAATGTTTTTTTTTCGAACTGTCTAAAGTGGTTGCCTCCCTTATACCAAGATAATAAGTAACAGTTACATTAACTTACGAAAAATTGCTTTTTAAAAATACTAACTATCTCCGCATCAGTAAAGCTGTCGGAAATAGCTTAAAATGTGAAAACGGCAAATTTCATGACATGCTAAGGACCAGAAGAAAATACGCTGTACATAATGCTCTCCTGCGGCATTTGAAGTATATTTCCCCCCGAGATCCACCTTTGTCTCTTAACCCTTTCGCATCGGTTGTCGGCATATGCCGTCAAAGATTCCCCGACCGTTAGCATCGGTTGACGTGATATATACTTTTGCTACTTTCAGTACTCATTGTGACATCTACGGTAGGAAATTGAAAGTGGTCATTCCCTTTATCAACCTACATGTATTCTTTACAGGAATCTGTAAAGCATGTTAATAAATATCGTTAGGTTTCGTCACAGGAGCGATTTTTTGTAAGCCACACGTGTCAATATCACCACACGTATGGAGGTAAATAATAAACGTTTGTTAAATATAATAGTTTTTTATGCATCATCTGATAGCTAAAGAATAGAAAAATCAATGTGATTTATGAAAATAGGTCAAATAAGTACATTTATGAATCAAATACTAGTTTTAAGCAAAAAAAAAAATGGTTTAAAAAATTCACGCCGTATTGACAGTATAATTTGTATTCCACCGAGCCGTAACGAAAGGATTAACTGACTGTAGAATGGAAAGCTGCCTTGTCTGCTTCCTCACATCATCCTCATATTAATTTCTATATATTTTTTAAATGAAAAAATATTCATCAAAAATATTTACTGGATTGTGGATCCAGTCAATCTGAAGTGTTTCTGTTGTGAGAGAATGAATACAGAAAAAAGTATTACAAAAATACTTATCAGCACTCGATAATACTACCTACATGTCTGAGTACCCTTAAAGAGTATCCACTTTGGGTAGGTATTACTTTTATCCGTTACTTTTTTAATTATCAACACGGGCAAACGAGTATTTCCCCGATAAATCAATACCTACTGATAATAATATTGCATCTATCAATCAAAATAAAAATCGGTGCTTCTGCGAACACGCGACTCAGTGGCGTTGTTAATATAAATATTGACGAGGAATCCAACATGGCTTAATTATACCTCGTTTTTTTACCCTCCATATAATGAGCTACAAAATAAACACAAAATAAAATAAAATAATTAAATTACTAATATTCCGATGTAGAAAATTTAAGGATTCATTTTTATTCAATATATCTGAGAAAATCAATATCGCGCAGTCTTCTTCTTCTTCGTGTCAGCGACGTCAATTGTTACGATTGCTTCCGCACAATATCTGGCAACATTGATAGCCCGTGTCTTGACCAGCATTAGGTCTTGGGATGTGCAGCTAGATGGGCACATGGGGCAGGGATCTAGGTGTGAGGCGTTCTGCAGGTCTCCACAGTCGCATAACAGTGACTTTCCCTCCGAAGCATTCCCCACCGCTCGGGGTTGTCATTTGTTCTACCAACTCTGGTTCTTAGTCTGTTCAGGGATTTCCAGGTCCGCCAGTCAAGGCTCTTGCCAGTTAGGAGGCTTTCCTTTGGTGTAATGAAATCTTTTGATGCGACTTGTTGCCAGAGATGTAAGAGACAAAAAGTCTAGACCTAATAATTCAAGAATAAACATAAATAACAAATATACTTATTTCTCGTATTTGATTTGATTTTTTACTACAGAAAGTTGGATGGAAACAATGGGAGTATGAACAGTAACTGATTTACTTTCAGATCCATTTTAATTAAAAAATATTAACTTATTTACCTTGACTTACATTAATTACATTGAGTGTGGCCATATAATACATATTAATTATAAAAGATCTCAAAGCGAATGCTAAAAACATTGAAAAAAATTAACAAAATTATTTTATATTTCGTGAATAAGCTCTTAAATCATAAATTTGTAGGTCTTATTAAATGAAAAATCAATGTAGCTAGTGGATACAGTAAGTATTATTAATGTTCTATATATAATGTTCGTATTAGATTTGCTTACGTATTTTTAAAAACAAGTGTTGTGAATAAATGAGGAGTTGGAAGCTAAAAGATAATAGGTATTTTATGTATACTTCTTCTTCGTAGTATCAATCCGGTGGATTGGTTTGCAGCAACAGAATCTTGCATCTCGATCTCCACTCTTTTCGATCCTCTGCAATCCTCCTTAGCTCAGCATAAGAGTTAAAACTCATGTCCTCAAACACATGCTGCAAATACTCCCGTTTACGCCGCCTTCTGCAGTTTCTACCCTCAACCATCACTTCCACAATGTCGTGAAGAAGACCATAGTGGCGCATGATGTGATCGATCAATTTGGCTCGCATCTCTGAGATGGTTCTTGTATACTAGTATTAAATTGTTTTTTAGGTACGCCCGGGCCTGAATATTCTGTTATCTCTCATAATAAAAATAATACACTCACCTGTGAGCCCTGGAACGATATCTCTGATGTTCATGGAAGCAACACAAAACAAACGATGCCACTTGAAACGTTACATGTTGATTTAGTAGCTCACTTATTATAGCCACAAACACCACATTATATCTGGCTTTTAAAAAAAGAACACTCACTCTTTTTTAACAATTACGAACAGCCGTTTTGACGCCATTTTGAAACACTCTTCAAAAGAGAATTTTATGTGTATTTTTTTATGCACAAGCACTTCGTTGTTATTGGGTGATATTTCTCCATACAATTTTTTATTAGTTTTTAAAAGGCATACTTTACACCAAAATGTTCTCAAAAGGACTTTAAATACATGTGTATACATTATAAAGAAAAATAAAACAATGTAAAATTGAAAAAATAATTTTATGTATAGTATATGTATATTTAATTAATAATAATATTGTAATATAGTCAATGATCTATAAAAGTAGATTAGAATATTAAATTAATAAAATAATATTCTAATAAAAATTAAAAAAATCCAAACAATGTAAAGTATTTTTCCAGGTGAAAAACATATTAATCATGGACTAACCGTCGTCTACGCTGAAGATCAAAGATAGAATTACAAGGAATTTTTGAAATTGAACTTTAAAATGTAATATTATATAATAGCTTAATACATTACGATACACATACCCCTTGATTTAATAATGTCTTATTTCAATGGTTGAACCCGCGCACATATACAATCTGTAAATATGTGTGTAATAACTTAGGAACTAATACTTATACATACCTATATAAGGCACTGCCTGTTTTTAATTTAATCGTTATTGAAGATGGTCTCCAGGGAGGCCGAAACATGTAATCGCTTAAAATAAATGTGAATCAAAGCTAAATATTTTTAATTTGTTATTTTTTTAAATTAAAGCTTATTTAAAATTATACAAATAAATGTAATATTTACAATAAAAATTAATGAAACATACGTTTTTTGAATGTTTAAATTTGTAATATTCATATTTTGTAAGCAAGCTTAACAAAACGGGTAAATATTTTTTACGTAACTAAATTTTAATTCCATTTTTTTTCACTACAGAACATTACAAATAAAAAAAAAATCTAATCGTTACTGAAGTACAATCAAGATTAATATACGAATATGGGTACTTATAATTAAGTACTAAAAACAAAGCAATACTGACAAGCAACAGAAGGTTCCGATGCATATCAAACAGATGACGTCAACAAATCATTTCTCCAAAGAAATTCGTGGATTTCATGCCTGGATTGGGCCTCCCTTACGTGAAATATATCTACATCCGAGGCGATTTGGTTGAACAGTCTGATAATTTGACTATATAAATATATGTATAGAGTCAAATTATTCTACACTATTCAAGATTGTTTGATAGGAGATAGGTTTCTATTAAAAAATATATTATGTAAGCACATACAGGAGAATACCGACAGATGGTGATTCTGAAGTTTTTCATTTTTGAATCTTACCGCTTACCATTTTGCATAAGGATAAGCGCTGCATGTGGAGTGTCGATCCGCCAACGTCAAAGACTACAGCCTGATATTCACGCATTATCCTTATTGTTACAGGAATTTACTATCAATGTGTGGTCTTCACGGGACGACTTAATTTTGATTAATATGCAGGCTAATATGATGTGGCTGCATTATTTCTTGATTGAATGACAAGATGCGAAGAATAAAAAAAATACACGAAAAAAGTTGTACCTTGATGATGAGAAGCTTCAAACAGAACAAAAACATAATTCTTTGCAGCTCTTGAAACATACATTTTTTTCAGGGAAAAGATAATAATTGAGGTCTACGGTTTTTCGGTGTTTGAATTTCCCCATACAATTAGGCTCAGTCCCTGGCCGGGATATCCGTTTCCGGTTCTTTCTCTGCTCCCGTCTGGATTTCCGGAAGTAAAACCAGCATTTTAAAGACCAGCAAAAAGTTTAGCCCTTTTAAGGTTTATTCTTTATATACCCTTGTTTCGGTTACGTAAGAGTTACAGCTTCGGGATACTGAGATTGAATATTTAAAATAAAAAACCTGATTTATTATTAACGTTTTTAGGATATTTTTTAGATTTGTCAAACATTTATTAACAACCATAGTATGTTTTACGATGATGGATACATCAACTGTTCTTCTCAAGCCTCTGAGCCTTAAAAATATCGAGAATCTAAGATGTTGGTGCTCATGGTACAAATATTCATGGATAATGGCAGCCGACAGCATAATAATGCTTCAACTGTTGAACGCTTATGAAAAAGAACTTATAGACACACAAGAATTTGCTTAATAAGCTGAAATTCTCCGTCTAATTAAAGCGACCCCAGATTGCAGAATTATCAATGGGATGTTGGTAGTTGGATGAGGAGCAGGTCGCTAAAGCAAAGAACTCATCAAAAGGCACATTTGATATTTATTTTACGTTATACAATTAAAGACTGACAAAATACGATCTTCCGTCCGGTTTACAGAAAATGCTGTTTACTTGACAGCGCCCAGGCGGCGACTGATAGCCGGCACGCAGTGAAAACCACTGCAACTGCAAGCTACATAGCGGCCATATATGGAACTAACCGCCTTTACATGACATTGTGCGATTGTCAAAACCAAATAATTAAAATGGAGAATGCAAGCGCCGCGTTTTATAACTACTTACATCTAAAACATAGACTAACATTTTTATATGTGCGTGTCAGGCGAAGAAACCAAATTAAGAGACGAAAAATCGCACATCAATGCTTTTCACATATAGAGCTATTATTACAGCTAAATGCTCATTATAAAAAAATTATTAGATACTCTTTTAAAAAAAAAATGTATGCACGAATATAATCAGTCTGCGATTTATTAAAAAATATTCGAATCCAGGATAATTATGTAACAAACTTTAAAAAATCGGAATGCCGGGATAAAGAATCTTTGAGCCTTACGACCCTTAGTTCCTTTAACTTGACTATTGGCAAATGCTCCGGCTTATAGATTCCGTCTATATTCTATACAGATGGCTCGAACAAGCTAAACTCCCCCGAGAAGAAGTGGGTATATTTTCTTCCGATGTGCCTTTAATGCCTGGCGGTTTTCAAGTGTCATTGAATGTCTACCTCATTTTTTTAGAAGAATTTTACTGAAATTTTCACTTAGAAATGCCAGTAAAACGATTTTTCAAGTGATACGTTGAATTTTCTTAAATTATTTTCAACGCACTAAAAATGATGAGTTTACGTAAATCGAGAGCTGTATAATGTGTCTGTATGATGCAGTAACAGATTCATTTGGAAAATGATTTTTCAGTACAAAAATACTGTAGGTGAAAAATAGAAGAAGACTGCTATGGATCCTGTATCTTTCAACGGTTGTTCTCTTCCGAAAGCAAGCTCCATCAACATGCTTGGATTATCAATATCGAATAATGTCAAATATTACGAGTCAATTAAGTGTAAAGCCGGTCTCGCTTCCAAAAAACTAGGTGTATTATATAGATCACTGAGGTATTTCAACGATAAACAACTTCTTCTTCTATATAAAGGACAAATCCGACCTATCCTTGAATACGGCAGTCACCTTTGGATTGGAGCCCCAAAATACCTTCTAAACTTAATTGACTCAGTTGCAATCTCCCCAACCCACACACAAATACGAACATAAAACACGTTTCCCGCATGCAGCGTCCAGCCTCCCTGGCTGAGCGTCATAGAGTGTATTGGTCTTGACCGGGTGTGCTCTCCTGCATGCGTTTACATAAAAAAAATATATATTCTCTACAGAGTTGTCCATTGTAAATCTTACAAATTATTCAAATAAAAAAAATATATTCATACTTCAAAGCCATTTTTAACATTAAATTTCTGACCTCCAAAAAGCTGAGAGCAAAAAAACTCACTATGCTACTTTGGAAATTTAAAATTGTTAGTTCATGTTGTTAAGGATGAATAGGAATTGATTTGGTAAAATAGTAACATTTAGAAAATTTTGCAAGCCTTTCGTTTTTCATGGGCAAATGAATTACATATTATATCGTAATATTTCGTGCCGTGGACCACCATTTTTGTTGTATCACATTAAATAAATACAAGTCTAAACTTATTTAAATAGTATTTTTAAATATTGCTGCGATATTTTTTAGTTGACCGGTCTACAGGGCTTAGCCACACTTTTGAAAGTGTTTACTTAACAAATACATATTGTTAAACGTGGAAGTACTTTAAAGCTTTTAGATGTTATCTATATAAGTAACTTAACTATCGCTCATCAGTGAGATATACGAGTATGCTATCCCGATATCATATCGAATAACACTGACATTAATTATTTGGTTTTACGAAGATGTTAATTCTTCGCTGAAGATACTCGTACTGTGTTGTTATCAAAAATAATAGCAACAGTGATTTGTGTTTTTAAGCGAAATTATGAATCACTTATCAAACTTTTGTGTGTCAAATTTGTATGCACGACAGTAAAAATGATTTTTACAACAAACGTCAAACTATTCTAAATGCGAAAAACGACATACAGCTATTTCTACCACACTTAACCTAACCTTACCTCACCTAAGCTTTCCTAAGATTGTATCGTGTTTTTTTTTGAACTCGTACTCCAATCTCGTACCGATTTGTTAGAAGAATACCGATTCTGTCATATTTTTTTACATTATCGAATTGACATTAATGATTGCTTACATTCGTCGTAAAATGCAATTTTAATATTGTGCCAACAAATTTAACCTTTTTGAATATTGTATGTTTTAACTTCTATGTTCGAGATAAGTACACCCGTGCTCGTAGCCATCCATTCCTTTTGATCCAAGTTGATACTTGCGGAGCTTCGAGCACTCAATTTCGTACAACGGCAATGACGCTCCTTAATGGCCTACCAGCACACCTCGATCCTTTTCTTATATCCTTTTCCACTTTAGTCGATGGTATTGTTCTCTTAGATCACAGAGATCTTTGAAACGTGTCATCTTCTTCTTCTTCTTTAAAGTTAATTTTTTTCTTTTCTTTTATATGTATTGTATATTTATGTATATGTTTCTTATTATTCTTTCTTCGTAGTATCAATCCGGTGGATTGGTTTGCAGCAACAGAATCTTGCATCTCGATCTCCATTCCTCTCGGTCCTCCGCAACCCTTTTCAGCTCAACATAAGCGCTACAATTCATGTCCTCGAATACTTGCTGTAAAAACTTCCGTCTAGGGCGCCCTCTACAGTTTCTACCCTCAACCATCCCCTCCACAATATCGTGAAAAAGACCATCGTGGCGCATGATGTGACCAATCCATCGGGCTCGCCTCTCTGAGATGGTTCTTATTAGGTGCCTATCTTCCTTGATTATCCTGAGAACCTCATTGTTCGTGACGTGGTCTCTCCAGGAAATTCCGAGAATTCTTCTGTACGACCACATCTCAAAGGCCTCTAGTGTTTTTTTATCACTTTCAGATAAGCACCATGTCTCACAGCCGTACATTAAGATGCTCCAAACAAGCTCCATTTTATTATTAGTACATTAGAACTTTGGTTCTGTCAAATAAATAAATAAATGTTGTGTACTGCAATACCTACCCAATCCTTCTAGAATAAAGATATTCTAATTATTCAATTTTTAATAGAAGCGTTTATTTGTCATTGCAACCTTTATTGACTTACAAATTGTTTGTTTGTAGGTCAGTTGTTTTTTGTGCTTTCTTGACTAGTAAATGGTTTGCTAAGGCCAGTGTTTTTGCGACATGTGTTGTCGTATTTCAGAGAATGTGTATGTAAGCTCGCATCCCTTTCATGGAAAGCTCGAATGGACGCTCTTTGTTCACTCCTCAAGGAATGGAACAAAAGGAGAAAGAAGGTAATATCACGTACTCCATATTCTCAAATTGTTGCATTTTTTATACGGTTACAGCGAAAAGCTTATTATATAACATTTATATTATCACTATCCAGTCCGCGCGTTACGCGATTAGACTTACGCTGGAGGCCGACTATTTTTTTAAAGAATTGCTAAATCTATCGTCATGTGTTCAAATAAAATTAAATATGACTCTCACTGAAAAGGTTTGAGATCTTTGAATTACGGTCGAAAGTAAAAACAACATATTTGTTGTGTGATCGCCCACTAACGTTTGAAAAAACATCACAAGTTGTGTATAGTCGGCCACTAAGCGTTGGCGGAACGATCACACACATGTTGTGTGACCCGCTTTTAAAGTTTGGCCTGGCGATTACACACATATTGTGTAATCGGACTGGATAGTGTTAACAATCAACGAGAGAAAAAGAAACAGCGGATGCAAGATTCAAGGCGTAGAATGCTTTGTGATGGCCTGCCCATTACATTCATTCATTCATTTCTTCAGTTTTGCTCCCTCAACTGAAGCATATGGACATCAAAAGCTGCCACCACAAAGTTCTGTCAGCTGCCTTGGTCCTCGTCTCATCCCATATCAGCTCTGCCTCCTGTATCTCCACCGAGTGCGAGTGTACATATATGTATTTTATTCAAACACATATAAGAGAATACCGACAGATGGTAATAATAATTCTGAAGTCTCATCTGTGGAATTCTATGACGCTTACCATGGTGCATATGACTAAGCGCTGCATGTGGAGTGTTGATCTGCCAACGTCATAGAATACGGACTGAGATTCACGCATCATCCTTTATTATTACAGTAATTTACTACGTGGTCTTCACGGGACGACTTTCGTCTACAACCAATTTTTATAAATAGGCTATGACTGGCATCTAACGGATGAGGGATCAAATTTACACCAACCAGGGGTAATTTTAGAGCTCAGTAATCGATTAAAAAACCCTTTTTTTTAAATCTCCGTCGGGGATCGAACCCACGACCTTTGGCTTGCAAAGCAAACGCTTTGACCATTGAGTTATACCTGCCGGCATACATAATATTTACATATATATTTTTTCACTTGCTAAGAGGAGACTCCCACAGGACTTATCAGTTTCTAACTGATTACAATCTGAATGAGCGCATTGTCAAAGAGTTTTAATTGTTCTTTGATCTGATGCGGGTATGGTCATCATATAATGGTCGGGCAAAAAGGAATGAAATAGTCATGGTATATGAGATCTGCGATTCGAATCCCCGCGTCTGCCGTTTATTTTTCTCCGATTAATTGATAAGAAAAATATCATATTAGGCAGCGTTTGCTATGAATTTGTGTACCAGTTATTAAATAGTAACTTTATTTGCAAATACAGTCAAAATATTATAGTTAAATTTGCATACATAGTACTTTTCAAAGATATATGTGATTCCCTAGAAGGATCCCAATACATTTGAATATCTTATACCGTAATAATGTTATTATCTCGCTGTCAGATACAATGTTGCCAGGTGTCAATTTGAGACGCCGATTGAATTATTTGGAAGGAAACTCACGTAAGCAATAAACTTTTAATTGGCTCAAGTTTTCAGCCGACTCACCTGTATAATGTGAATAACTCAATAGTTAGTTATATCTTGTTTTAATATTCCATTTTACTTACGCTCACATACAATACAAAACAAAGTAACTTCTCGCAATTGAATGCTCATTGGTTTTTGGTGAAATGTATATTTATAGTGTTCTTATTACTTTATAATACTCAACAATTGATACACATAAATCGCATAGCTATTCGGTGTTTTTCTCATCAATTGATCGGAGAAAAATAAATGGAGGAATCGAGAATTTTAACTGTATGCATGTACTCCACGTCAAGTCCATTGATCAACGCGATGACCGTTCATCCAATTACTCCGCCTCATCGAGTCGAAATTAAAACATATTTGTCTTCTTCTACATGTCAGCGACGTCAAATTATTTTTGCCCAGTATCTGGCAAACATCGATAGCCCGTGTGTTGCCCAGCATTAGGTTTTGAGTGAGCAGCTTGTTGGGCACATGGAGCAGGATCTTAGGTGTTAGGCGGTCTGCAGGTCTTCACAGTCACACAATAGTGACTCTGCCTGCCGGAGCACTCCCCATCGCTCAAAGTTGTCCTTTGTTCTAGCAACTCCGGTTCGTTAATCTGTTCAGGGATTTCTAAGTGCGCCAGTCAAGGTTGTTGCCAGTTATGAGGCCTTCCTTTGGAGTAATGAAATCCTCTGTTGCGACTTGTTGCCAGAGCTGGAGTCTCTCATTTTAAGGGTCGGATGTGAGAGGTCGTGTGGATCTCAGAAAGCTGCTTCGCCACTTCAGTCTGGGTGTTGGGGGTATCAGATTATACAACCAGTGGGACGGTTGGTTGATTGCCTTACGCATTTCTTCGGCGCATATGACTTTGCGTCTCATGTTTGGTGGTGCGATACCAGCCAAGGGGTATAGTTTTGAAATGGGTGTTGTTTGAGGCAGCCTGTGACAACTCTGAATGCATCATTCAGGGTAGTATCCACTTGCATTACAATGGGCTGATTAGCTACCATGGTAATCTCTCATGGAAAGTTGATAAAATTGTTGAAATTCTCCACTTTCTGATGACAATATACTCCAACGAAGAAAGAAATATGTAAAAGAAAATAGAGTATGTGCTTCTGTAGTACTTTCTTACATAAGTACAAGTTACATAAATATAATGCAGGTTTTTCCATAAATCCTATTAACGAATTATAAGAATGTACTGAGTTCTAATAACTGATTGATACAAAGCATTGAGATTTCAAGAGCCCGAGTTCATTTCTTTTGTATTCTCGAGAAATTCTGAAAACGTTTGAAAAGAAGGAAGAACGAAAAATAACAAGAAAAACGTTTTGAAATCGGAAATTTATATATATTATCTGTATTATTTAAATAAAGATATTAATTTAATCATCAAGCAAGGCATGTTTTTAATAAGAGTCGAATAATAATTATTTGAGGCTCCGCAAGCAACTTGCCAAAACTCGTAGCATCTTGATCTACGGCTGTGAGACATTGGCTTAACTGAAAGTGATAAAAAAAGATAAGAGGCCTTTGAGATGTGGTCATACAGAAGAATTCTCGGAATTTTCTGGAGAGATCACGTCACGAACAATGAGGTTCTCAGGATAATCAATGAAGATAGGCACCTAATAAGAACTATTTCAGAGAGGCGAGCTCGATGGATCAGTCATATCATGCGCCACGATGGTCTTCTTCCCGACATTGTGGAGGGGATGGTTGAGGGTAGAAACTGTAGAGGGCGCCCTAGACGGGAGTATTTGCAGCAAGTGTACGAGGATATGAATTGAAGCTCTTATGCTGAGCTGTCTTGAGGGTTGTGGAGGACCGTGAGGAATAGAGGAATGGAGATCGAGATGCAAGATTCTGTTGCTGCAAACCAATCCACCGGATTGATACTACGAAGAAGATTTATTTAATTGATGTAATAAAGATGTTAAATTATTTTTATAAAGATTCTACTGTTATAACCACGGTCGTTGTTCATCTGAACTTAAAAAAAAATTCTACTGCATCTACTTACAACCGACAAAGTCGTCATGCAGTTGCCGAACATCCATACACGTAAAATCTAAGTTAACCAATAATCTCTCAAACCACACACAAACACAACACATGTTTCTCGAAAACAGCATCAAGCCATCCTGGCTGAACGTCATAAGTGCACTGATTTGTGCTCTCCTGCATGCGATTATATAAAAAGACCATTGTTTGATTGCCAATAAAACATTTGAGGAAATAGATATTGACATCACCACGATGTAGCCCTTGCGGACTGATACCGAAAACCTCGACATACAATCTTTCGTCTCTTATTTTCTGTTCGCTTGTCCGATATGGATGTGTCCACCATATTGGCATTAGTTACATAGAGCGCGATCAGTTGCCTACCGCCCTTCGGCGAGAGAATATTGTAGTATAGCTCGGCCTACTGCTGCGACGAGGCCGGGCCTAAATTTGTAAAGTATAATCAATGTGCTTCTAAAAGAATGTTTTGCTGACCTGCTCCTCATCATGCCCTCAAGCGACGGCATAGCACCTTTTTAAGAGAGGAGGATTTTAATATAAATATTGAAAGTTTGAGAGTGGCTGATTTTTGAGAGTATATAATGTATTACAAATTCGCAACTGGTGGAAAAAAATGCTTCGGAAGCTTATTATAGAGCGGTTTGAATGGGAGATGTCAGATGCCTGCTGTATGCCTTAAGACGGCTCCTTATTCTGCTACTCTTCCTACAAACCAAGCTTTTGTGTCTTTCGGGTAATGTTTGCTGCGGGGCATGTCCGAGGTCTTATAACACTCTTGACTGTCAGGCGGGTTCGAATCCCGAAGAGATTTCAATTTTTAAATAATATTTAAAAAAAAAACACGATGGTAACTTTCTATTTCTTCTGATATGCGGTAATTAAAATTAATTTTGGACGATTTTTAGAATATATTTCAAAACTGTTATCTTCTTCTTCTTTATGTCAGCAACGTAAAATTATTTTTGCCCAGTATCTGGCAACATCGTGTGTTGTCCAGCATTAGATCGTAAGATGTGCAGCTTGTTAAACACATGGAGCAGGATCTTAGGTATGAGGTGGTCTGCAGGTCCCCACAGTCGCACAATAGTGTCTCTTCCTGCCGAAGCATTCCCCACTGCTCGAGGTTGTTCTTTTTTTTACCAACTCCGATACTTAATCTGTCCAGGGATTTCCAGGTCCACCAGTCGAGTTTCTTGCCAGTTGAGAGGCCTTCCTTTACTCTAAAATTTATAAATTATTGAAGATACTTAGTAATATTTATCAATTTATACATACTGACATCAACGTTAATCAAAGGAGACGCCGGGATCGTCATCGGAATGCGTGGTGAAGTGATGGAGAGCCAGTCACCAATCAAAAAACTTTTCAAGAAGCACATTGAAATGTATTTACATCCTCCTCTCTTCAAAAAGTAGTTATTCAGTGACGCGGTGGCAGGATGAGGAGCAGATTAACAACAAAAATACTTTTTTCTGAAGCACATTGACATATATATTTCGATAACTTTACAAACTTCTGTCCCGGACCTATTCACAGCATTCAGGCCGGGCCAACAACAATGCGATCCCGCCGACGTCAGGCCCACAACTGAACGCCTTCGTGATGGGCTGTGGCCCAGCGCCCAAGTAGCGATCTATAAAACTAACGTCACACCCGTGACCGGATTTGACCAAAATGCTAATATGGCGACACACACATTTACGACAAGCGAACAGAAAAAAAAGACGAAAGATTGTGTATCGAGGTTTTCGGTACCAGTCAGTAAGGGCTTCTTCGTACTATCAATCCGGTGGATTGGTTTGCAGCAACAGAATCTTGCATTTTGATCTCTATTCCTCTCGGTCCTCCGCAGCCCTTTTCAGCTCAGCATAAGCGCTACAATTCATGTCCTCGAATACTTGCTGCAAATACTCCCGTCTAGGGTGCCCTCTACAGTTTCTACCCTCAATCATCCCCTCCAAAATATCGTGAAGAAGACCATCGTGGCGCATGATGTGACCAATCCACTGGGCTCGCCTCTCTTAGATGGTTCTTACTAGGTGCCTATTTTCCTTGATTATGCTGAGAACCTCATTGTTCGTGACGTGGTCTCTCCAGAAAATTCCGAGAATTCTTCTGTATGACCACATTTCAAAGGCCTCTTGTATACCCACAAAAGACTATACACGTGTATTCTTGGAATTTAAGGATTGATTTTGAATTTCTAATACAACTTTAACGTCTAAAGCTTCCGCTTCAGGTGGTTAAAGATCCAGGTTGAATACTCTAGAATGCCTTTGAGACGCCATCTTTCCATTCCCTTTGCTGTACATCCAAGTAATGTATAGAATGTGAGATATTGCATCTTCATAGAAGACTGTGATGGAAATAACGTGAAGAGCAAGATGCACTTAACGAATTACCTGTATTGGATCCAAATAGTATATGTTTTCATCTTATAAGAAAAACAAAACTTTATAATGAAAGTACAACACGTTACAGAATTACTTAAAGTCTAAAAATAAAGAATATGAAAAAATGCCATATTTGTAAATATCAGAAGATGACACCTTAAAATAATACTGAATATTATTTACAATTTACATGATGGAATTTACATCTTACAAAATACATTGTAGTCACATAGTCTTCTGTCAATTTTTCTATACGTGCGACCTCTGGGCTGACTATACTCAAAATGTCTATAGTGCACTTCGGGTTCAGTATAACATCGCCTTCCGAATGTTGTTGGGTCTCCCGCGATACTGCAGTACCTCAGGTATGTGGACGGAGGAGCGAGTGCATGCTTCCTATGCCATAATAAGGAAGCGTTTCGCTTCTATGTGGGCGCCTTCACGTGGCCAGAGGGGATCCGGTGCTCCACTCACTGAGTAGTAAAATAATAATAATAATGTGGTGTATATGTACATACCGATTTATATTTAAATTTTATTCTATTCTGTTTAATTTAAATTTAGTTTTTTCTGTATTTTTTTTATAATTAAATGGAGATTTTAGAAAAGGTTCTTGTTTTAAAAAAATTGAGTACTGTTTTTACCCAAAGTGCATTGGGAAAAACTTTGCGCTTTTGACACATCAGATTATATATTTTTTTATCATAGACGTCGTACAGGTTGCTATGATAAGGAGCTTAATTACCAGAATGATAATGCCCGTAATTTGTACATCCCCTTTACTTAAGGAAGAACGACTTCACATCACCGGGATAGTTATCGGATCTCTGGAGACGGATTTAGGAGCAGATGCACAACACAAAGACTTTTTCAGAACCACATATATTCTATATAAACTTGACAAACTTTCGGCCCGTATCGAGTCACATGCTTTCAGGCACTGGGCCGGCCACAACACGACACTCATCACGCTTGGCACACAACTGCTGGCCACTAAGCGCTCGTAGTGAGCGACAGCTCAGCGCCGCAAGTGACGATCTACAGAATTAATGGCGCACCAATTACAGACAGCCATGTATGATACTAATGACACACCCGTGACCAGACTGGTCATAAAATCAATATGGCGACACACATGTACGATGAGCGAACAAAAATAAAAGATGAAAGATTATATATCCTGGTTTTTCTGCACCAGCCTGCAATCGCTATATCGAGCTGATATCAGTAGATTATTTTATTTCTTCTTATCTCTTTTAATATGTTAAGGTGACATCTTCCATCTAATTAAAACAACTCCGCTTCACTGGGATTGTTATTACAACGCGCGGTGTATGGATGAGGAACAGGTTACTAAAAGCAGAGAACTCGTCGAAAATCTAACCAACTGAGCTGAAAATTATAGAATCTAATATATACCCGAAAAGCTCTTGTACGAAATTTCAGATAAAACAATAACTACTTTAAATGCATTGAAAATTACATTCATTACTTGAAAAATAATCTTTATAATTCAATACACATTCACGTGGTTTCCATGTCCTAAAGCTCTTCATACAAAAGTAGTAACATAACTCCCATGAGAAATAGCCGAACAAAAAAGCTTATCCCTCGTACAGCGAATTTCTCTTGCAATTTCTATGAAAAGTTTGATATGTCGAACGACAAAGTCCCACTCATTTGTGAAGAGCTTAAAGCTTATGTCTAGGGATCCACGAATTCTCCCAGCATTATTTAACTATTTTCATACTCAGAAATGATATATTTTATTATGAGGTTTTCAAAAACGAGATTATCCATCTTCCATGAAAGTGACAAGATAGACTTCCACTATTCATCATAGAAAATGCCGTCATAGAATAGTGGTAACGCTCTAGAGTCTTAGTCGAGCTGGCTAAGTTTGAATCTTTCAAATAAGGAAAAAGTATGAATTATTTTTCAAGCTAAAAAATATGGTTTTAAGAAATTTAGTTTTTTATTAAATGAAGAATCACAATACTTACTAAAGGCAATTTTATTATAATATTTTGTGTAATAGAAAAATTATAATTTTAAATTAATTTTAATAAAAATATTTAGTATTGATTCACTTATTACATGTTTCGGCCTCCCTGGAGACCATCTTCAATAATGATTTAATTATAAACTGGTAGTGGCTTATATAGGTATGTATAAGTACTAGTTCTTACATTTGCACACAGATAATTACAGATTGTATATGTGTGCGGGTTAAACCATTGAAAAAATACATTATAAAAAGTTTTTTTAAATAAAATGAATTTATGATTATAATTATGCAGTTTCACCAAGTATTTTCAGTTGATAACCTTAATGTTAATAGATTAATATTTCATAGAAATCACACTAACCACTGTTTATTAAATTGTTGGAAGACTGCAGTTTCTCTCTTAAACGAACACTCTTATACTTTTCGGCAGTAAGAAACATACCATTGGTGCTGTGACACTGAAAATACAATTGCTAAAGACCATGCTAAAACATCTACTTGTAAGCTGCTATGTAATTCTATTTGCTCTGGCTGATCTGAGTATCTCTCCACGTGCACTTATCTCCAATGGCTTGATAAACTCTGTCAAATAGCTCAATGCAATTCCATGGAGTGCCCTCTTATGTAAAACGCAGAGCTTTCACTGGATTCTAGCTGGAAATTTCAATCTATACAGTTAGTATAATATCGGAGTAATTTGACAAAATTTAATCGCATTGTACACTAGTTGTGCCGCTGTATTTTTAAATGATTGAAAAAAGATTTATGTCTGATGCAACAGACGGTAAGACACTCTCTCGTAGAGTGCATCATCCATGAGAACAGGAGACGTATTCCGTGTTGTCACCTGGGAGTCTCTACCATTTCATGGAAGGATTTTCCCGAATTGCTACTTAGTTCTGACGGTTCCTTGCTATTAAACTTCATCACGGAAATCGTCAAGGCTACACGAGCGGTTAATGAGGTTGACATGGAATAGGCTCCTACGTTCAACTATTTCTCAGACGTATATTCTAACCTTGTGTGTAACTTGCAGGGTACAACACGCAACTTTATATTTTTTCTACATTTTTTTTAATAATAAACAGGTAAAAAATAAATAAACAAGTATTATTCTTCAAAAATGGCGGTGTTCTCTTGCACGTATTTACATACGAAAGATTAACCGTAACAATCAATCATACTCATCATATAGTGGCAATGACTTTTCGTTGCTACGTGTAATAAATTAATTCCATGTCATTAATTATTTTTTAATCCATCAGTCAATATTATTATGGATGGTGCGTTTCTTTATTAATGTTCTGCGGTGGAATCCGAAAACAAGTTTTACTATTCCCACGTTGAGAGTGCTTAAAGCTCTTAATACACCCTTTGTCCTGAAAGTTTCCCCAACTCCAACTCATAGGACAATTAAAGCTCTCGATGAAGCTTTACAACTGATAACTATTAGAATACAGCCCATAATTTTTAGTAAATAAGGATTAGAGTATTGAAACACATTCTAAAAAATATAAAATAATACAAATAATAATTTCATTTGAATTGAGATCAGCATGATGTAGCCCTTGCTGACTGGTACCGGAAACCTCGATATAAAATCATTCGTCTCTTATTTCTGTTCGCTTGTCATACATTTGTGTGGCCGCGATTTTAAGAACTAGTAATATAGACCGCCAGTGGGTCTCCACCCTTTGGCGAGAGATATTGCATTGTGGCTCGGCCGAATGCTCGGTTGAGCCATAAATGAATAAAGATTTATCGTAAATATATGTCAATGTGCTTCTGAAAAAGTCTCTGTAATCAATCTGCTCCTAAGCTTGCCATCATTCGACTGAATAACAACTTTTTGAGAGAAAAGAGGATGTTATAATTAATAACAAAAAAGTTATAAGGTTCATCAGTATTACAAGGAAATGACTGGCTGTGAAATGTCCAGGTCGGATTAATTAAAAGTTATTTCCATTTAGTTTATAGTTAAAACGAAACCCGGAGGTAACACGATGGAAAAATTAATGTTTGATTGAATCATAATAATATAAAAATACATACTTTCAATTAACAATAAAGCGACGTCTGTTTTAATACGAATGTAACAATAATAAAATATTAATACGTCAAAATTTCTCGTGAAAAAACTCGGTGAGGTGGAAGAATTGGTCTTGGTAGACCACCTGTGAATAGAATAGAACTAAAGTGCATAGTTCATGGTTCGAATCCCAGCGTCTGCCGTTTCTTTTTATCAAAAAAATTGATCAGAGAAATTTCATGTAATATGACATTTGATGTAGATTTTGAATGTTTGTATCAATTCATTTAGTAGAAAAATACTTTATATATGCAGATTAAAAAGAGGCGTATTTATGGGACTCGTAGCTAAACTCGACCAAAACAAAGTGACAAATATACAGTGCCTGTATTTTATCACGTAGATAATAAATAAAAGAGAATACTGACATGTGGTGATGATGATATTAAGCTCACCTGGAGTGTTATAGACTAAAACCTGGCACTCATCAAATATCTTGAAAGTAATTTAGTAAAAATTTGTGGAGTGTACTGAACGACTTTAATCTGCCACTATTTATAAGAAGGCTATTTTTTTACGGGTGACGAATCGAATTTACACCAACCAAGGGTATTTATAGTACGTAAAAATCTATTAAGAATATTTTTTATTTTAATCATCGTCGGTAATCAAACGCATTACCTTCAGTATCGTGAGCAAACGCTTAATCTCTAAGCCATACCTGCGGGCTACAATATACATAGTCCACATCATATCGTACTATACAGCTGTGAATATTGGCTCACCAAAATATGGAAAGCAATATTTAATATTTGTAGTAATTAAATATACACATACAATTATACATCAAATTTTATACGCATCAATTCATTCAGAAAAAATATCGGCAGACGGGGAATTGAACCACGAGCCTTACAACCTTTGCTCTATTTTTTTATACCGTGCAGTCCACTCGAATATTCCTCGCCTGAGTTGATATGCGAAAGCTGATGTATTTATACAATTGTTACCATCGTATAACGATAGATGTCTCTATAGTATGTATATTATTATTTTTTATTATTCAATCAGTCAACATTTATTCACAAGCTTTTTCATTGATGCGTATAAAATTTCATGTATAATTGTATGTGTATTTCAAAACTTATAATATTGAAATATAGTCAACGATCTATAAAAGAAGATAAGAATTAAATAATGTTAATTACAAGTAAATGACCGGCTGTTTCAGATTCTTATTTGATTTGCTGTAAAAAAATACATATTAAAGTTATATTTTAAATTAACATTTTTTTTTGCAGTAATATATTTTTCTGGGCTATGAATCGTTCGCATTACAATAACATAGCTGTTTTAAGGCAGACTTTATTTGTATATTGAAAAACATGTTTTTAAGCTGAGATGGACAAAAAATTGCTAAAAAATATGGTTTAAACAATCGCAAAAAGTGCCTAAAAGCTGAGAGTTTTTTCATTCAAAGAATTATGTACAAAAATATAAGCGGTATTTTATCTAATGATCAGATTTATTGTTAAAACTTTTGCGTTACTTTATGGCGTGAAAAGACTGAAACTTTCTGAGAAAAAAAATCGACAAATGTTCCGACCTTCACCGTCAAAAGTTTTGCCCTGAAGGCTTTACCGTTTTCAGGTTCTTGCTCCATACGTGCTTAGGTCATTTCTAAAGGGATTTTACCCAAACCAAGATAGATGCTCTCCATCAATCAGGCATTTAAGGTTGAAGTATGACGTTTCTCACCTGGTAAAAGTGTAATTGATGTTACAGCGATCGATTATCATGGTGCATTTAAGAGTTCAATCACTGAAAAAGGTTAAAAAATATAACATAGAGCTAGTCATTAACATTTTTATAAACGCGGCAAAGTTACCAAACAATGAGTTGACGTCTTTTGTCTAAATAAGGCAACTCCGCTTAGCCAGGATCGTCATCAAAATGCATGGAATGGATGAAGAGCAGGTCACGAAAGCATAGAACTCGCCAAGAAGCACTTGAATTCGGTTCTCCGTCCAGGACAGATAATGCCGTATACCCACAGCTCCTAGATGGACTCCGAATGAGACGCCGGCAGTAGTCATGGTACTCGATAACCACATAACGGCTATCCGCTCTCACATGACAGGTAGCAGCTGTTAAAATCAAATACAAAAATGGCGCCTGTTAGCGCCGCGTCTTATACTTACATAAATCTAAAACATAGAATAACATTTTAGATCTGCGTGTCAGACGAGTGAACAAAAATATGAGATAAAATCACAATATCGTCCCAAACGGCCTTCGATTGAGATGGCCGACAGTAGTTACAGCGCCCGAAGACCACATTTTGGCCATCTGGCGAACTATCTGCTGTCACTAATATTTTTACATATATTCGTGTCAGACGAGCGAACGTAAATGAATCAAAAACAAAAGATCGCATATCGAGGCTTTTTGGCACTAGTAGTTTTATGGCAAAAGTTGACACTTAAAATATTTAATTAGGTGGATAATGAATTCATTTGAGGTAATTTTTTTAAATGTTTTATTCCAAATTTTGTGTGATCACCATGATCATATCAAAAATTTAAAATTAATAAATTGACTTATAAAAATGAAAAAAATATAAATTATCTATATAATTATTCAGACGGTTACCAGTATTGATAAATACAATAAAAAGAAATATTCTTTAACTTTGTGAACAAAAAATATGTAATTTAGTAAATTTCATTTTATGAAAAATAAATGGACAAATTTTTGTCTGCATGAAAGCATTAGCTTGAAATGACATTACACAAAAAAAATGTTGAAATTGTTTCTTAAAAGTTACAAATCTGGTAAGTTTACACACTGGCATCTGAATGATATTTACGCGAGAATGAACCCATTCTGTGAAACTTTTGGATGCCTGTCAAGAACTTTTGTCAGAATAAAGCAAAGAATACAAACTAGTTGATGTAAAAATAGATAATCTTGTTGAATTAACACTGCCCATTAATTTGACAAACAATTTCACATTTTTTGCCAAATACGTTAAAAATTGGGAGCACAAATTTCCGCCACTTAGTTCTGTAAATTGTCTTTGTTAATTTATAGTTTTGCCCGAGATATCTTTGCACTGGAAAGTCTACTACAGGACATAAGCACTTAATCTGATGTTTTATTTATTTTACTTTATTTTATTTTATTTTATTTTATTTTATTTTATTTTATTTTATTTTATTTTATTTTATTTTATTTTATTTTATTTTATTTTATTTTATTTTATTTTATTTTATTTTATTTTATTTTATTTTATTTTTATTTTATTTTATTTTATTTTATTTTTATTTTATTTTATTTTATTTTATTTTATTTCATTTTATTTTATTTTATTTTATTTTATTTTATTTTATTTTATTTTATTTTATTTTATTTTATTTTATTTTATTTTATTTTATTTTATTTTATTTTATTTTATTTTATTTTATTTTATTTTATTTTATTTTATTTTATTAACGGCCTAGGCCAATACATACGGTTTAAAATAGAAAATACAATAAATGAAATGGTAAAACAGAACAATATAATAGCTAAGACAATACATTTAGACAAAACATGAACATGAGTAAGAAAACAGATCTAGTACATTAGTAGAGGGATCTGCGAAATGCTGGAAGGTCCACCCCGAAAAAGTCCAAGTCACTAGAGGAGTTAACCAGTCTACACATTCTTAACATAGGAGAATAGAATCCGTAGTTGGATATTAAATTAACACTCATTTTACTTTGAACATCATGCATCATCATCATCCTGTCACTGCTGCCGATGGGTATAGCTCAATGGTCAAAAGCGTTTGCTTTGCAAGTCAAAAGTCATAGGCTCGATCCCCAACGGAGATACAAAAAAAAATATTTTTAATCGATTTTTGAGTTCTAAAGTACTAAAATTGGTGTGAATTTGATCCCTCATCCGTAAAATGTCAGTCATAGCATATTCATTTAAATTGGTGGTAGACAACAGACGTCCCGTGAAGACCACCCATTCATAGTAAATTCCTGTAATAATAAGGATGATGCGTACATCTCGGGCTGTAGTCTATGACGTTGGCGGATCAACACTTCACATGCAGCGCTTAGCCATATGCATTATGGTAAGCGTCATAGAATTCCACAGATGAGACTTCAGAATTACTATCACCATATGTCGGAATTCTCCAGTATTTTTTTACATATAAAAACTGCTAAACGTAGACCTTCCAGATAAATCTCCATCCTTCTCAATTCTTCGCTATCTAGGCTACTCCCGCTATTCTAATGATGTCAGTCCATCTTGCAGAACGTCGTCCAATACTCCGCTTACTAGTTCTTGGATGCTACTTCATCACTTAACTTCTCTATCAACCTTCATCTCTTCAATATGTAGTATATTTTCTGCTCATTGCCACTTGAGTATGTATATGCTTTGGGCACCCTCCTCTAATTGAGTTCTTCTTCGGATATCTTTGTTGTGAATTTTATCACTTAGACACTTAGAGACACTCCTTTCATGGATCTCTCTATGACACATGACCTTTACTTTATAGGAAAGACCTGCTGTTCCACGTATTTGCGCCATAAATCAACACTGGGATGATTAATTGGTTAAAAGCCTCAACGTTTTATATTATATAAATAAAAATATTAATTTTCTTTCTTTCACATGTCTAATAATTGTTATTAAATATTATCTAAAAATTTTAATACTTAAATTTAAAAAACGATTAAACCAATCCAGATCCATTCTTAACAATGAGCAAACTCTTGCCATTCTACTAAATTCATTATTTATCATGATTGATCCATCAGTGCGTTTATACTTGTTGAAAAATGAAATTGCCTTAATTGAAAGTGAAACCGCGATCTTATAGTATGTGAATAAACCGCACTGAACGATTTATTATGTTTTTTTTATATTCTTATAAAAAGAAATAACTTTCTGGTCAGACATGACAACTGTGTAGTGTTGTAGTGTTGTCGTGAAGATGGTAGGGTGCTATCAAAACTAGTAGATAACAAAATGTTAACCAAGTAGTAATAAACATTTTTTTTTTCTTGATTTAGTATCTAGTCAACAATTAATAAGCACATGAATATACTGAGCAGACATCATCGTATATGACGTTTCTGTCATTGATTATTTGAAAAAATAAATAAACGGTAAATGTTGTAATGGTTATATGGATCTTCAAATATGTATTAGAGTATTAAAATATATATTCTTAAAATACAGTCATTTAATGTTATTGATCGATTTAAAATTTAAATGATTTTAAATAAATACTTAAATTATAAACAATATACAATATACTCGAATTTAAGTTTAGTTTCGTGCGTAAGACGTTTTAGTTTTTTTACTGAAACTCAATGATACGTTTTGAATTTCAGCCGGTCTTACGTTGTGTAAAAGGCTTCGCTTCACACGCAGAGATATTTCAGTTTTCAGCGGCAAAAGGTGATCCTTCTGCGCGAGTGTGTAGATGGTAATCGAGGCTGTCGGCGCCGCAAATCCTCTTACGGAGCCTAAGCTTCCTTGAATGAGCTTTCAAGATTCAGACGTCGGACTCTTCATAAATAGGATTATCCGCAACGATCGTTCAGCAATTTGTAAGGCGATCGACAAATAGATTTACGTCGTATCACTGTGTCTAATGGATTATATATCCAATCTTCCGTGCCGTATTGGCGCACATGGCAACGATTTCAGCTGATATCAATTCGATGAAATAAAAATTAAAAAAAAAAAACAATATACACACTCTTAATATATACTATAGAGACATCTATCGTTATATGATGGTAACAATGGTATAGATTTATAACTTATTCCGCGCAACAGTTTGGGCAGACGATGGTCGAGTGGTCTAGGGAAATGAACTTGAACAAATGGTTGGTTCTAAGGTTCGCTGGTTTGCATTCCGCTTCTGTCGATATTTTTTCTGAAATAATTGATGCGTATAAAAAAATTGTTGTACTATAGTATGTGTATATTTAATTACTGATATATAGCCCTTGTAGGCTAGTGCCGAAAATCTTCGATATGCGATCTTTTGTATCCTATTTTCGATCTCTCGTCTGAAACGCATATATATAAAAATGTAGGTCTTAGTTTTAGGTTTAAGTGATTATAAGACATGATACTTGCAGGCACCATTTTGTTTATTTTGATACTTGGCAGCAATAAGTTCGCCAGGTGGCCGATATGTGGTCTTCGGGCGCTGCGACTTTTACTGCGTGGTCCGAGTCACTTTCTGCCCGGGCACCGTCAGATAAACATCATTGTTATTGACCTGGGCAGAATACCAAAGTTTTTCAGTCTTAAATTTAAAATAAAGGTCAATCTGCATCTCAACGAGTTAATTGCTTTGTGACCTGCTCCTCATTCATCCATCCACACATCCCGATGACGATACCGGCAAAACGGAGTCGCTTTTTAAACGAGGGATGTCCGAGCATGGCATTCATAGGAGAATATTATCAAATTAATATCCTAATCATATATGTATGAGTACACTGCAAATAATAAATACGTACTAGCATAACTACCAACCCACTTACATATATTTATAAGTTTTACACTCCGGATTGGTAAGCCTATGCTAGTTGTCATCCATTACTTTCCATTTCAGTTGGTACGAGTTTCAAGTACTCCATTCAATTCAACAGCATTGGTGCTTCTAATCGAGCTACCGATACATTTTTGCACATCCTTTCCTCTCTATTGAAGACAATGGTTTCCTGAATTTCAAGAAAATTCTATCGCGATAAGTCTCTTTTTTTCAATTTATGTGATTTTTAAATGTCTATTCTTGTAAATTTATGTATCAAATTTAATTTGAGCATGTGATCTATTGAGAAATAAATATAACTAAACCAATAATGCGCCGAGATAACTCTTAATAAGATAGCAGTCACATGCTGAATTTTTTTATATGAACATTAAAAATATTCCCTTAAAACTGCTTTTTTACCTTTTTAATTTTGTATTTTAAATTGCTTAAAGTTCCAAGACTCCAGCTTAACAATTTAAACAAAAATTGTAATGTAACGTTGAACGATTATTTAATATGCTAAGATTATAATATTTAATTTGTGTAACTTTTCAATGAAATTCTCATGAAACCTGAAAGGTTTTTTTCAGTAAGTTATTATAGAGTCGTGTTTCGTTTCTAAGAAACTGGTAATAATTATTCATGCACGTAATAAAAGCCTCAAAATGTACTGAAAATAAACCGTACAATCCAAACAGATTTATTATACACGAGAATGAATATAATGTGAAACGTAAATTGAAAATTCAGAACACGGGAGTTTTATCCAACCGCAGATGCTTATAGATTTCAAATTCAGGAATGAAAGCCTTCTTAAGTGCGTGTGGTGTGAATGAAATTTATTTTATATTAATTTTTTTTTTTGATAAGCATATTAAATTTCCGCGAACGTATAATTTTATATTGTGGCAATATAATAACTCTGAACTCCGTGCTTTACGGCTGTCATTTTTGGCATCTCACCAAAAGTCAATGCAGCCATATGATGGGTTTCAAAAATAGATGAGGAGAGTACGATGGTTAAATTTTGTGAGAAATGATGATGTGAGAGAGTGGAAAAGGCAGCCTTCCATACTATAGTCGCTCAAGAGGCGAAGATAGACCTGGCTGGAACATGTATTAAGGATACCACAGAATAGCTACAGCTGCCGTTTCTTCAAGACCTCGGGCAAGTGCCGTCTTGGAGAGCCATCGGGATCTATACATATAATGTACTCGGCGGAGTTGCATGAGTCAGAGCTGACACAAGATGAAGCAGGGTCCTACGTGGCTGAAAGAACTTTATATGGGCTAATCGTGATCTTCATGTGCTCTGGTCAGGGCAGTGGACATGGTAAATTATGATAGTAATCAAGTTAAAAAAATAATGATCTTGAAGCGGTGAGCAACTTGCATAAACTTACATTTAAAATAAATGAATGCAATTATAAAACATAATAAAATATATAATATAGTCAAAATAAGAAATAGCCTTAATTTACTGATATGTATGGTTTAATGTCATGTCACCAAAACCGGTAGTGATTTTTATTTAAAACTCGTTATTTCAAAAAAAGTTTTTATTTTTATTCTTTAAACATGACAAATCACAAAGTAACTGCGTTCTACAAGTATTTTCCTTCTTTGTTGTAAATTTATACAAGCATCATTTGTATAGTAAATTGGTGTGACTATTGCAAAGCACTGAATTAAATTGATTGATTGATATCCAGTAGTAAATTAATGAAGCAACTATGCAATACTTTGAGTAGAAAATTGTTTATCAGAGATAAGGAATCCATTTCATGAACAAATAAACTTGTATAGTGTCAACACATTGTTATCAAGGAAAATCAAACATAAACAATGTTTTATGTGCGCGTTATAAGTAATTATAATTCATGAATAATACTATTTTAAATTTATTTTGACGTAAGTATTAAGCTAACAGCTGCAAAAATATGCTTGGAAAAGAGAAACATGATACGTATGATAGTTACATTTTTTT
This sequence comes from Glossosoma conforme, assembly GCA_022606575.1. Classification (NCBI taxonomy): domain Eukaryota; kingdom Metazoa; phylum Arthropoda; class Insecta; order Trichoptera; family Glossosomatidae; genus Glossosoma; species Glossosoma conforme. Next base: position 1,777,969 of record JAGTXR010000044.1, read on the forward strand.
TCAAAGACTTGGAAAAAATAATTTATTTTGATTTAATCGTTTTTATTCTCTTCCTCTTTTCTTCCTCTTCCTCTTCCTCTCTCTCCTTCTTAGTTAAAGGACTGCCACATTTTCCTGTGAGGTAACTAAGGTTATTGGTTAAATGAAGCTTAACGCATGTTTGATTACAATAAAATCCTTACCATCATATCCCCTACTCCATCTTCTACACATTATCCACAGGGAGAGGGGGTAAGGGGCCCCCTCCTATATATAAAATAAGTTCAACCACTTATGAGGTACTAAGAATCTCAGTTGTCTCTTGATAGTGATGGATAGAGAAAGGCTACAAGTTAGTCAAAACTGCAGTTTCCTAAACAGAAGCCATATCTCATGTGATCCATGTAAAACCAAGGTAAATAAATAAATATTTATTATTATAATGTTTTCTTCAATGTTTCTTATAATGTCTGTGGATTGCTTAGAAAGAAGTGTTATGCACGTTAGAAAGGGATCACTGGAAATACACCGACATTCCGAACAAGAAAGAAATGAAATAAAAACACGGTATGGTGTCACGGGAAATTTAATGCCAGTAAGTAAACTTAATATTAATTTTATGTACAAAAAGTTACAGAATATATACATTTTATTTCAATTGAATGATTGACGAGGTTCTATTTGTCAGCTAAGTTCTAGAAATGATTTTTAGAATAATGAAATGTTACTAGTAGGTACGTGTAACTTGGTTGATCGTAGAATGGGCACGTAACACAGTGATTTCTCCGACGAGGAACGAGCAGGACGATTCTGGCGGATGGCTGCGTGATTGATCGAGTTGTAGAGATGGTTGCGGTCGAGAGGAAAATGAGACTGGTCCATATGGTTGTCTTCTTATATAGGACCAGCTCCCACCTTGAGAGATGCAATAGTATTAGAAGCGACCTCTGGTGGCGATGATTCTAATGACACCTATGAGACACACAAGGCAAACATTAATAGACAAGTCATGAATACTGAAATTGGTACAACTGATAAAACAGAAGTCCGCCAAACTTGCAACAAAATGCACTAAAATATTACCAATTTTCAAAAGTCATTAAATTAATGTACAATAAGTTGGCGATTCAATGAAATAACATGTAATCACTTAAGATAAATGTGAAGCAAAAGTAAATATTTTTAAATTGGTTATTTTAAAATTTATATAAGGTTAAAATGATGATTTAATGTTGGTTTATTTTTTTCATAAAAAGCATAAAATGTTCAATAATGAACTACAAATTTCTGGAAAGCAGTAAAATGTAATTATCACGAGAACAAACTCTTTTTTGAAATAAAATATTGATTTATTAGAATTAAAAAACAAATATTGGACCTAAAAGTGATTACAGAGAAATTAAACATGAAAATAAATACAGCTTTAAAGTACTCGTACCCTATATCACGCTTTTCTATTATTATTATTATTTTATTACGTAAATATGCATTTTGAGTTGAAATTATAATTTGAAGTCTCTATTACTGTTCAAGTACTTAGCAATTAATCATGACTTTATGGTTAAACATGTTTACTGCTACGTGTGCTTTATTTGTTTTTTTCGTGTAAAAGAAAAAAATCTAAATTACTAAATTTCCCGAAACAAATTGATGAGGGCATTTAAAAAGAAGAGAGATTGGCGAAATAAATAGGTCGGTTAATATTTTATTTTAACGAGACTCTGGGTATCTCTTCCCCTGTTACAATTTGAGCATTCATAATCAATCTCGGTAAAAAAGGAGAAAGAAATGCCGGGAAAGTTTTATTTTAAGATTTCGGAAAGTCTCGTAACTAATTGGAGAAATTAAACAAGACCGGGTAAATAATTTCCCCATTTAATTGGGGGTTTGAATGAGGGGTTCATTACGCAAGTTTTCTCGATTAAGTTTTTCGAAAAAAAAATACCTCCCCTGGGGCGATGGCGTATTTATTGGTTACGCCATTCGCAATCATTATTTTTCAGTTGAAAATTGTGCGGTTCGAGAAGTAAATGCTAATAGTTTTAATTGACTTTTATCTTTGAAAGCAGTAATTATGTAATAGTTTTATAAAATCTGGAATAATATTTTTTAGTGAAGAAATTAACATTTTTAAAATCATTTTTATATATTTTTGTACGATTGTTTTATAAATATTATTTTTTAATTTACATAAAGTTTAAGTACAAACACACAAAATCAGTCTCTGTAGAGTGTTTTGATCATTTAAAAGTTTTTCATACGAATTTAAATACACAAAGTAATTTTTTATTAACAAAAAAATCTAAAGCAATAAATAATTAAACAAATTTAATGTCTTATTCACCTGTTGGTAAATATTTCCATGGCAAAAAAAAATCACTAATATATATTTTCGTTATAGTAGTAATTTAATTGTTTGAATATTTTTTTTACAAATTTTATTATTATAAAAATCATTATTATGTACATAAGAATATTAAATATATACAAATTTATATGTAGCAATACTTATTTACTTACGTAAGTCTAAACTCATCTTAACCATCAACTCTCCTAAGCTCCGACCTATTATATATACTATTTAGAAGTAACATTAAGGTTATCAACTGACAATACTTGGTGAAACTGCATAATTATAATTTTGAAATTAATTTTAATTACAAAATTAATAAATTAAAAATATAAAGAAGTGTGTAGGAACTAATTAATTGTCCATACCTATGATGTCCATACCTGAAGATGGTCTTCAGGAAGGCCGAAACATGTAATCATTTAAAATAAATTGTGAATCAAAACTAAATGTTTTTAATTTATCAATTTTTTAATTAAAATAAATTTCCAAATTATAATCTATTTAGAAGTATTTAGAAAAAAAATTTGAAGAGGAAAGTTGATTTTTTAACTTCACCGTCAGTTGACAAAGTGATCTTCATAATAATGGATACTGCCCTTTATAATGTAGATTACGACATTGGTGTATCAATTCCTCGACAAATGCCGATTAAAATGACAAGCGTCATATAATCCATATATGAAATTAAACCATAACCGTCTAAAGAGTATTCTTCTTTTTGTGTTTATAGAAAACAAGGCTTTATTCAGTGTGAGAGGCTATTGTTTTGGGACAAAATCAATGTTATTTTTAAAGAGGCTGATTTATATAACAGCATAATATAATAAAAAAATGAACAGATATTGTTTTGATATGTTACACAAAACGTTACGCTATAAACGATAAATTTAGTATGTTTTATTAAGTCGAATCAGTACCGAAGCAGATGCATGATTTGACTGAGCTTTGGTTAATTATTACCGACCTCATTGCAAAACAATGTTTACTGGGAAAACATATTGACTCGTGAGATATGTTTGTTTATCGATGATAAATCTCTCTTGTAAAGTAAATATAGTTGTATTGTATTACAGATTGTTCAGGCCGCTATTAGTGATCTGAACAAACTCACACAGTGCATGAAAGTCTGCAGTTTATTTCAGAAACGGATAAAACCTGGCTGTTTAATCATACTATTGACATTGACAAAAAAAGACAATTGCAATTTTTATGACATGAAATATAACTATAGAAACAACCACGGAAATAATACAGGCTGTATTAGCTTTTTATATTGAATGGTATTTTTGTGAGTATAATTAAATTTACTAAACATACTTGACGAAGTTTTACTCTCGTCAGTAGACTATAGAGAGTATTGATAGAACGCTATTGTCAAAACAAGTTTCTTTAAAGACAAAATTTCTTCTCGTAAAAAATATATGAATCATTTATTATGTAAACATAATCTTCTTAATTAATAGATCATTAAATAACTTCCATCCACAAACAATCATTTTAAATTTGTACACACAAAAAAAAATTAGATTTCATAGTACAAGAAAAATCTCTGCTACTACAGTTATTTTTGTACGAAAAAGTTTTGCAAGCCAAGCAATTATTAGACCTGTGTATATTGTATTTATGAAATCTCATATTTACTGGTCTTTTGAGCTTAATCACGTATTCAGCACGGTCTCTATACAAATCTGCTGACGCTAGTGATGAGTGCTGTTTGAGAGGGGCGCAATTTCCCGAATGCATCGCCAGGCGTCCCGACGCTGGAACGCCTGGCAATAGCTCTCACTCGGAGTCCGACCGAGGAAGGCGCCGGACGCGCTCGCTGCATCACTATAGCAAGAGCTCCGCTGAACAAAGCGGTGGAAATCGCGCGAACACTGAAAGTGACTGAAAAAGTGAATTAATACCTTAATTATGACGTATTATTAAAAAAATATTTAAACATTATTTTTTGCACACGATGCGAGAGTGATTATTGTTTTTTTGTTAAACAATTGCCAAAAAAATGTTGTTTTAAATTATTCAAGTGAATAAGATAACTTTTAACGAACTAACCACTTATTTGTATAACAAATTGACAATGGATTTTATGCATATAAAATTGAATTTTGTTACTGACTTTTGTTACTTATTGACTTTTAAATTTATATTATAATATATTTACCATATTTTTATTTTGAAGTATCAGAGCTATGGATATTAATAAACAGTTTTTAAAGTGAAACGTATATAATTTATTTAAAAATCATTGTTAATTGATAATAATATTGTGTAGATTTAAAAAATTCAATTAAAAAATGTGAAAAAAAAAATTGCTATTTCATTTTGAGTTCGTTTGTTTAAAAAAAACATATTTAATATGAGACTAAAAATTCTAGAGTTTTATTAAATTATTTATTAAAAATAACACTTTATCTTATGGTTATTTAACTCAAAAACTCTGTTTATTCCTAAATAAAAGATTATAAAAAAAATATTAATTTGAAAATATTTTTTTTATGTTAAAAGATGATACGAGTATAATAATCATATAAAAGTGTTGAAGATTTTATTTTACAAATTATCAGAAGATAAATGTGATTGTTTTTAAAACTTATTATCAGTAATAAAGTATCGAGTAAGAAGTACTTCAAGAATTCAAGGTAAGAACAAATTATATTAATATTGTAAGAAAAGTGGTATTAATTTATTTATATTTAGTTATTAACTCTTCAAGCTTAGCCTCGTTGATTGTCAAGACTGCCCATGTGGTAGCCCCTTGCAGGACGCTGAACACGTTATGTGGCATTAACCAATATTAGATTGTAGTAGGGAAAGGCTCTTAAGCGTAATCCAACAGAAGCCTGGACTCGTTGAATATGTCGACCTTATCGCTACGGTGTCCAAATACCATGCCTTTTCTGTATACGCAGTGACCTTTGGCGAAGAAGTCAAAAAGTCTAAATTTCAACGTCCGAACTACTAACTTTTACACCCACGTTTGGTGTTGCTCACCAAAGCCCGTCACTTGTAAAACGAGAAAGTACTCTGAAAACAATGCCTTGGTAAGTGTTTCCAAGGAACGCAGGTACAAGGCGACCGTCCCACGGGCTTTAGGCCCAAAAAAACATGTGTTTAAATTATATGAACAATTTAAATCAATAAAGATTACTTCTTATCAGCTGCTGATTCAAAATGATACAAAATTACTTTCAGTTTTCATATTCTTCAAATAAATGGCGGTTGAAATTGATTGTTACTTAAGACGAATGTTTGAAGAGTTGAAGCCATGTTTGTAATTTTTTCATAGTAAAGGATTGTGTTGATCGCACCACCATTATATGAAACTGAGATTTTTTTTTTAAATTCAAATTTACGTAATGAAATAGAAATATTGTGATCATCAAAATTTAAATGAAATTGATAAAACAGTCTGAAATTTGGCTTCGGTATCGAAATTGTTATTGATATTGTCATTTCATATAAAAGGAGATGGCTTTATATCAGCTGCCAATTTATCATGATTGTCGTTCAAATTACCGTCGTTTCTCATATTCATTAAATAAATGGTGATTAAAGTTGATTTTTATTTAAGATGAAGGCTTGAAGAATTGAAGCCTCGTTTGTAATTTTTCTTAGTTAAGGATTTTGTTGATCGCACCACAAATTATATGAAGCTGAGAAAAAAACTTTTTTTAAATTCAAATTTATGCAATGAAATATAGTGATCATCAGAATTTGACTTTGAAATCGACATAGTTATTAAGTCTGAGAAGTCTATCGAAGTTTTTATTTCTTCGTGTCAGCGACGTCAAATTATTTCTGCCTAATATCGGGCAACATCGATAGCCCGTGTGTTGCCCAGTATTAGGCCTTGGAATGTGCAGCTAGTTTGAAACATGGGGTAGGATCTTAGGTGTGAGGCGATGTGCGGGTCTCCACAATCGCCAAGCAGTGACTCTTCCTGTCAAAGCATTCTCCACCGCTCGAGGTTGTCTTTTGTTCTACCAACTACGGTTCTTAATCTCTTCAGGGATTTTCACGTCCGCCAGTCAAGGTTATTGCCAGTTGGGAGGCTTTCCTTTTGAGTTTAAGCCGTGTCATTAATTATGTTTGAAAAAAAATACAAATTTAACATACCAATGGATGTCAAAACTGATTAAATGCATAATTGAAACATATTTTTTCTCTAAATAAATTGCAATTTATTAAAAAAATTTTTTTATATATTACTAGTTATTAACTAGTAATATATAAAAAGTTAATAACTTGTTTTGAAAACCACTGAACATATTTCGCTAAAGTATTTTTTTTACCTTGCTTATTCTTTAGTGGTATTCAATATTACAAACAAAATTATGTTATGAATGTTATTGCTTAAAAGTAATTGATTGTATGCGTTTCATTAACAAGACAATCAGTTAAATATAATTAATATTGTGTATGTAAAGAACATTAATATTTTTTGTATGCAATAAAGTCGTTATTGATTATGTAATTAATGTTTTAATGTCATTCACAAAGTTGTTTGTGAAAGATAATATGAATAAATAAGCAATAAATATTCTCTTATAAAGTTTTAGACCTTGAAAACAGTACGAGAGTAGAATACATAAATTGCACGTATCGGTGTGAATAAAAAGTATTGAATTAATAAGACATATGAGATTTATTGAGACATTTTGAATTTGGTCTTATCACAGAAGTAACTTTTCTACTAATATTTTATACACTTAGCCTTTTTTATGTACTAAACTAATTATAGCAACTTTCTAGCCAAAATTTATAAGATGTATGAAGTATAGAAGAACATAATTTAAGTCTATTTTTCTATGGTACTGTATTATTTTTCAAATAAAATCTTTTTTTTTTTCTGTATCCAATGTATTGGAGTTTCAAAATTTATATGATCATTTTAATTCATCAAAAAGAAGATTTTACGATAAATATCTTCTCGTGAATCAGTCATGAATTATAGAATTTGACAATGTTGATCATTATATTCATTCAATTGGGTTGAGCCGCCTCTTAAAGCAAAGTAGTCCAGATCTCGAGAATGTCAGGTTTTTCATCCTATTTCCTTACACAAACCGAATAACAAATCACCTGAAATATGCCTCAGATACTAGATGTACGCTTTTTTTAAGTACTCTGACTACTACTCTAGAGGTTGTTGGGAACTATATACATTCTCAAGTGGACCTTCAGGTGCAAATGTATTCTAGAGCGAGAAATGAATAGTGGTTGCTGACAAAACTAAGAAGCAGCAATTTCTGGTGACCATATATTCCAATGGATAGATACGGAAAGAGGGATATTAATAAATGTAGCTAAGTAAATTGTTTTAGGTTAATATAAGGATATATTCTCATGCTTTAATATTTCATAGACAATTGAAGATGTATACCATTATTTAAAAATCAATATGTACATATAAATTCATAGTAAACATCATAAAACATCATTAAAGAAATGTCGTATTAGATGATGTTTGCTGTGAATTTTTATGTACGCGGACATATCAAATGTAGGTGATGTTTAAAAATTAATTTATTTCAGAGTTGTGGTATGAAATTCATGAATATATTTTTACTAGTACTAGTACTAGTAAATGAAAGTAATGAAATTATCTATACAATCCTTTTCGTTATCGCTGGGTTAAAATGATAAGCAGGAAGAGGAAGTCTGAGATTCCGTTTCCAGGGAACACCGCGTGGTGGTTCTTTTCATGCTCCCTTTCTGAGATCCACACAACCTCTCACATCCAGTCCTGAAAATGAGAGACTCTAGCTCTGGAAAAAATCGCATCACAAGATATTATAACTCCAAAAAAAGGCCTCCCAACTGGCAAGAACCTTGACTGGTGGACCTGGAAATCCCTGAACAGATTAAAAGCGGTGGGAAATGCTTCAGAAGGGAGAGTCACAGTTGTGTGACTGTGGAGTCCTGCAGACCTCCTCACACATAAGATCTTGCCCCATAACAAACAAGCTGCACATCCCAAGACCTAATGGTGGGCAATACACTGGCTATCGATGTTGCTAGATATTAGGCAGAAATAATTTGACGTCGCTCACACGAAGAAGAAGAAAATTTACACATTTTGTGGTGTTTATTTTTAAAATTTAGAATTCATGTCGTTTGTTTAATCGGCATTTTGTGTTTGTTTTTTTTCTACATATATGCGAAAACAAAGCAGATAATTTTTCATTTCACGCCGCGGTGAAAAATAATAATTTATAGAGAAAATGTACAGAGAATGGAGTGGTTCCCATATAAATTATCTGAATTCATGCGGAACCTGAAAATTTAGGATTACGCTGAAAGGGCCTGAAATGGTTAACGATCCCGTGTTTTATAAATTCATTTTCCTGAAGGCTTTTAACTTGAAAATAAAATGAAAAATTATGTTAGAACTTTCTAGGCCACCTTAATTAAATACACCGTTGAATAATTTGCTATGCTAAATTTTGAAAGCATTAAAACTACTTTCTAATTATTTTTACTTATATTCTTAGCTACCTCGTATAAAAAAAAATGCTACAATTAGTAAAAGTTAATCTTTTGGAAAGTTTAAAGGTATAAAGATAAACATTTGTTCTTTAAATTAGTTTTTTGAAGTCATACAGGGAAATAAAAAAATTGAAACGATAATAAATTTAGTTTAAAAAATCAATACGTAAAGGCACCGATATGTAGGTCTATTGTATTTAATACTTTTACCCAAAATGCATTTAGCAAATTCATTGCAGTACAATATAATTGCTTTGCTAAAATAAATAAATATATGATTACTATTGTTTTAAGGAATATATATTTTTTTCATTCTAAAAAGAAATACATTTCAAAAATTAAATCAAAGAATTTTGTACCTTTCTTTACAACAAATACAAAGTTTTGTGTCAAAATTTACATCAATAAAATAATATCATTTTCTTATCATACATAACAAAGGTCATGGTTCAATCCCTAACAGTGACAAAAATTAAAAAGATTTATAATAGCTTTCTAACGCTTAAAATATCCCTGGTCAGTGTCAATTTGATCCCTCCTCCGTAAAATATCAGTCGTGGCCTATTAATCAAAATTGGTGGTAAATGAAAGTCATCCCATGAATAACACCCGTACATATTGGATTTCTGTAAGATTACTGTAAGATTTGGATGATGCGTGAGTTTCGGGCTATGACTTCGTCGAATGAACATTATATATGCAGCGTTTAGCCAAATGTAGCATGGTAAGCGTCATAAAATCCAATGATAAGTCTTTAGATATAAAAAATCAAAGAATTTAAAACGTTTCTGTTGATTTTTACTAATTTCACTATAACGTCAAAATTTTGTGGCGTCACTCTTACGTGTTTTAAAAATATAACGACCTGTATATTGAGCATTGTATTTTATGCAATATTTGCACCAGTCAAAAACCTTAAATATTTATTACAAATTTTGATAATACACTGTAGCACTCAGTGTCTATCAACAAGCTCGAAAACCGTTCGGAAAACAAAGAGAAAACGTATTTTGGATTCGATGCCGTGATTTCTTAGCTTTAGAAATAAACTTCCTATCAGATCAGACAATTGTTATGACCGTACTGTTTGCTTTACCGCCAAGATCCAGCTTTTATCTTTGTTGCCATTAAGCGCTCGTAGCAAAAAAAATCGACGAGTAAATAATCGATCCAAGAATAAAATATCATTTCCGGAACAGATTCCTGAAAGCTTTCAAATATCAACTGAAAAACCCTGTCGGTTAACAAAAGAGTAATTATGTTTTAATTATTTTTGTCCGTTATTAAATGAAAACCTTCTTAAGTATATTGCTCTTTCACGTACAACTTTATTATGAAAACTGAATCAAGTAAAATAAAAGTGAAATGAAGAAACGTAAAGTAATTATATAATTTAATTTAAATAATAAAAAATATCAGAAATTAATAAAATGTTGTTGATTCTTCCTGAAATAACATTATTTTATTGTATAGAATTCAATACATATATGAGTATTAATCATATGATATAGCTGCAGGTAATTTACAAAAGATTAGCCAGAAAAGAAACAAAAAATAAAACACACTTCAGTATAAACAGCTACTTTTATACCCATATTTGCTGTATATTATGTGATTTTTTATTTATTTGTGTTATATTGATTATACGTAATGTGTGTTTTTATAATAATCGTAGAATGTAATAAAATACGACTTTTCAGGAACGCTGCTGATATTCAGCACCTTAAAACTTTGAAAAAGAATCTGAGAAAGCATGTTTGTGTTGGTCGCTATCGATGCATAAATAAAATAAGAACAAATCCACTTCCTCAATAAAACGGAGATCAGCATAAGCAGATACAACTTCAAAGACTCCTTGATGTAATAAACCAAATTCTTAGGATTGAAGAGCTTATAGGTGTAGAAAAAATATTGCTTTTGCTGTAAACTATTTCGAGATAGTCAGGTACGAGTATGTTAGATAGTTTATGGATGTAGAGTAATATTTATATATCAGGCTAGGTGGGTACTAAGAAAATATGGATATTCAAAGAAAATACGTGAAATTTTAGATTATTGATATAAATCATTGTATGCCAATAGAAATGTTTTATTTATTAGAAAGTCAATATAAGGGAACACTTTTTTTAGTAAATGTAAAAAACAAATATTATCGCCACAGGATAAAGCTTAGTAGTGAAAGCAATTTTTAATGACCATTTGTTTGAAATATGGTAAAAAAATGGCTCGCTTACTTACCATACATACCAAAGGCTCGATCCTTTACAGAGATCAAAAGTGATTTTAATCAATTTATTAGGCCTATAAACTGGTGGTAGATTGAATAAAAATCTTCTTCTTCTTCGTTTCAGCGACGTCAAATTATTTTTGCCCAGTATCTGGCAAACATTGATAGCCCGTGTGTTGCCCAGCATTAGGTCCTGAGTGAGCAGCTTGCTGGGCACATGGAGCAGCATCTTAGGTGTGAGGCGGTCTGCAGGTCTCCACAGTCACACAATAGTGTCTCTCCCTGCCGAAGCATTCCCCACCGATCGAGGTTGTCCTTTGTTCTACCAACTACGGTTCTTAATCTGTTAAGGGATTTCCAGGTCCACCAGTCAAGGTTCTTGCCAGTTGGGAGGCCTTCCTTTGGAGTAATGATATCCTCTGGTGCGATTTGTTGCCAGAGCTGGAGTCTCTCATTTTCAGGGCTAGATGTGAGAGGTTGTGTGGATTTCAGAAAACTGCTTCGTGACTTCAATCGTTGTGTTGGGGATATCTGATTATACAAGCAGTGGGACGGTTGGTTGATTGCCTTACGAATTTTTTCGGCGCATATGGCTTTGCGTCTTATGTATGGTGGTGCGATGCCAGCCAAGGGGTATAGTTTAGAAATGGGTGTTGGTTTGAGGCAGCCTGTGAAAACTCTGCATGCATCATTCAGGGCAGTATCCACTTGATTACAGTGGGCTGATTGGCCTGCTGAGAGACAAAGTGCTTAAGCTGAGGAACGAAGAAGGTTGGGCTCCTCAGTGAGTGTTGGTCAGTTTGCGGATGAGGTTGTTCCTTGTTGCAACTTTCTGTTTGGTATTGCTGCAATGACGCCTGAAGGTGAGGGTGCGATCTAGAGTGACTCCAAGGTATTTTGGATGATCGCTATGATCCAGTACTCTACCTTCCCACGTGACACGAAGCTTTCTGTTGGCTTCCCTGTTTCTAAGGTGGAAACAGCAGACTTGTGTCTTTGATAGCTTAAGTTTGAGATGGTTGGTTTTGTAGTAGTGGGTCATCTCGTTGAGTTCCTGGCTTAGGATGTACTCAACTTCTTCAAACGTTACTGCTTGCGCTGCCAAACCTAGGTCATCCGCATATATAAAAGACTCTGTGTCTTTAGGGGTGGGTTGGTTGTTGGTAAAGATGTTGAATAGTATGGGAGCAAGTACACTGCCTTGTGATAAGCCGTTCTTTTGGTTACGCCTTTGGCTAGTTTTCCCTTGAAAATCCACAGCGAGTCTCCTGTTATGCAGCATAGCCGCGATCATCTGCACTAGCGAAAAGTCACCTGTCATTCTGTACAATTTACTGAAGAGTGTGCTGTGCGACACTGTATCATATGCAGCGGTCAGGTCGACGGATACCAGTCCGGTCATTTTACTTAATTCGAAACCGTTTTCGATATGTTGGGTCAGGTTTAGTACTTGCCCAGTGCATGACTTTCCGGGTCGGAAGCCCGCCTGCTGGGGTATCATTTTGGTTTGATATAGGGGTTGAGTCAATTGAGTAGTATCCGTTCGAATATTTTAAATATATGGCATAGTAAAGATACTGGGCGGTAGCTTTTGGCATCATCTGGGTTTTTCCCCGGCTTTAGAAAAGCTATAACCTTGGACTTTCTGCATATTTTTGGGATTTGACTGCCGATCATGCAGGCATCAAACATTTCAAGGAGCCATTGTTTAGCCTGGGGGCCAAAGTCTTTAATTTGTTCTAGGCATATATCATCCAATACAGCCGCTTTTTTTATCTTTAGTGGCTTTGATAGCACACTCCAGTTCAGACATTGAGAAGGGTTTTGACAGATCGCTTTGTTCAATTAGAGGGTCTCTGTCCAATTTTTGCTTTTTTGTTTTATTGTTCAGCTTCCCGTTGAGAAGGAGCTGATGGGCAATTTCATTGGCAGTTGTAGCCGTGTGCTTAATAGGAGCTGTTGGACCATTATCCATTTTTCGCAGGAGTCTCCAGGCCTTGTGGCTATTTGTCGTAAGGTCAAGGCTTTCCACCATCGAGATCCAGCGTTCCCGTCTGCTCTGCTCCACTGCAGCTGACACCTTCTTGCCCAGCTGCATAGTTTCCTCTGCAAATGGACTTGTATCAAAGCAATCGGTGTATTTCTCGAGCAGGGCTACAGTGTCAGGTTGTACACCGGGAATATATTTTGTTCGACATCCCCTGGGGATGTGGGCTCTGGACACTTTTTTGATGATGTTGGTAAATGTGTCGTAGTTCTCCGGTGTTGGCTTGACATATCCGACGGATTCTTCTAAGGCATTTGTGTATGCATCTCAGTCAGATTTCGTGAAATTATATCTTTTACGAAATGGCGTATCTTTTGGCCTGATTGCTGCCATAACGTGAAGAATGAGAGGTCTGTGTTGGGAGTGTGGGATTGGCGTGCCTATTATTTTGGTGCATTGTTGGCTAATTTGGCTGCTGGTAAAGATGAGATCCGGGTTGTATCCCCTCCTCCATCTGCCACTGTTAAAAGACGCCGGTTGTTTATCATCATGCACCAAAGATAATCGGCTAGCCTCAAACCACTCTTCGAGGGCTTCTCCATTGGGGTCTGTGTTGTTGTATCCCAGAGAATGTTGTGGCTGTTGAAGTCACCCAGGATAAGTTCAATGGCTTTGTTTCGGAAATTTGCTGGTTCATGGAAGTGGAAATCTTCATTTGGGGGCTTATAATATGATGTGACGGTGCAGTGGTCCAACTCGACAGTACGGGTTTCAATGTTATTAACCTCTGTGTGGTCAGTCGAGGTAACCGTCAGGCCATCCCGTAAAAAAATTGCACTTCCATATTGCTCGTGGGGTCTTTCCAAGACCAGGCGCATTCCCTCAATGGATGGTCATTTTCTTTGCATGCCGCGATGGGTCTCCTGCATGTTAAGAACATCGAATTGTAGTTGAGAATAAAAAAATAAATAATATATTAATTATTTTATTTATTCAGCCACCAGAGCCGTAAGAATAAGAATTTCATGCATATAAAAAGAAAATACAAAAATAATTTCTTAGGTTTTCACGGCCAGATTTGATATTGTGGCTTTTGATTTGAGCCGTGTGTGGCAAACTTCTTTCAACCAATATTTCGACCACCATTTAAGGGGTCTTCTTCAGGATTGATAATTTATTTAGTTTTGAGTTGGTTTATTCAGATTATATTTTTTTATAAAAAAATATATTACATAGTTATAAATAATATACAAGGTCTTAAATAACATTTAACCATTTAAACATCTACTACTCATTGAGTGGAGCACTGGATCCCCGTTGTATGGCAAGGTGAAGGCGCATTAAAATATTAAAGCCGTCTCCTGAACACCGCTGGATTACGACTTCGTCTAAAAGCCATTCTCAAATCTGAATATATTTAAGTTTAATTTAACATGTTATATATAGAGGATGTATGAGTGAAAATGTTTTTGTCTTAATATATATATATGTATATAATACAATATGTGTTACTTTTTCTTATATTAGAAAAACAATTATAAGCCTCTTTGTATTCTATTTTTTTTTGTAATTTATATGTTTATTAATTTTTGATTTTTAAATAACAAACGTTAATATTTAAATCGTGATAACAATAGTTGAAATCAAATCTTAATCTTAATTTAAAAAAAGTGTTAAGTATTAAGTTCAAAGTAAATATATTTTTCTCAGTCGATTTTTCTTAATTATGTGTTTTTTTCTTGCAAAAACAAAAACGATTACATAAAATAACTTTTTCTTTTTTCCAAGAAGGTATTGTTTTTAACGATGTACTGTTTTTTAAGTAAGAGAAAGCTTCCAAGCTAACAAAAACATTACTAATTGCTTGAGATATTCATTTCAGTCAATTCTCGCAAAGTCAACCCGTTTTTATAACGCTTTTAAATATAAATATATATAAATTAAGGTTGCAGCTTTTTCGTTCTGTTTAAAATGTGCGAGCATTGATGATGATGATATAAAAGAACGTTTTAAACAATATTACATAAATTAATTTCGACGTGTGTCAAAACAGTGAATGCTGAGTTTATCTGATTTGGTTACCGACTCTCTCATTTGTTGGAGGCTTCCTTGGGGTCCATTGTGTTGGAAACTCTTGGTGGTTTAATCGAGTTTCGGAGTATGAAAATTAAACCTCACGATCCGGGCGCCCGTTTTTCTTTGTTAGAAGGTAAAATTTCTTATTTAAAAGGTTTGTTTCGAAACAATGAGAGACGAAGCATGAGCGACTGCTGCAAACAGTTATAACACAGGGTGGATGAATTACAGAATCACTGCTGAAAAGTATGAAAAATATATAACTTTACAGCTTTATTAACATTTCATAAAACTTTCGATCCCATAAATACCTAAAATAATAAAATGGACAAAGCAGCTTTCCGTACGACAGTCGGTTAAGGAACGAAGATGGAGCTATTTGTAGATTGCAAGATTAAGCAGATTAATTTTTTCTGTCCTAGAAAAATGATGGGAACTATATAAATTATATTGTTATTTTTATTATTAAATATAAAACTCTAGGTAATAGATCTGACACAAAATGAGGCAATGGTCTAGGCAGCTGAAAGAATATTGTGGCTGCCAAAGAGTGGATATGAAATTCTTATCATATACAAGTACACATTGTTTCGTAGTAAAATAAATATTAAAAATTATTTATAATGTGTATATTCCATAAAAGTTGTTAATTTACGATGTCGAGAAATTTACAGAGAATCCAAAAGTAAGTGAATGCAAAAGTATTCACTTACAAGCAAAAAATTTACATAATTCTTAGTAAGTGCGAAATCATGGTCACTTTTCTCTGTAATAATTGTTAAAATAAATAAATAAATGGAAAAATTTTAGAATTTTAAAGTAAATGAGTTTATAATTTCAACGCCAAAAAGAAGCATATTCATTACCGTTTGTCAGTTATATTCTACATGTTTTTTCGTAAAAAAATGTTTCAAACAGTTTTCAGTATTTAGAGTTATTTGAGTTTTTTTCAGTTTCTTAATATGATGACTAGACATGTTTCAGCGCCTGTGTTAACTTGATAATAGCATCATTTAGGGCGCGAAACCAATTTAAAATATCCATTGAACATTACAGAATGTAATTTAAATGGATTCCCTAAAACAGGTGTTATCTTGTTCCATTTGTGTTAAAACCGAGCAAATCCATTATAATGTGTTTCTAACAAAAAAAACCATTAACTTGGAATTTTCACTTTACTGAATGACTGCATTGGATTTCGCAGCAATATCATGCTATTAATAAATGAGTCATTTTCTTTTTAACATTGTATGATTTGAATGAATACAAAAAATTGAATATAATCTTTTAATACTGAGTTACATGATCTAATGTTTTGATTATGATTTATTAGTTAATAATGACATTAAATCGTCATTTGAATATTTTTCAGCGTACAGACATAAATTGTTATATTCAATGTACGAGTATATTTAAGTAAGTTGCTATTCGTAATTTTTAAAGTTGATAAGCTTGACTGTTCTGAGGTTTGAATCATATTTAGGAGCGGGTCAATCAAGTGAAAAATATAACATTTTCATTTTTTTTCTATTTTTGAATAAGCCGATCGCGTTGAAAGACTCCAAGCATACAAAGTAATTATTCGGTTCACCCGGAAAAGGTTCGTAAAAGGTTTGAACCCGCAAAATAAACGTCGCCCGTAAGCAAAACTTATGGCTTTAATCAACCAGGCTTTTCAGTCACCTCGTTGGGGCCATTAAAAACACGTTAATTGTTTCACGTTGTATGACGGCGAGCGAAAACGAACACAATACAACGAATATGAGAGTTTTTCATTATAAAATCTTGACGAAAATTCTGAAAAAAAAACTGAAAAAATATTTTTCCATTCTAATAAGCACACTGAAACGCTTAGCTTAAATTAAACCGAGAACCAATCGAGTCAAATTGTGCTTAGTTTTATTTTTGATTTCTTCGATATAATTTGAGAAAAGTATCTCGAATATACTGGGAATGCAAACTGGCATCTCAATACAAAAAAAAAATCTCACAATTATCGTTTTTGGTCGTTTTTTCAGCGTCAAAATTTATCTTCTTTCCCTTGTCTTTTTTCGAACCGTGACTGTGATTCTAATATCCTTCACATGTCATTTTTCTTAAACACTTCTGTTTTTATAATATGATTATAAATATTTATCTATTTACCTAGTTTTTACATGGATCTCGTAAGAGAAGTTCTCTATTAGAAGACTGCAGTTTCAATTAACTCGTAGCCTTTCTCAATCCATCACTTGTTAAAAGGTAACTATGTCTTAACAAGAGTAGGATGTTATCTCTTAACAAGAGAAGGATTGAAAAAAGCTACGAGTTAGTCAAAACTGCAGTCTTCTAATAGAGAACTTATCTTACGCGATCCATGTAAAAACAAAGTAAATAAATAAATTATAAGCATTGAAAAAAAAACTTCTTATTTTGAGCATCCCCTTGCAAGTTACATATTTATCACTAATTAATACTTTAATTAATTAAAATATTCCTTAAAAAGTTAAACAACATTAAATATTTAAATGAGAAAGTTAGAAATACAAAGATATTGCAAATTAATAAAATAAGTACAAAGCAACTCTTAATATAAAAAAAATCTAGAGATGTCTCTAAAATGAAATGAATACAATTTTAATTCGTATTTTATTCGTCTAAAAATTTGTTTTCAATAATCGTGTTTTTTTTTTTCAAAACATTTGTTATTTCAATACAAGTTGGAGATACATCCAAGATTGTTTGTTTTCAATAGATTTTCAAGAATATTATGGAGTGGAATATTATTCTTGCAGAATATGATGGTACATGTTTTTGTTTGTTTTCTAACTTCTCTTTATTGCGCTGATGTTGTTTTCTACTTTGTTTTCTTTAACCCTTTCATTCATAATATTAAAATTATTGTAAATATCTACACACGTTAGTTTATTATTTAACAAACAATTTAATTTATTCACGGTGTTTGTTGATGTATGTGTAAATAAATTAAATTTATTTATTTATGAGAAAGTAACACAATTCTTCTAAATTACGATTGTTTTCTACTTTGTTTTCTTCAACCTTTTCATAGTACTTAAATCATGATAAATATTTGCAGACGTAGGTATATTGTTTCACGCAGAATTTAATTTATTCACGGTGTTTGTAGGTGTATGTGTAAATGAATTAAAATTATTTATTTTTCGAAAAGAAACGAAATTCTCCTTAACTGCGAGCGATTTTTTTACCGTAGGTGTTCCTTATGCAAAGATCATTCACTAATACAATATATTTCTTAAAACAAAGTATGGTGAGTAGTGATACAAGTGAATATCTGCTTAAATATGTTCTTAAAATTCTATGTTAGTAATGTCCTAATACGTAATGAAAAATGACACACATTTTCAGGAGCTAAATTATAAAAAAAAAATACATATATATTATCTTAACCGGTTTAATTTCTGAGAAGATCGTTAACTTGTAAGTAAACTGACAGATTTTGTCTGGATTTGACTGAATGATGATTTAGTGAATTTATTTAGAAACATGTTTTGGGTAAAAGTGTGTTTATATAGAATTGGAAAAAGGTCTTGAAACAATTTACCAACAATAAATAATTTATTATTACTTAAATATACATATACTAAACATAAAATTCTTTTTTTTTTTCAACGCGTCAATCCAAGCACAAAAATAACGGCAGAAGCGGGATGCGAACCGCGGACTTTGGAAACCAACAATGCCCAGGTATTCATACCGCTCGGCGAATCGCGCCATTGCTATGCCTAGACCGACCCGCGATGAAACTAGTATTTATATCATTGTTATTATCGTACGACAGATGTCGCCATAGTATATATTCAAAGTATGTATATTTTTATTATTATTCTATCAGTATTCATTTATTCACAAGCTTAATATTATTACTTTCCGGCAGTCTATTTATTTTTTAGTAAGTACCACTCGGGTCTCGAACCAAACTATAGACTGAATGGATGTGAAACGACTACTTATAGTTCCGACTCGGACTTTATAACCAATCATTTACCTGTGTTACTGATGGATAATTTTTACCTTCTTGATATTGTCTCAAGGAGACATTATTAATTATTTTTTTTAATTTTTATTAGAATATTATTTTATTATTTCAATATTCTAATCTACTTTTATAGATCATTGACTATATTACAATATTATTATTACTTAAATATACATATACTAAACATAAAATTCTTTTTTCAACGCGTCAATCCAAGCACAAAAATAACGGCAGAAGCGGGATGCGAACCGCGGACTTTGGAAACCAACAATGCCCAGGTATTCATACCGCTCGGCGAATCGCGCCATTGCTATGCCTAGACCGACCCGCGATGAAACTAGTATTTATATCATTGTTATTATCGTACGACAGATGTCGCCATAGTATATATTCAAAGTATGTATATTTTTATTATTATTCTATCAGTATTCATTTATTCACAAGCTTAATTGAAATAATAAAATAATATTCTAATAAAAAATTAAAAAAAATTAATTAATAATGTCTCCTTGAGACAATATCAAGAAGGTAAAAATTATCCATCAGTAACACAGGTAAATGATTGGTTATAAAGTCCGAGTCGGAACTATAAGTAGTCGTTTCACATCCATTCAGTCTATAGTTTGGTTCGAGACCCGAGTGGTACTTACTAAAAAATAAATAGACTGCCGGAAAGTAATAATATTAAGCTTGTGAATAAATGAATACTGATAGAATAATAATAAAAATATACATACTTTGAATATATACTATGGCGACATCTGTCGTACGATAATAACAATGATATAAATACTAGTTTCATCGCGGGTCGGTCTAGGCATAGCAATGGCGCGATTCGCCGAGCGGTATGAATACCTGGGCATTGTTGGTTTCCAAAGTCCGCGGTTCGCATCCCGCTTCTGCCGTTATTTTTGTGCTTGGATTGACGCGTTGAAAAAAGAATTTTATGTTTAGTATATGTATATTTAAGTAATAATAATATTGTAATATAGTCAATGATCTATAAAAGTAGATTAGAATATTGAAATAATAAAATAATATTCTAATAAAAATTAAAAAAATTAATAAATAATTTAATTACAACAACGAAAATTAAAAATAATGTCATTTTGTATATTTGTAGCCAACATCTTTATTTATCTGCAGAATGTTTTATTTTATTTTATTAAAAAAATGATTCTCAAAATTCTGATTCGGTTAATATGCATTAAAAATAAACACACCGTGGGCGGACGGATTAACTCTAAGAATAAAATGAATACATATTATATCGTTTTTTCTTTATAATATATGATATGGACGAATGTGAAAAACAAAATTCCAACAATATATTAAATATATAAATATTTAGTACTTTGTTTTGACATGAATCACACAGACCATTTGTTTTAAGACTGCAGTTTTGCTCTAAATGAAAGCTTATTTTGTTTCAACGTACAAAAGCATACGCACAGTGTTAAAATAATGTACAAAATATAAATAAATTTAACATTGAAATGGATTTAAAAAAAATGCAAATATATACCAGCGGGTATAGCTCAATGGTCAAAGCATTTCCTTTGCAAGCCAAAGGTCGTGGTTTCGATCCCGGACGGACATTTAAAAAAGATCATTTTCAATCGAATTCTGAGCTCTAAGATATCCCCGGTTGGTGTGAATTTGATCCCTCACCCGTAAAATGACAGTCATGGCCTATTAATCAAAATTGGTGGTAGACGAAAGTCATCTCGTGAAGACCACCCATTCATAGCAAATTACTGTAATAATAAGGATGATGCGTGAATCTCGGGCTGCAGTTTATGACGTTAGCGGATCAACACTCCACATGCAGCGCTTAGCCATATGCACTATGGTAAGCGTCATAGAATTTCACACATGAGACTTCATAATTACTATCACCATCTGTCGGTTTTATCCTGTATGTGCTTACATAAAAAATAAATAACATCCTGCAAATATATTTTGTAGAACACCTTTTTTTATATAACACATAGTCATAAATATACACCACGTTATATTTATCTTGGCTACCATGATTTTCGTCTAGCCCCAAGTTAGTTCTGCATATCGAAGCTTTGCTGACTACGTTTTATTTTATAATTTTGACGTTTTTCAGAACAAGCAGGAACTGATATTTGAAAAAAGACACAATGATTCTAGTTTTACACCTTGAAAACATTTTACTATTTGGTTTTCGTAAAAGAACAAGAGACAAAGCTTTATTTCATTCAAGCTGATTTTAATACAAGTATTGATGAATATTGCTTAAAAAAGTTTTTTGAGTTACAATTTACGGTGGCACATAATCGGAAAAGAGAGATAAGACTCATTGGAAATTTCACATTTATATTACAATATGTTGAATATATCGAATTATGCATTTTTCACTTTGAGTTCCATTTTATTTATGTTTTACTGAAAGGAAGTTCTTAGGGTCAACCTCACACAAAGTTCAGACAATTCCTGAATTTCGCGATACTGAAAACTCAGAAAAGGTACAAAAACCGATAACAATACATCCTAATGATACTATAATACTCAATATTTGGGAAATATACATATATATTTTTTATTAAGGCGCTTCTGAGAACCAAATCAAGGTTTGAGGAACAAAGATTGATTAGCAAGCATACAAATATGAATTGAAAGTTAGAGCTGCATTATCATCATTCTTGAAACTATCATAAAAAGACAAAAAAAAAATGGCATCCGTTTCTAAGAAACCATTGTATGATGATAATATGCACCAGTTTTACAGCAGGTATATTAAATAAAAAGGTGATATGCAAGTTGATGAAAGTGTGCAATCGAAAAATATTGTTTTTTTAACTAATATTTGATATCATTATTACAAATATATATTTGAATGCCTTGATTTTTGTACAAAAAAAATATTTTTCTAAGCGATATACTCGTATATT